>CM062804.1:525934831-526321208 GCA_031772625.1 Pinus tabuliformis | reverse complement strand
AAAAATGATGAAATATATGAAAAGTTATCTAATTGGATATACGTTGTTTTCATTCATCATAGTTGTGTACATATGCTAGTTTACTCAATAACAGTAGCATACAAAAATATGAATAATAAATTGAAAGGTTTATGTATTTTAAAATGCTGATTCACCCCCCACTCTTAGTGTGTTTCCCAACAATTATCTAGGTAAGTAGTCTAGATATGGGATGTATCCATCTCATCCTTATATTCTCTCCATTTACCAATTAATATTTATAATGAATCATTCCAAAAAAGTTCATAGTGAAAAATATCTTAGCTATAAGAACCTTCAAGATACAACACTTTTTACATTGCAGACCAAGGAATGATGTTTACATGAAAAATATATTGCAACACTAAAAAATACTAGCAAGAGATACATAACACATAATAGTAAAACTATCTCCTCCTTTGGAATCATGTTCATACTTGGAATATTTTACTAGATTTTCCACATTTTTGTTCAGTTTTTGTCATAGTTCCTTGTGTTTCAACTGTCATTTGTCAGATTAGCGAATTAAAAAAAAACAAATATACCTTCTTATTGAGGTTGATAATTTCAATATATTCATAGCTCTAAGAAACTTTCACCATAAAAACTACCAATATTCATATGAATAAATAGATCTAAAATTTCACCATACTATATAAGAACAATTTCCAAAAACCCCCTTTCTCTTTTATACTAATGTTTTTCCATCCAATCAATAGCATTTTCCATGTCATTTACACAAATGTTGCTCTATGATCCTCATTATTAGCACTATATCAACAATACTTCTAGATGTGTATGGAGGCCCACACCTATCACTGTTAGGAAATTACTAACTTATCTACTCTATCTCCTTGCTAGCATATACTTATGGTTCCATAGGACAAAGAGCTAAACAACACCATCCACATGTTTGCATAACAAATTTTTTTTCCATAAAATGAATCAGGGTCTTCCAAATACACCTGTGGAACCATGGCATATTCTCATCATAATTTGGGCATTCCATGCACCCACTTCTCTCTATTATAAGCATAATTGACTAGCTCTTCTAGTTTGAACCATAGGTTGATCCCATTCCTTCTTTTTTTGCTCATTTCTTCCAAGATTGATGTTCCTTCCAACAATTATGACAAGGTCATCTCAAATGATGATAGGATTTGAATTTTTATGGTTAGTTACACCTATTAATTTGTGCACGTACTTGATACCCTTAGGCCATCCCATACCATTGCAAAAATAGGACCAAGACTCGGGGATTGAAAAAGACCATTAGAAAATCAGTCTTTATTTCATATCATAAGAATGTTTCTTAGAATATTCCTTTGATGAAATAACCAACTTTCTCACAACAAGTTTGTAATGTTTTTTCTCAAAACGAGAAGCAATTTTAGAAAATTTGCCCTTTCTGAACACCATCATGTTTGAAGGAAATAAATAGTTGTTCAAACTTTGTAGATTTTATGGATGATTCTTGAATCATGTACACATCTATCGGTAATACCAATGCTCTATAAATCCACTATTAGTAAGAACTTTGATAATTGTCATGAAAATAGAGACTAACAACTAATGATACCTTTCTTGTACATGAAGAGGTTACCTCATTTCGAATGATCAGAAAACAAGTAGAATCATGAAACACCCTCTATTATATAGAACCAAACTAGAATAAAAACCAACTTTGTCTACCTAGAATCAAAACCAACAAGGCCATTTGAAACGTTCTGCTTTACCTTATAATTCATGTTGAGTTGAGAAGTGAAAGCATAACCTGCGAATACATTTAGTTGGTAGAAAACTTGCTCGTCGTTGGATGAACACACAAAGCATACCAAGTAGAAAGTGAGGGAGACACATGGACATGAATGGACCATTAAGCAAATACCAAGACCATTAAATACTCTGTGCACTTTTCCATGCGAAGGTGAAGCTATGGTACACCACGGGCACACTCATCACTCAACAACACAACAACTCAACACAAGAAACAAAACCAACATGTGCGTACTGGTAGTTTCATGTCAAGTTGTGCCATGAGTTGCTTCAGCCACATCACTATTTTGGGTCATACTTGTGTAATCAATGTAATGTAACGTGGAAGTCCAAGAGACCCACTGATGAAGTTAAATAGTCATGTAAGTCAAATAGTCACAAGGGAAGTTGAAGAGTCAAACAGGTCAGTTTCACCCTTGGCTATATATACCCTACAAAATTACATGCAAAACACTTTTCACCTTGGCTCCTCCCACATAGCCTTGAGATTCTGTAGTCTTTTCTTTGAGGAGTGAGCAGTGGCTCCAATGCTCTGCTATTGGGGTTAGAGATGTATGATGTACGGATGTGTCTTGGAACTTTCACTTAATTCAGAATCATGTTAACAGGACAATGTATTTTCACACATGTATTGTATTCGATTATAAGACTATTCTTTGGACACTTGTAATGCATGTTGTTTTAACCTATACTAAGATAGTTGAACTATTTCAGTTGTTTTAGTGTAGATGCTATTGGAAGTGTGTTGTATTAGTTGTTAACATTGTATCACATGTGTGGACTATTTTGTTGAACACTAGGCATATTCATTCTTGTAATGTTGTTATAATGACTTTCGCACTCATGTGGACTACTTTGTTGGGTGTTTTACATGCTATTTGTTCACGTTGCTTTTGTGACTGCTGCATCTGTGTTGACTACTTCATTGGAAGCTACATAGATCTTGTTGTGTTGTGTGTCTCTAATAGAGTTGGGACTATTCCCTTTCGACTTAAGACTCACTGTCACCCTCTCCCTTTGCAGTGAAAGAACTTAGACACAAGTTACAATAAGCACTCACCAGGAACACAAACCTTTCCTTTGAAGATTAAGTATACCACTCTCATGTGATGACAAGAAAGAGCTAAGGCATATCTTTAAGATAATGGAAATGGGCCATCATAGCAAATGAGACTCCTACAACAAACGATGTGAGGTCTAGTTGGGACTTTATACCAGGAGATCACGTGAATGTTGGAAGGTCCAACAACATAAACATTTTTAGCGCTGGAAGGAGTGCTAGATGACAAGTTGATTCCTCACAATTTGTTTTGAATATTCGCATACTTATCATGACTAACCACCTAATTTCTCTTCCAGAGTGTATGTCTTATGGAAACAAATTTGAAATCTCAGAAGAGCTCTGGAATGATTTTCATGTAATACATACGATGGTGAAGGTGGAGCATCCATGCTTAGACACATAATTGGTGTCGTAGGCCCCTGTGAAAGGCACGAAATCCATGAAGATTACATGACCTACACGTTGTTCGCATACTCTTCGAGGGAACCCACTGTTATGGTGTGCCACGCTACCTGGAAAATATATTCACCCTTTCCATCATTTGTTCACAGATGTAACCCGTTCTTTCAATCATTTTGACTGTAAAGTACTCAATAAATAAATTCTGAAATTAGAAAAAGCACCTCAAGAATCCATTAGACAATTTCACATGCGCTTTCATAATCTTGCATATCGATTTCCTGAAGCTGAAATCGATCGGGAATTCCTCAACAAAATATTTAAGTATCTTCTTTACATATCCAAAAATCGGCAAGTGTTAGAATCATTCGAACTCCTCCCAACATACCTTAGTGTTAGAACTACCAAATATAAGATGAACAAGGTCATTGTCACAAGTGATTGCTTGTCTTCTTCTCATCAAACAACTCTAGCTCCACAGTGCAAGGTGGGAGAAGGTGCAATCACATCTATTGAACTGTCACATCCTCCTACCCCACCTGTTCTTGATATCTATGCAAATTTGGCTTGCAATCATGCTGAATGCCATATGGAATTGTTACCTCAACCTCCGTCCCCACGTTCTGTTGGTCCTTTGGATTTTACTGTCTTGTGTTCTTTTGTTTTGGAATCCACACTTATTGTGAACAAGGATCAAGTTGTTGAAGGAGTTGGTGTTTTGCAGCCAACCTATGCTATCATTCATGATGAGTGTGTGAGGGAATATGAAGAAGAACCTGTGGTGAAGGATGACTCCTTTCCATTTGCGCCTCATATCCTCTATCTTGACATCTCTTGTGATTCTACCATTTTTATTTCCCTTGTGAAAACTCATCTCCGAATGTTTCCACTTCTGATCATTGACAAAACACACCGAATGTTAACCTAACATTAAATTGGGGAGAGGACACATCTTCTTATGAAAATTTGTCCCATTTGTCATTTTTCATTTTTGAAAACATAGAGGGCGAGCATCCTTGTTTCTCATCTACCCTACTGGATGATTCATCAAATCATCAGGATGTTGATGAAAATCCTAAATTTTCTGATCATGGTTGTCGTAATCTTTGTACTTCTTCATTTGATCATGAAGTCGATCCACTCAGTGTTAATCATTTGAAGCCACTGGTATCCGATGATCTATCTATTGACGAAGTGGAAACCTCGTAGGCTATCAAGGCACTTCAACCTCAGCTAATGGTTATGTCAGGCCCTGATTTTCTTGAGGTTAGTTCCACTTCTGATAAAAAAAAATTGAAACACCCAAGGCTCCTTGTCACTCTCCACTTCACATTGAAGATCAATCCAATACTCAGATTTCCCTTCCTCCACTTGAATCACATGATACCATCACTCATGCATTGGAGGAATCATACACAACAAGCACACTTGAAAGGTGTAAGTTGTCTCTCTTTCTCACGTTTTCTTGTCTGTCATAGTCAAGAGAGTGCGCATGCTTTTCATCTATACGTAGTGTGTCAGAGCAGCATGTTAAGTCTGCATAATGTTTGTCTTGTGCATTCACTCTTTTTTTTTTATGGATTCTTTAGAACTTTGAGCGTGTTGGTCTTCACTGATCCATATTTCTTGTTCACTGGTTACGTGCATATATTTCTTGTTCAACATGCCTTTGGCAACATGCGCTGATGGCTGCTTTGGAAATATCACTTCACATGAGTAGGCTCATGCATTGTTTAGCGTAGGAGTAGAAATATTGTTTTGTTTCTTGTTTTGCTTTGATCCTTGGTTTGCATATTTTATTTTCTCTCTTACTTGACTTGGTTTTCTTGCTTGCTTTCTTTGCTTTCTTTTTCTTCTTTCGCATTACTTCTGTGTTTTTCTTTTTGCTTTCATTTCTTGTTTGTGTCTGTATATTAGCCTTACATGAAATCGTGTTTGGATCTTGAGACAAGCTTGGAAAATCTAAGAGGACTTGTACAACTATTAACATCTAGTTATTTGTTGTCCTCTCTCATTATGAAGAGCTTGTCGTCTTCAGTCTATGATGCCTTGATAGAAAATGTGTTATATTTAGAGTGAGTCTTGGTGAAAACACAACTCTTGCACTGCTAACTAGTACCACCTACTCTAATCGGTTATTTTGGGTTAACTCTTTTCAGCATAGTGAATTAGAGTAAGGTGAGGGGGAAAACCTTAGCAATTGTGTGAGAGGTATATACAACATACTTGTTTGAAGGAGCAACCTCTTTTGCTCTTAATATGTTGGGATCCCTCTTCCACCTCTATAATAAATAAGTGCCTTTGCACAGTTCTTTGAAAAATGAAAAAGGCGAAAGAAGAGAAAGGCTTCCTATGTAGAGAGGTGATACAAGTGACTCTGTCGGGGTATTGACCAGTCTCACTAGCAGTAGAGCGATATTTGTGTTCCTGCTGGACTCCATCGAGGTAGTGTTCATGCCTATTAGTAGTGGAGCAACATGAGAGATCAAACTTAAACTATTATAGTCATATTACTTGTGCATCAATATACCCTCATCCCCAATTAAGACAACTAAGTTTTATTGGCTTTGAATGTGTCTTGACTGAACAAGAGAATGGTAGGGACTAAATATTTCATACAAGCTAGTGTGGAAGCCATCACGATCAAATAATCGAACAATACTTCCAGAAGGTTTAGAATCACTTTTCACGAAACAAGGTCCATATAGAGAGTTGGAGTTCCACTAGTGTGTCACCAATGTTTTAGCGGCTACAACCACCCTCCAAAATTTTGGCTCACATGCAAATTTCATAACCTAACTTGGATCTTCTAATCGATCATCCTTGGTCACTTGTTGGCAAGATGATGATCTCAAGCTTCCCCTCCTTGATCTTTAGAGTTGTTCATGTTCTCATCTTTATGCATATTGTCATCTCTTGGCATAGGGATTTCTCTTTTTCATGCAAAGAGAATGTTGTTTTTCTTCAAGGGAGAGCATGCACACATTATTTTTTATCATCACATAAACATGTTTCACGCTCACTTCACACACTCTTGTCACGAAGATTGTTGAATCAAGAAGAGTATGCTTTATACATTCTAGATGGTCCATGTTGCATCACTAAGTGTTTGTGTGTGATCACAATCAACTCTTATCAACGTTCACATACATTTCAGTGATATCACACTTACCCAATTTCCCAAGCAACTTAGCCTCATTCGGGCTCCTAGAATAGTGCACTTTTCTTATGCAACCATCAAGCTTCCTCCCTTGCCTACTGGAACTCCATAGTGCATAGAGACTCTAGAATCTCTTGGCATCCAAAACTACGCAGTGGTTTCCCCCAGTGTTTTTCTCCATAAATTTCTTAGTATTGTCCATTAGCTACTCAGTCTGCCTTGCAACCTGAAACTACGCAGATGTGTCCTCCCATAACCCATCCCATGATAGTGTCTTTCATATAGAAACTATGTAGTATTGCCTCCCATCTACCCAGGATGCATTGCATCTAGAAGCTGTGCAGAGGTGTTCTCCCAAGACCCCATCCCGCAGTAGTGTGTTGTGCCTCAAAACTGCGTAGTGCTATCCAAGTTGTCCTGTCTATCTTGCATGTAGAAACTACACAGATGGGCCTCCCATGGCCTCATTCTGATAGCAGTCACTACCCACTGAAGCTGCACTGATCTATCTCTTAGTGACTACAGGAAAAGGTGACATGCTGAGATCACTCCCAAGGAGTTGAGGAGAAGGACTAAGAGACAAAGTGATCAAATAAGATCAGGACCACATGCAAACTTTGTCGGATGCATGATCATCTTGAGGGTAAGTATGGTAAGTAAAGAACACCTTTCGAAGTACACCTCTTAGTTGAATCGCAAGACTAATTGTCATTTTCATATCATCTTGTCTTCAGTAACATGCATGTGTGAAAACACAAAAAAGTCATTTCATGTGTTTCCTTTACATTTCTTGCTTTGTTTTCACTTGTTTGACCAATTGTCACCTTCGGCATGTTGATTTCCATGTCATTCTTGTGACCTTGTTCTCGTGATATCGAAGGTTTGTCTTCGTGTAAACATTAGTATCACTCACACACAAAGTTGTATGCAATGTCGCACAAGTATCATCACGATTGTTCAATGATCTATCTTAAGTTTCACAGTTGTCACACTCACCCTTTAGTCAGTCACACTAAGCATATGTTGTCTTCTTGATTTGAGGTGTCTTTTTTTTGAGTCATGTTGAGTGTGTGTTCGTAAGGTCATGTATACACAACTTCACTCACTCATGCACTTAACCATTTTCCAAATATGTGTTGATCAAAGAACCTTCCATCATATAGGCCTCCATTGAGATGCATTGCATAGTCTCAGCCCTCAGTGACCAAGCATTGTTGCCTAGAATTGCATAGAGCTTGAGGCTGCCCTCCAGTCAGTCTGAACTATGAAATCCTAGAATCAACTTGGCTAACTGTCACCCAAAACAATGCAAAATTTTCCCAAGAAGCCATCTCAATATTTACTTCCCGCAAGCCTATCTATCAAGGCTCCCACTAGTCAATGGGAGAATTTGACTTAAGCGGTGACTCATGGCTGAAATCATCCACAAAATTGTGCAGAAGCTACCAGCCAACCTTCTTGCACTGCCTAAATAAATTGCGTAGACTAGAGGGACACGAACCCACTGCCTGTCACTTCACTGTCTCTGGGAATTGTACAATTTTTTCAGTCAGTCTCCCTACTAGCTTGCTTAACACTCCTCATAAAATTTTCGTAGTTTTAATGGATATTTCACCTCCTGCTGAGCACCTCGCTCAACTCGAAAATAGCACATATATGTCTTGGTTGGCTGCCTCTAATATCTCCGCAGTTCTGACCAATAGGCTCTCGAAACTCGATCTTGGCCTCCTCTAGAAATCTATGCAGTTTTCACTTCCAGTGACTCCTACTGCCCACGCTGCCTTCCCTAAAAAATTGTGCAATTCTACCTCCCAGTTGAGCTATATCCTGCAAATATCACTTGCTATCTCGGACTGATCAACCCAACCTCAATGACCTCTGCGCAATTTTTCCCAGTAGTGTACTAGAGACTTGCATCCTGGCCTGACATGTGCTCTACGCTATTTCAGAGCCTTTTTCTCTTCCCTGGTCACCTTCACTCAAAAAATAAAGAAAATGCATCATGGTAGACTAGGGTATTTCTGGATTTGATGTCATCTTGTCATGAGTGACTACAAAAACAATAACATGGATGAGACATGGCATGAAAATGAACGAGATGAACAAGGATAACATGCTTGAAGACTTGCTCATGGTTGGATGAAAACACAAAGCATACCAAGTATCAAGCGAAGGAAACACGTGCACATGTATGGACAATCAAGCGAACACCACGACCATTGAAGACTCCGCACACTTTTCCATGTGGAGGTGAATCTATGGTACACCACGTGCACACTCATCACTCAAGAGCACAACATCTCGACATGAAAAACACAGCTAGCATGTGCATACTAGCAGTGTCATGTCTAGTTGTGTCATGAGTCGCGTCAGCCACATCACTATTTTGGGTCATACTTATCTAATCAATGTAATGTAACGTGGAAGTTTAAGAGACCCACGGATGAAGTTAAAGAGTCATGTAAGTCAAACGGTCATGAGGGAAGTCGAAGAGTCACAATGGTCAGTTTCACCCTTGGCTATATATACCCCTTAATTGTACATGCAAAATACTTTTCACCTTGGCTCCCGCCACATAGCCTTGAGAGTCTGTAATCTTTTCCTTGAGGAGCGAGAAATGGCTCCAACGCCTCGCCATCGAGGTTAGTGATGTATGGTGTATGGATTTTTCTTGGAAATTTTTCTTAATTCAGAAGTCTGTTAATAGGCCAAAATGTTTTCACACATGTATTGTATTCGTTTGTAAGATTATTCTTTGGACAATTGTAATACATATGTTTTAACTTGTACTAATATAGTTGAACTATTTCAGTCTTTTCAGTGCATATGTTGTTGTAAGTGTGTTGTATCAGTTGTTAATGTTGTCTCACCCATGTGGACTATTCCACCAGACACTAGAAAGATTAATTCTTGTAAAATTGTTATAATGACTATCGCACTTGTGTGGACTACTCCACTGGGTATTGTACAAGTTATCTCTTCACGTTGTGTTTGTGAATTCTGCATCCTTGTGGACTACTCCATCAGAAGCTGCACAAATCTTGTTGTGTTGTGTGTCTCTATCAGAGTTGGGACTATTCCCTTTCAACTTGAGACTCACTCTCACCCTGTAGTGAAACAACTTAGACAATTACACTAAGCAGTCACCAGGCACACAAACCTCGTTGTTTGAAGACTAAGTATACCACTCTCATGTGATGACAAGTAAGAGCTAAGGCATATATTTAATATAATGGCAACCGTGACATCATACCAGATGGGAATCCTAAACCAAATGGTGTGAGATCTAGTTGGGACTTCATACTAAGGTGATCCCTTGAATATTAGCAGGTCTAGCACTGTCAACACCATGGTAGAAAATAAACACATGCAATCCCATGCATGCTAAATATAGCAAGGAAAGTACACATGCAAGTCGATACCTGTAATGGAGCCTGATGTAGCTTCTTGATCCTGCCTTTTCCTGATTGCTCTTTTCTTCCTCTTGCCTTATTTTCCTTTTTTGTGCCAATGCCAAAGTGCTCCAAGAAAACTATATGTGTCCAAGAGTATGATAGAGGGAGAGAATAATGAAAGAGCTCCAAAGCTAAACTAAGAAGAGGTTAATCTGAAAAAAGGTTACCAACTGATCCTCATAAGCCTTTTTATGAATGAGGCCTCTATTTTCTTCATTTTCCATTATTTTCCTTCATTTTTCCTCCTCACATGCAACTTGTGACCTTTCACCTCCCTCTTCTCCTAATTTTCATTATTTTCATAAATAAATGTGCCAAAAAATCCATTTTGTCTTTCCAAAGCCTTATCCTTAGACTTTGCCAATTTCCTCAACCATAAACGACCAAATGAACACACCCTAGGATGTCTTGCCCAACATTGAGCTTCTAATATGTGTCCCATTCATGTGTGGTTATTGTTTTCAACTTTTATTAGATGGAATTTTCATTAGGGATGTTACAGTTTCTAAGATGCATAAACTTTTCCTCGTTGAAGATGGAATCAAGCAGTGTAAAAAATGCAAGGTAATGAAAGAATGAATTAAGTCATACTCAGGGACTTTCCTAGATTTATTTAACTTTTATAATATTGTTAGAACTTTTGTTTTGAAATAGACAATATTGTTACTTGATTTATATTATGTTGGATGTATATTATGATTTTGTGCATTTTAATTTCTAGAAGAAATTTCTTCAATTATAAATAATAATACAAGCAACAAATGAATAAATCTTAGTTAAATATGTAAATTAACTGCTAGTTAAATCTATTTAACTTTTTAAAAATCAAACCATTGGTAAAACTTCTGGTAAAAAATATCATAAATTGAATGTTAGGTAAATCTATTTAACTTTTAAAAACATAAAAACCAAACAATTGGTAAAACTTGTGGTTAAAAATATCATGTAAACAAAAACGTTGAAACAACCTTTGTACGATGTTGGTCACAATGGGTGTGATGGTTGGGCTTCTCAGGTTGTCTCGTTTAGGCACACGTTCTATCAAGTAATAAAAGCAAGCAACAAGTAGCCTTAAGTTCTTCGTCTCGAGAGTGGCCTACCTACCTATGGTTTACGATGTGGTTATAAATTATCAATCACCTAATTCATGCATAGTTTAACAAAGATTTTGATATGAATAGTTACAACACAATAATCTTGTTAACCACTTAGATTTGAGAGTGCCATAGAATAATCATGATTATGTATTTTCTCATCATATTATTTATTACTGTAAGATCACTTGGGAGCTCTGATCCTAAGAAAGTATAATCACTATGATATATATCCCTTTATGCAAGCTTAATTATGTCTGTTCAAGCTTTGGTGAGTGCTACAAGGGATTTGTGTGGATGTGGTAGGATGGATGACTCTGAAAGGAAGAAAATAAAAATTCAGCAACATTTTCAACCCCAGGTTTTAAGTATAAATAAATACATAGCATACCAGAGCGCATAAGGTTCATTGGTGGGAAGATGGTGATCGATTCAAGAACTACAAGTATTGAAACTTGAAAGTGTTGCAAATACAACTCAAGGCCAGATCAATAATCTCTTCAAGGTACACAAAATTTTCCTACTATATTTTTACTACAATATACATGTAACAAAAAATCCAACAAAAACAACAATTTATAACTTGGCCTGTAACTTGGAATCTATTACACTTCCTAGATATATTTTTTGTTTATATTGTCATATTCATTATATATCACTCAAGGTTGTAGAAAGATTACTGGAAAGTGTACTTGAGATATTTGTTTTACTGATTGTGCAAGATACATGTAATATATATCACTCAAGGTTGCAGAAAGTGTACCAGAGAAAGAGTTGCCTAAAAAATTCTTAAATTCCATGTCGTAGTGCTAATGATGCAGTGTACAATGTTGTTCTAATGATGTAATGCACAAAACCTCTTCCGGAAATCTCTTCCAAACTGTTCATCAACAAAGGGATTCTTTCTTTCTTTCTATTCTGAATTGATTTGAGTTGCAAGGAAAAGTAACTCGACACTTAACTACTACTCTTTTTCTCCTCATCATCAGTTACACATCAAGGTTCTTAAATAAATATAGAATTAATGGCATCCATTGTTTGATACCAGAGCTACATGCATGGAAATATCCTTGCAGATAGCCATGCAAATGACCATGTGGCAATAACTTTGGATATAAAGAAATTGCTTCCTATTCTTAAAAACAAATACTAGATATAAGAAACCCTTCCACGATAAAAATTTGGATATGAGAAACTTTGGATATTAGAAAACCTTTCCACAACCCTACTAGGGATCAAATAAAGTTGTCACAACCTTGCTGCATGGGAGCACTTGAAGTTTGTAATAATAGGTGGAATATTTTATCTCCCAAATATTTTCATAAAAAATTGAATTGGATGAAATTGAAAACATAAAAAATTGGTTAAATTTACATAGGCCAAAAAAAATCAGTCAAAATATGAACTAATTGACAATCAACGATTGAGCGATCGATATAGTCTTGCAGAAGGTAAGGACTAATAATACTCATGAATTATATAAACCAAAGTTCACAAATTTTCATTCATAAGTCACCTCAATTGAGTATTTGTTAACATACTTTAAAAGATTCACATTCTAAGAATTAAAGTATTAGAAAATCATTTTATATTTTTGTACTTGAAATTATATTTAAATGTATAATTTCTTCCATGTTGAAATTCAAGTTAACATATGTCCCATTCAAACTAAACAAGAAGCAATATTTTTTAAATAAGAACAATAGTTCTTATATATATATATATATCTATATATATATATATATATATATATAACCACTGTATGACCAAGGGGGAGATATTACATGATTCAAGTGTTAAATCAAAAGAAGAAGAAGAAGAGAGTCACATTCAACATGTTATATTATAATATTTTTTTTTATTAATAAAATTAACAATTTTCCGAGAAAAAAATATCATTATATATATGTATTTTTTTCCGAAGAAAAAAATGTAATTTTATTCAACTTGAAAATGAAGAAACAAAATTACATTACGAAGATGCTTGAAAGTATTTCCTCATATCATCCTTGCATCTGATTACACAAAAGAAAAAAATGCAAAGAGTTTGCATGTTTAAGTCAGATACAAATTGTTAATTTTCCCTTTTTTCCCTTTCTTTTTCTCCACCTTCCACCACAATCCATGATTTGGTAGAGTAGTTATTATTGTTGGTTAGTAATTGTTTTTCTACGGGAGGATATCTTTGTATAAGTTTGAACTATTAGGTACATGATATCCCTTTATGCCACCTTAGTTCCTTTCCATAGGTATCTCCACTTTCTGCTCCTTTGGAACCATGATTTCATTTGATTCTATATCCTTTTGAGTTGTGACCACTGATCTACATTTGTTCCATTCTTCAACATTTAATTTCTCGTCTAAATGACCATGTGGTTTGAAACTTGGTGAAATTTCTTTGTTTTATTATTTCTCATATTTTGAACTTTCGGGAAAATGCCATTTGCTTTTCTTAGGGACTTTCCTCCTCTTCTTTTTCGATGCCTTCCTTGACTGTGGATGGGAATTTTGTTAAGGACCTGTTTGAAAATAGTTTCGACATCAAAATATCATATTCTCATAGTTTGACACTTATATCCACTGGAATCTCATGTTTTAGAAGGATAATATATAGACGACCATTATTTATATTGATCCCTACACAGATCTTGGAAAATGTAAACAAACCTTTTGAGGTTCCTTCTAGATCCAACTTTTTAAATTTTCCCAGAATGTTACCGATGTCTTGCATAAGCTGATGGTGAAAAAAAGGAGGAAAAGGTTTGGGAAACTTACCCAAACCAACATCGTCCTTATCACCATGTTTTTTTCATAAAACCCAAGAAACCTTGGGGTAACAAAGATCCCAACCCTATGCCAAAAACATGGTCCATCTTTCACAACTTTTTCAATATCTTGCTTGATCTCAAATTTCTCTATGAAAAACATTTTAGAGCATAAGTAGCTATGACACTTTGTTGTCCATGAAGAATATATACACTTGAACAAATTTTTTGGTTTTATCTAGAATCCATTAAATCTACATGTTATTGATCATCATGAAAAAAATTAACCATAGGAGTTTTGATGTCCATTTTTGGGACCTTGCCCATCTGCTCTATAATATAAGGGTCTCACATATTTTGAGATTGATCTACTTATGTGGCAGCCTTTCTTTTGAGTGAATCCTTAGATGACATGGCTCCAATTCGATTTTGGTTTCTGGAACCTCCATGCATCCTCATATTTAAAATTATTGTTGAATCATTTTAAACACAATAAAATTCCAACCGGTTGTTGTATTCGAGTACCTTTCCAAGGTATTACAAAACTGGAGAAAAAATTGTTATACCCATACAATTTTTAATCATATGCTTCATATTTATAACTTGATTGAACCATGAATCCAATGAAAAAAAGTCTTCACTCTAAGAATCTTAATAAAAATATGAAATTTTGTATTTTTTCTCTACTCGTCCCCAAATCTGGTGTAGATCTCATCGGTTTTGAGGTGAAAGTCTTTAGATCCCATACTGTTTGAGCTCCACCAACATTATACACACTCTGATAAGCTTATAGAGAAAAATATAAATGTGAATATAAACATACATCCCCATATCTCTTGAAATCTAAACACAAAGCAAAGAACAATGATAGATTTTGTCAAAATAATATAAGGGCTAGCACATAACGTTTGTCTCTAAAGAGAAAAAAATGGATATCAATGCCCATCTAGCTACGCTGCTAAACTCTTTCCCTCCATGTTGGATCAGCCCTATCACCATCAAGGTTACCCCCATAGCTGAATAAGACCCCACTAAAACCTAATGTATCGACGGATACTATCGATGTAAATCTCCAGGACTGATCATGAGCTTAGATTCGACTACTTCATCAAAAACCTTCGATAAATAAATCTAGCCATAGCTTATTTGTTAAATGTTTTGGAGTTAGGTTTATCTTTCAGTTTATTTTTTCATAAACCCACAAATTTTATTGGAATTACAAGTTTGAGCAGTAAATACTTTACAATTTGAGTGTCTCCAATCTGCATGTCACCTTAAAATAAATTTAAATAACAGTAATTCATATTCATAATACTTCACTACATATGATTAAAAAATGTATAAAAACTTAATAAAATTAACTAATAAACATATAATTATAAATAAGAATAGTTTAATTTATAAATATGTGAGATATATTTAAAATATAAAGAATATAATTAAAAAACATATAAAAAGTTAATAAAGTTAATTAATAAAGACATAATCAAATTTTAATTATGACTCACTCTCACTCTCTACATCCGCTGAAACCCTATCTATTCACTGATCTCTCAACATGGGTATCCCGAATGGGGCTCCTCCCCCTCCGCTCAATGTTGCAACTTCCTTCCAAGCATTGATTTCTTCCTTATTGGTGAAGAAACGATTCCAGGACAATCCTTCCAACTTCATGAAGAGAGCTAAAGAAATCCTATTAGTGGTGTTGCCCTCGGTCTTATGCTACTCAATGCTATGCTTTTCAGACTATGCCTTAGTTGGAAATTTTTTGGGATGTGGCCTTTGCCCAAATCCATGGAATATTGGACTGAGAAGAATTACTGAATAAAAATGAAAGGAGGTATGGGGCTCTATGTCATGGGAAATGGCTAGTTTTCCTTCCTCTTCAAGTTCAAGGAGGAAAAAGAAATCATTTTAAGGAATGTTCCCTATTTCTTCAGAAATAGGGGTATGTATTTAAATAGGTGGTCTTTGGATTTTGATTGAGCATAAGCCATTCTAAATGTGGTATTGTTGTGGGTAAATTTTGCTCTACTCTTGCCGATGATGCTAGAAATCTATCAAATAAGGGGGTCTCGTCCGTATGAAGTCCCAACTAGACCTCACACTATTTGGAGTAGGATCCCTAAATAGGAAATAAGGTTGGTTGTCATTATCCTTAGAAATTTTCCTTGGCTACCATTATCAACATAAAATATATACAAATAATCTTTGCAACAAGAAAGTAAGTTGACAATGTGAGGCATATAATTGCAATGTATATAAGGTACTTTTAGAGAAGGGAAAAGAGAGAGTGCACTTCTAGAATAAAAGTAATGGTATTATCCTAAAATATACGAACAAGTTCATGAAATAATCATGGATTAACCCGCAAATTATTTAACAAGATAACAATGATCATAAGGGTAAGTAACATTGCACATTCAACAAGATGCATACCAAAGCCAACGAAATAGTTTATTTTCATTAGTATGTGTTAACATAAAATTAGACTTCATAAACCTAAATAATAGGCTCACAATCATTCACGACATATGCATGAAACTGTGTGGGATATTAGAGCTTCATATATTAAGTGAAAGTGCCAAGATACATGATTATAATGCTGCCACACTAGCTCCAATAGTGAAACATTAGGTCACCACTTTCTCCTCCACAGAAAAATCTTCTCTCCTATGTCAAACTAGAGAAACAAGGGTAAACAATACAAATTCCATTCTCTTGAGCTATGAGGGTGTATTTATAATGAGTGAGCTAACTTTCCACCTGCCATGTGACTCTTGACCTCCTTCATGACTCTTTAGCTCCTACTATGGATTTTCAAATTCCTATGTAACCTTTGAGCTTCTACATAACTTGAGAACTTTCTAGTGACTTTTCACATTCCATGTGGGACCCTTGGGCTTCCACACATTCTACATTTTCTCAATTTTAGAAATTAAATAATTAAAATCCACATATGATGTGGAAAAATATACTAACACATATGACCTTGTAATGACAGTTTGAGAAGCCATGACTTGGTGACGGTGAGATAAGAATTCATTTCATCAATGCAAGGTTCTTGTCCTTGCTGTGTTGACTTTGGCTTGTCCATGACAGATCTTTTCTTGTTCTTTATCTTCACCATCCAAAAGGTTTATATGAGAGTCATAACCTTCCAGGTCAGCATGATTTTCCACCTCTTTGTCTTGGTCCAAGACTCTTTCATTTCCTTCATGATGGTTCTCCTTATTGCTCATTATTTTCAAGTGATCTATTTGTAATATATTCTTGATAACCTCTCATAAGTATCACCCTGCCATGAGGATGACACCTGCAAATGATGCTCAATCATGACAAGCCAAGATCAATTTGGAAATCACCTATTCTACACTTTCTTTCTCATTTAAATTGCTAACTATGGTGGGTCTGTGTAAGGGCTAAGAGGGAGAGGCTTCCTTGGGTAAATTTCACAGTTAAAGGAGGGATACTAAGCAATAGAAATGCACGTTGCACTAGGACAAGAGGAAGAAATAAGTATGTGTGTGTAAGTCACAAGACCGAGTAATTGGGAGCCCAAGGATTGAAGACAACCAAGAGAGAGAGAGATAAGGGATTTCATAATTATTTGTTATAAAGGCCTCACTGCTAACAATAAATGGACAACGTATAGTAAAGGGGGGTTACAACAAGTCTTTTACACAGTGGGTAGGTCTAGCAGATAAGTGTTGGAAGCTTTCTTACTATAACTTTGAAATGTGTAGTGGAGGAGGGGTAGCTCAAGGTACTGTGAATTTATCTATAGAAGTGAGCCAGAGGAGCCTCCACTATTCACTAAAACTCTACAGTGTGTATTTGAGGCAAGGCAGAAGAATGGGATTGTATAGTTGTCTAAGTTAGGGAGACAGGGAGACAAGGTTGCACATTGTAACCACATAATGCACAATGGTTGAAGTCGAAAGCTAAGGGACTGCACAGTTGGGCACTAAAGTGACATAGAGAGGACCCCACTATCCATCGTAGTTGCACAATACATAATCAAGGGCAAGAGATATCATGAACTGCATAGTTGACAGGGTTGAGAAACCAAAGTGATGGTCCAAACTTCAAGGTTACTCAATGTCCAGGTGGAGGAGTTTGTCCTTAATATTAAAAGAGTGCATAGGTTTAAGAGGTAGGGATTTTGTAAATTGAGGCTTAGGAGTATGCAAAGTACCCATCACTTTCCTAGAAAAGTAAGTATGGTTATGAGTTGTGAAATATGTGGGGACAGGGATGAACTCCAAAACTAAGTGTTGGATCAATGGAGAAAGGGAGAAAATGTGATATAAAAAAGTTCCAGAATTGAATCACACACGTGTGTACCATCAAACACAAGACAATAGAATACAACATACTCAAAATCCACAAGAATAACTTGAAATGACAACAAAGTGACACTTATTTCTAAGTGCGGTAGTTGAAATGTTGCTTTGTGACACTTCGAATACAAGTTAAGACATAAGTGTCTCTTGCAGCTAGAAAGTGTGTTAAGTCATGGGAGAATATCTAGAAGATATCCTTATGATATAAATGTTCAACTAATGTAGAAAACTACACTATAGTTTCCTCTAGTGGTGCGTCAAAGTGTGGCACATGTAGGAGTGAAAACCATCAAAAGTGATGCTTGTGACAGGAAGAAAAAGTGAAAATAACACTTGAAAATGCTAAAGAAAGTGAAAGTGACACATTCTAAAGTGAAGATAAATAAAAATAGACAATTATGATAGAAAAATAAAGCAAAAATGCCAGTCAGGAAAGTGAAAAAGGCACTTGCGAAAGAAAAAGGTGCACAAAAGAGAGAATTGAGAGGACTTACTAGAATCATGATACAATTTCCAGTAATAGTGAGAGAGACTGTCAAGTAATTTTGTGAACTTACTATAGGGATGGTTGCAAAATCACTATCATATGCACAAGCCTTTTCATCCCGTACTGCATAAGGTCTATGAGTTGTGGAATGCTTGTTACCAAAGACTACACAATTTCTCTTACTAGTGACTATGCATGCTCCATTTCTAGAGGATGAAAAATCCTTGTCCTCAAGGACTGCACAATGCTTGTCTATAGAGATTAACATTAACTAATGATCTTGTAATAAATAGGTTTAGTTGCGAATGCATGGAAAGTTGAGCATGTGTAAGAAAGTGGTTTCATCTATTACAATCTCGAAAGAATGATTAAACATTCAGAAAAACAAATAAACTAGTCACAAAGGGACCATGAACAACATGAGATGACAAATTATAATATCACAAGAAGGCTCCAAAATATAGGATGTAGGAAAAAATTTGAATGCTATTTGTCACAGTGAAAACACTTGGCTACGCATTGGAAGAACTCTAGATTCTCTACTTATGCCTACCTTTGAGCACAACGTCTTAGTATTTTAGGAAGTATTGACTTTGTATGTGGAGAACCATGTCTTTGCCACTTTTCCAGGTTAAATATATTGTCTATCCATTTCCTTTCTGAGCTTAAATCTCATTTACAAGACTAGTCATACCTCAACTATTTCGATTGGGGAAAAGGATAATGAATATATCGATATTTTGATCTTAAAATTTAAGAACATTCCATAAGGCTTCTCTACTAATAACAAGCCTCTTCAGTACCCCAGTCGAGTAACCTCAAGGAATCACAAGCATTGCTTCATTGCCAGCAGATTTGTTTAGGTCCTCGACAAAGTTTCTTGTTTCATCTCCCTTCGCAAGAAGACTTTCTCTTCTCCACCATTGATTTATTTTCAATTTTCTTTAGCATTTTTTAGACTTTATTTCATGGGGTGGAAGAGGGATCCCAACTTATTTGATAAATAAGAGAGGTTTTTTGTTTTTAAGGGATTTGAATGATATTTGAAATGGATATGATCTTTTAAGTTTTCCTCCTTTCCCCTCTCTATTTGCTTGAGTCGACAAGACAAAACACCAGTTAATTACAAGACTAAGTGAAAAATGAAGATCCTAAAATAGGTAGGAGCTTTGTAGTTTGGTCAAATCCTTTCCATCTAGAATGGATTTTATTTTTCATTTAGACATCATTGAATTTAATGATATGTAAACCCAAAGAACCAAGGGGATCACAAACTAGCCAAGCATTGTTCATCATCACAATTTCCCTTTCAAATATTTTCCCCATTGTTCTTTGAGCCAGACAAGAGAAGTTTTCATTCATGGTTTTATTAAGCCAAACACGAAAGAAGAGACATGACACAAGGAGAAAGAGAAAACAAGAAAAAAAACAAATGTGAAGACTATAATAAAAGGCAAGATGATAGGATGATGTGACACAAAAGGAAACTAAGATTCACTTGAACCTAAACCTAACATAACTGGCTAGATCATGAGGGCTGAGTGAAGTGAAATTTCTAGTGTAACTATTGAAGTTGCTCATGATGAGTAAACTGAAAGATATGAACAATTAGAAGCCATATAAAACAATGTGCGTAAATAAAGATTCTTACCTAAATTACCTATACATAAGAAAGAAGGTCAAGGCTGTAAGCATAAAGGTGTTATTTAGAAGATTGCTCTAACAAACCTATAGGATTTCCACAATAACAAGGACGATGAACATGAATACCTTGAAAACATCTTTGAAACATACATCCATATGTGTTAAATTCAAGATAGTGTCGGAACTTGTTATTAACAACCGAACTCGTTAGATATTATTTCTCCATCCAATCAATGATCATATCATAAAAATAGTGAGATCGAAAATTTTGCGAAGGTAAATATTTATTAATCAGATCTATCACATGAGGAAGATTAATCAAAGAAAAAATATGATGATCTTTCTCAAACACTTTTCCAAGACCGTGGGGACCTTACATAACCACCAACAAATGCTAAAGTACCTGAACTTCTTGACAACTATCCGAACATTGTGGAGGTAAATCAAATGAAAAAAAACAATTGTCATGATGATGCTTGGAGATGACTAGTTCCTCTTTTCTAGTGAAAGATATAACTACTTTATATATGATTATAAATTAGACCAATAGTATGAAATTCGAAAGAATTAACGTTGATTGGTGGTATATAAAAATCTGAAAACTAATTGGGATACAAAGAATAATAAAACTAGGTTGACAAAAGATCATAAGTGTGAGTCAAATCAGATCCAATATTGATATTATCTCAACAAATAAGATTCAAGCATTGACTCTGACTCATGAGGATCAATTGTTCCAGAAAAATGATTAATTTCATAACATACACTAGAGATATAAGAAGTTGATCACTCATGGAAAGATTCAACATGGAGAAATCTTGTACTTAGCGATATTTGTCTTGACAATTTGAGTGAAAGATTGTGAAGCTTTTGGGATCTGTGAAAGATATGAACTTGATCCCTTGGATTGATATAAGGTATTCACATGAAGGGGAATTAACCAAACAAGAATCTTTTATCTCATCGGAATCTCTATCTTGAGTATTAGTAAGATTAACTTGAAAATGCTAGGAATCCTTTAAGATATGGATCCAATATATTTTGAAGATATTATTAGGATGGTGAGAACCTTCCATTTCCATTACCAAGGAATTTCATTGATTACCTAACAAGTCCATGAAGTTTCATGTGGTGGATTGTTTAATTTGGGAGACATAGAAAGATCTATAGGTAGATGCATACAATTATCATTAGATGCGTCAATGAAAACGTTTATGACGCCATTGATTTGATCAGATTTAACATTTAACATATGAGACTCTTGATGGGTATAGAATCTGGATACACCAATTGCAAAACTGCTTTAAACATTTAAAGTTGTGACATCTTACTCCTGACCTACAGAAGATTCACACTTAAGCAAATCATGAACAATGGATTCAATCTCTTCATCATCTGAACGTGAAGTCGCACCAACCTATAGCAGGTTTCAATCAAGGTTAGCATAATGAGGATATAAAGGATTTAGAGAAAATGTGGGTATAACAAACTCATAAAACACATCCCGGTACAATGAATAGTGTGCTATAGGTGAGAAAATATCACGAGAATCAGGAGGAGAGAGCTCGAGTACAATTGAATTTGATTCAAAATTCAAATTTTTCATACTCACATCTTCTTGCAGTAATGGTGGATTTTCATGCATGTTATAATCTATGAGATTATTTGAACATCCACTGAAACCAAGGAAAATGCCTTAGTCATGGAAAGAAGTTGAGTAAAAGAGCATGTCATGAAAAAGTTGAATATTAATTGGATCAACATAATCTTCATTAGCATATTGGTCAAAGAATAACATACCAATGTAATTATGGAATTAGTTCTTTAACACATTATATTAAATCCTCAATGACCTAACCATTTGATTCTCCTAGTTTAGTATCTGAAGATGTATGAACTAGAGGAACCTTCCAAGTCAGCATGAGTTACCACCTCTTTACTGCAGTCCAAGACTTTTGCATGTCATTCATGATGGTTCTCCATTTTTCTCCTTCTTTGCAACTACTCTCTTTGTAATATCTTATTGATAACCTCTCTTAAGAATCACCCTGCCATGATCATGATATCTAGAATAATTTCCACTCATGAAAAGCCAATGTTAGTTTGTAAATCACTTATTCTACCTTTTCTTGATCATGGAAAGTTTTGGTTGTAAGGTCTTTGTAAGGGAAAGGAGGGAATGCATTCCTTGGGTACATTACATAGTTACAGGAGGGAGAATTTACACTAGAAATGTATACTGCACTAGGACAAGAGGAAGAGAGAAGCATGTGTGCCTAAGGCACAAGAGGCAATGATTAGGTGCCTAGGGATGGAAGTTGTGTGTGTGTGTGTGTGAGTGAGAGAGAGAGAGAGAGAGAGAGAGAGAAATGATTAGGTGCCTAGGGATTGAAGTGGAGAGAGAGAGAGCGAGGGAGAGAGGGACAGAGGGAGGGAGGGAGGGAAATAATTAGGTGCCTAGGGATTGAAGCTATGAGAGAGAGAGAGAGAGAGAGAGAGAGTGAGCCAGAGAGAGGGTTGGAGGGAGGGAGGGCAATGATTAGGTGCCTAGGGATTGAAGTTGTGTGTTTGTGTGTGTGTGTGTGTTAGAGAGAGAGAGAGAGAGAGACGCACAAGAGGCAATGATTAGGTGCCTAGGGATTGAAGTTGTGTGTGTGTGTGTGTGAGAGAGAGAGAGAGAGAGAGAGAGAGAGAGAGAGAGAGAGAGAGAGAGGTAGGGAGGGAGGGAGAGAGAGAGAGAGGGAGGGAGGTGTTGTGGCCAGCAACAACCCCACTTCTTATTTAGTGTTATCACTAATACTAAATAAGTGGGGACCCTTATTCAAAAAATTTAAGAAATCAATTAGTGCATGTATTTCCTTTTCCAATAAAACTTACTATCATAAACTTAGGAGAATACCCTCAAAAACCTAAATAGGCTTAAGTTTTATGATAAGTTAGAAGGAAATCATTCCTTAAAGCACGTCGCATAATAAAAACGGTAAAGAATACCTTCTCACAAGAGGAATTCTAAAAGTGCGAAATCATGATGCAAAATCACACTTTGATAAAACCTTACCGCGTCGCATGCCTTAAACCTCACCTACACTCAAGTGCCTTAAAACACCGATATACAATGGCGCATCTCACGAATTGCATTTCGCAGAAAACACATTAACGGATGCTTGCTGCACGTAAAGGATTTGCGATATTGCGATATTGCATTCTGCGATACTACGATCTGTAATATTGCGAAGCAAATCACAAAATCGCATTATCACAGATCTGCACGGATCGTCGTTCAAGAAATATTTTTCCATAAATCAAGGCCCAGATATGCACATTTATATTAATTAATGAGTTAGTTGGCAATCATTAATGAAATATGGTTTTGATCTTCTCAAGGAGCTAGTTCACGTAAGGTGATATCTTTCATATGTTTTCCACATTTAAATATTTCCGTCAGCTTTTATTATCATCGTTCTCACCTCATTTTTAAAATGCAAGAGTGAAGAACTGAGAAGTATAGAGAAGAGAGTTCAAGATATTATGGGAAAGAAGGGTAAAGCCCCAAGTACTGAAGATAAAGAGATGAATCCCTTGTACATAGACACCACCTGCAACAAAGACGCCGATATCACTACTTGGGAAGGCATGTATAGTTTACTTGAGGAAGAAGATCCAAAGGTAATTGAAGTAACGACCACTGCAGGCTCACACGGGTCTTCTAAGGCGTCTATTATAGATTTAGCATGTTTATTCCTGCATAGGATAGTGGCGAGACCTAAAATTCTCCCATATACGGACATGGTTAAATATGTACTAAATAATGCTGATAGCACGTATAAAGAAACCAAGAGCTCAGAATCAAGAATGCATAAAACCGTTCTTTCTACCAAACCGTTCTTTATATCCTCTAACAAAACGCGCAAGAGGTGAAAACCAGATCAGGGGGGCCCGGATCTAGAAACGGAGGTAGTAACACCTAGTGCTAATCGTACATCGCCAGGCAAAACCCCCCGAGATGGAAAGCCTCAAATTACTTAGTCGCCTGTAAGCGCGGAAATTGGTAGGGAAAAGCGCTAAAGGCAAAAAGTAAATTGGAACTCATAACTAGTAATATTTATCAGGCATATCACCAAGCGATACGTAAATATCTACCAAAGGTGCAACATTTACAAAAAAATTGGAGAAAGAAGGCTCAAGAAAAGGCAGAGTCAATCCAAAGGTTAACCAAGTTGAATTGCGATTCTTACTCAGCGTACTTAGTAAAACCACACAGCCAATGTATGACTCCCAAATGTGTCATTAATTCTGCTAAGAAGATAACGCCAGTTCTTACCGATTCCGTTTTCGCAGGACAGCTAAAATCGAAAGTCGGCCACCCAACTCTCCTCAAGAAAATGCTAAATGCTTGCAACTTCAAGGAGTAGATACATAAATAGTTAGTTAGTAGTTTTAGTTTTAGATTCAGTTTTAATTTTAGTTTTGCTTTATTTTACTTGAAATGAGGACAGTCATTTAAACCGCATCCTACATTTTTGTAATAAATTATTTTTAGAATTAGTTAGTAGTATTTAAACCCTTCTCATGCATTTAGAGAAGGGTCCAGAAATTTATCAAAAACTTGTCCTCAGAACATGCAGTTTTTCACCCTCCAAGGATGTTTTGATGAATGAATGGAATAGGATTTATTGATATCCGTGTTTAATATTTACTACTGATGTTGCACTTCTGTACTCTTAGTGGATGCTCGATTAAGAAGAAATAGATCATTATTATTGGAGCTCATGAGTAGAACTAGTTATAAACCGTACTTTTATCTCTTAACTATTTATGCTTATGTGTTATGGTGATATTCATGTTCAATTATTTATGTTATAAAATTATTTATTACGGAGCAATGGAACACATAAAATATTGCAGAAATATAAACACAGAAAACTCACAAAACAAGAGAGACATAGATATATGTGGTTCACCCAGTTTGGGCTACGTCCACCCTGAACAGCCAGTCCTTCCTTTCTATTATCCAGCAAAATGAAGAGACACAACCTACAGCAAATCCGCTGTAATATCCTATGTTTTCTCTCACAGTCTCACCTCTCTGTTTCTCGCTCACAGAATACACACACATCACACAGCCTCAAATACAATACCCTCATACAAATAGAGGGGTTGCCTTCTAGGGCAAAAAACCCTAAACTAAACATAAGTTCTACCGTCAGATCATCCGCCTAATGAACGGCCCAGATTGACTAGAAATTACTATACTTTTACAAGGCCCCCGAAACCCCCCGCCAGGGGGGGGCTCCCAAAGGTCGCAGTCGCCCCCCCTGGACCCCCCCTGCAACGAACATTTTACGTTGCCGCCCCCATTTCGAACTGGGGTCCTATGTGGCGATACCTTTGAGTATAGAAGATAATCAAGCTCCACACCCAACAATTTATATATCAATGTTTAAATGCTTGAGTTATCAGTTGGAACTTTTGTACGCTAATAGCTATTTATTTATGCTTAGTATATGAGTAGCTTACTATGCGATATGCTTTTCACAACTGTTTCATCTAACTTTTTATATGAAATGGTTTATCTTTATTGAATTATTTTCTCATAGCAGTTGAATGATCTTTATTACCAAATGTCATTTGAAATCATTTTAGATCGCATAAAGGAAAGATTACATCCCGGGTTAGTTTAGAATCAGATATTTCTATTTATTAGATTACAATTGCATGTTGATAGATTAGATTTAGAATAAAGAAAGCATTTTACTTAGAAATCAGTAGTTAAGAAATATCAATTCTCAATAGACACACACCTATATTGGGAAACTGGTCCCATATCCCCAATCGGACCCAATATACCAAACAGAAAAAGAGATGCTAACCAAGGTCCAGACCGAGTGCGTATCCCCCTTTTAGTAGACCCAATTTTCGGGGCTTCAACATATTTGGCACTAGAAGGAGGGCCAGAACTATAAATGGCAAGCAAGTCTAAATCTAAATACCATTCTGAAAGTAAGCTGCCCTCACCATCTCCCCCGACTTCTCCATCACACTTATAATCTTTAAATCTTGAGCCAGAAGCCAAAAGAACAACAACCACTGCCACAAACCCTGATATTTCAGAGCAATATACTATTGAACCTCCTTAAGTTGAATCTTCGATTCATAAACTTGAACTATTTTCAATATCACCTCAAAGATCTGATAAATCTCAAGGCAGTGTGACTTCGTAATATAATCCTGCTCATCCTCTTACCAGATTAAAGAGTGAAAAGTTTGGTATTGAGCCAACTGAGTTACCTCTACCTATAAGGAAGAGAGCCAGGAAATCACCTAAAGGGTCTGATAGTGAGACTCTTTTTTCATCATCATCCATCTCAACTTCCCCATTGCCAATTCAACCATCCACTCCTCCACTTCAAATCATCGTCCATCATACCACTGGAACTTCAACTTCTCCTTCTCAAACATCAGGAAGTGTAATATCCTCATCTTCCCAACCACAAGGATCATCTTCTGCACTTTCCTCTATTAGCAGTTCAACGATGGCCCAAATGCCATGGAATAATGTAGGGGAAGTCTTAATGCCTGCACCCTTGAGTAAACTATCACCCATCTTGAAAAATGGCTACCTAAGTTTAATCCTGAAGCAGGCATGCTAGCAGAAGAACAAATAAATAATTTTATGCTATCCATAAATCTCAATGGGGTCACTAATGAAGACACTTTTGTTTGGCTTTTCCCTTACACGTTGCAAGGAGCGGCTGGATCATGGTATTTCTCATTACCATTCGGGTCTATTACTAGTTGGGACATCTTCCAAGAACAATTCTTGACTAAGATTGGTGATGACAAGTCCACTGCAACATTAATCAATGACCTATCTAACCTTAGAGCTGAGTCAAAGGAACCTATCAAGGATTTTAACATGCATTTTAATAAACTATTGAACAAAATTCCTACTACTTCTAAACCCAGCGAAGAAGTGCGAAGTGAATGGTACATCTCTGCGTTACCATCAAATATAGCAGTCTTCATGCATAGAGCTAACAAAACAACTTTAGCTGACAATATGAAGGAATAAATAGTAGTAGAGAAACGTATCATAGCTCTAGAAAAGGAAAACGATATTGAAGAACGTAAATCCAAAAATGTTTCTTTCAAAGAATATCCAAAGAAAAAATAGCCCAAATCCCGTTTGATTTAGAAGGATTGCTAAAAGTTTTGAAGACCATGTCTAACGAAATGGTTGATATAAAGAAACAAGTAGCAGAGACTTCTTCTAAAAAGCCATATAAGCCTTATAGAAGAAATCCTTTGACTGATCCAAAGCCTCCTAACACTATTACAAGTGATGAATCAGAAGAAGAATAAGAGGTAATTACTACCGACGTACCTACCGATGAAGAAGAAGTTGTAGAATTACAAGGTATGTGGGATTTCATCCTCCCTGATGAAGAGGATCAAGAGGCATCCCCAGTTAGTACTCGAAGTAGATATCAAATCGATCCTCCTCAATCTACTCTGAAGCCAAAGAGGGCAAGCTCAACACCGAAGGATAAAGTCGCAGCCAAGAAAACAACATCTAAAGCGACTCAAGCTAGCCCAATCCAAACAGATTCACCAACTCCATCTAAAACATTGATTGTTTCAGATGAAATGGAGTATAACATCATAGAAGACATGAAGAAGACTAGGGCCAACATCACTTTTTATGAATTGAGCAAGTTAAGACATCAACAAAAGTTCCTTTTGAAAGAATTGCATGCAGTACCAGTTCCACCATTGCCCGCTGCTATAATCTCATAAGCTTCCCATGAGATTGGAAGACCTCCAAATACTGTGATTAGCAAAGTTGATCCAAATGACATCGCTCCAATTGGAGGAAAGGCAAGATCTCATACTCCGCCATTTCTTCTTACTTATGAAATTTTCAATAAAAATTTGCATAATTGTTTAGTGGATTTAGAAACCTCATCCAATATTTTACCTAAATCAATTTGTGCAAAGTTGAGCGTTCAACCTCAAAAATCTGCTGTGCGCATAGTGCAGCTGGACCGGTCGCAAGTTGAAGTGATCGACGAATTAAATCACGTTACCTTAAGGTTTTCATCTAATCCAAAGGTATGTCAAGTTATCGATATTTTAATTGCAGACATTCCAGAAATCTATGGCTTAATTCTTAGCAGGGATTGGTCAGAAAAGCTTCATTGATATCTTGCAACTGATTGCTCGCATACGTGGCTCCCTTACAATGGTAAGCCAAATCAGATAAAGGTTGAGTGATAAAGACATCAAAAATACATAGTAACAGAATTGGAAGGAGTGAATGAACCGGTAGCATACAACAATAATATAATTGGCAACTATTCTGTTGATCCTTTGCAAGGAAATTTCAATGCTCACACTTCACCTTACTTAGAACATTCTGTTTTATCTCAAGTAGAAAATTTTTCTCGGACAATTTTATAGATAATCCTGTAAATAAATCTTTATTTTGGAGGTTATTTTTTGACGGTTCTAAGTCTAATGAAGGAGCAGGAGCAGGATGTGTATTAGTTAGCCCAGAAGGAAGCAAAGCTATGCTAACTTGTAGACTCAAGTTCGATTGCACTAATAATAATCAGAATATGAGGCTTTAGTCGAAGGATTATACAAGGCAATCAGATTGAACATCAAGTATCTACAAGTCTTTGGAGATTCTAAAATTGTTATCAGAGAGGTAAAGAATACTATACATTGTCTATCAGGTCATTTAAAGCATTGCCAATCTTTAGTACAAAATATGACTGAACATTTTATAGCATTTAATATTTCATCAATTCCTAGAATCCAAAGCACTAGTGCCGACCTCTTAGCAAACATGGCTTCCAAGCTCATTCCCTCAAAAGACTTTAGCCCTGATAGATTTTCAATCAAATTAATCTTAAGACCCTCAATTCCTGATAACATTACAAATTGGAGAATTTTCAACGATGATCTTGATATTGTAAGCTTCCTCACCTCTGAGTGATCTTATACTAATCAGATAATTGATGGGGACCAACATGACAGTCTATTGCAACAAGATAGCACTAATAATGCTATGTCAATATCAGTGGTCAAATTAGAAGATCTATATGATTTAAAAGATCGATTCAAAAGATCTACCAATTGAAAGCTTCAAAGTTCAACTATGAACTATGAATTAGTGAATCTAGGAACTAATACCAAGCCACAGAATGTCAACCTAGGCCTTGGCCTGGCTCCTGAAGAAAAACTAGCATATGTTCGTCTCTTGAACCAATACAAAAGTGTCTTTGCTTGGAACTACGATGAACCTAAGACTTATGACACTTCTATAATCCAACATACTATCCCAATGATAAATGATGAAAAACTTGTCCAGCAAAAACTGAGAAAGATACATTCTAATTTAGAAAACCAGATCAAATATGAGCTTAATAAGCTATTGAAAGCCAAAATCATCTTTCCTGTACGACATTCTCAATGTGTTTCCAATATGTTTCCCGTTAGAAAAAAGAACGGAGACATTAGAATTTGCATTCACTTTCGAAATTTGAACAAAGCCTGCCAAAAAGATAATTTTCCTTTGCCTCCTATGGAGCAAATATTAAAGGCAGTTGCAGGATCAGAATTAATGTCCTTCTTGGATGGTTTCTCTGGCTATAACCAAGTTTTCGTCCATCCTGATGATCAATTAAAAACCACATTCAGAAGCAAATGGGGTACTTACGCCTATCAAAAGATTCCTTTTGGTCTGATTAATGCTGATGCCACATTCCAAAGAACCATGGACATCGCATTTAAAGGATTAGTAAATAAATTGGTAGTAATCTACCTGAATGATATAACTGTATATTCAAAGAAGTGAGGCAATCATATCAGAGATTTAAAACAGATCTTCCAAAGGTGTCAAAGGTATGGAATTTCGGTTAACCCAAAAAAATACTTTTTTGCATTAAGTGAAGGAAAACTCCTTGGGTTCATAGTGTCGAAATCTAGAATCCACATCGATCCTGACAGGATCAAGGAAATTTCTGAAATACCTTTGCCTCACAACAAGAAAGCTATGCAATCTTTCCTTGGCCATATTAACTTTGTAAAGAGATTTGTTCCAGATTTTTCAAGAATCGTATCTCCTTTATAGGCAATGATTAAAAAGAACTCAAACTTCAAATGGGGCCAAGACGAATATGAAGCATTTAATTTGATCAAACAAGCAATTGTTAACACTCCATCTTTAGAAACTCCCAATTTTTCCGATCCTTTTATTTTATATACATTTGCATCTGATAAATCATACGCTGCGATACTCACTCAACCAAATCAAGACAAGGCAGAAGCCCCAATTGCTTTTTTCAGTTCAAATCTACAAGGGGCTGAGTTAAACTATTCAGACATAGAGAAACAAGAATTTGCTGTTTTCAACGCGATAAAATATTTCAGACCCTTTTTGCTTAAAACCCATACATAGATCATAGTACTGTTTCCAGCGGTAAGAAATATTTTAGTATAGAAATATGTGGGTGAGAAAAGATCCAATTGGGTTACCACATTATAAGAATATGACGTTGAGATTAAACTAGCAAATATTGTTAAAGGTCAAGGCTTTTGCAAAATGCTAGCTAGAGTGTCGCTTATTTCTGAAATACCATCTACAGAGATACAAATGCACAAGGTAAGCCTAAACGATGTTGATTCATTATACGTTGATATTGTATTCTATCTAAAGAATGGATATGCCGCTTCAAACCTCGATTATAGAAAGAAAAGAGATTTAAGGTTGAAGGCTAAGCAATATCAGCTTGTGAACGATGTACTTTTTAGGATGAATTATGATTCTGTTCTCCGTAGATGTCTTGAGAAATCTGAAGCTGAAAAGGTTTTGCAGGAACTCCACAATGGACCAGCAGGTGGACATTACGTTGGTGATACTACTGCACATGAAATCCTCCACACAGGCTATTACTGGCACACATTATTCAAAGACGCGGATAGCTATGTAAGAGGGTGTCAAGTTTGTCAAACTGCTGCTGAAAGACAAAAGAAGCCATCATTACCTTTGCATCCAGTCAACATTGAACAGCCTATTGATCAATTGGGATTGGATATCATAGGTGAGATCATTCCGCACTCTTCTAAACAGCATAGGTATATCCTTATAGCTACAAACGATTTTACTAAATGGGTAGAAGCAGTTCCTCTCAAGACAGCTAACGCTGAACACATCATTGTATTTATAGATCAATTCATAATCACCAGGTTTGGTTTACACTCTGCTTTAATGTTTTATCATGCATCGTATTTTTCTGGCAATGCTATGACTGAATTTGCACTCAAAAGAGGTTTTAAGCTCAAGTACTCTACCAATTATTATCCACAGGGGAATGGGTTAGCTGAATCTACGAACAAAAACTTGATTAGGATCATTAAGCGAACCATTGACAAGAGTCATAAAAATTGGCACAAGTCTTTAATATATGCTTTATGGGCAGATCGAATAACACAGAAAGCCTCTATTGGCACTTCTCCCTTTAATTTAGTTTATGGGAAAGAAGTGGTTCTTCCAACTCATCTAACAATTCCCTCTATGGCCTTAGTTCAATATATTGATGAAACACCAACTTCTTCCTTACATCTAATGCAGTTACAAATCCTTAAGCTAGAAGAGCAAAGAGAGCAGGCTAAAATAACTCATGCTCATCACCAAGCATTAGTAAAAGCTTCTTTTCACTCAAATATGATGTCCAAAAAGGACTTTCAGATAGGGGATCTAGTTTTAAAATGGGACAACGCTCATGAGGAAAAGGGAAAACATATGAAGTTTCAACGAATGTGGCTTGGACCTTTCCAAATTGCAGAAATCATAGGCCCATCTACCTTTATGCTACAGGATTTAACAGGGAAAAGAGAATCTTTACCCATTAATGGGCAGACCATCAAAAAATACTTTCCATAGGAGATCATTCTTCTATTTGTGTAAATTAGTTTTTCTTTACTTTCATAATAAAACCATTTGTAAACTGTTACATTTGGAATTCACGAAAAGGACACACATTTCTTTTAGATTTTTTTTTTCACATGTATAAATAGAAATAATCTAGAAAGTTGGTCATTATTATTGAAAGATATAGTCAAAAAAGCTATAAGCCTGAATATGATACTAGTTTCAAACTTGTAAATTTTGATAAAAAGCTACCTTTAGTGGTAATTTGTTATATCAGTTCAATGAAAGGCATCAATAACAAAACAAAGATTCTCTGTAGAAAATCTCTTTCCGAAAACTCTACTATTGTCATCCAGAGCTATTCTTAAGGAAACAATGACTTCCTCCGCACTTAAGGAATCACAAGCTTCAAGGAATAATCCAATGATACACTTTAAACTTAAATAAGAAGAGGTCTCATCACGAGCCGACTTATCATGATCATAGATATTATAACTTACTGACTTTGCCAAAACTGTACCACAACAAGGCAATGACTCAAGATTGTTGCAATCAAAAGAAAAGGGGTCTCATCACGAGCCGACTTGTTCAGCAAAGCTATAAATCAAGTGAGTGGCACTGTCATAATTTGGCTATCAAAACAAGGCATTTTTCTTTAAGGATTAAAAGAAAATGAAAGCAATAAGTGTAGATATGGATTTCTCTTTGAAAATTGTATATTTCTCCAAGTGGGATACAGGATCATTGCTAGGTAACAGGTAACCCTGTCGAGGCTATAAACGCCTGTTGGTAGCAGTGGCTCTACCTATGACAAATGAGCATATTTAAAACTGATTTACAGTGAAGACTTTGTTTTTATCTTTATAAACCAAGTAGTGACTGATGTAAATACAATTACTAAGCTCTGGGAAGTAAATAAACAAAGTTCGCACAAAAGAAACGAACTATCATTGACGGCTAAAAAGCATAGTGTATTTTATCTTTCTATAATAATGTTTAATTTTCTAGGAAATTTTCTATTTTGGAAGTTTAGGAAATTCATAAGAAAAGCAGAGATAACTAGTTCTTCTAAGTGAATTGCTAATTGTTGTGGCCAACAACAACCCCCCTTCTTATTTAGTGTTATCACTAATACTAAATAAGTGGGGACCCTTATTCAAAAAATTAAAAAAAATCAATTAATGCCTGTATTTCCTTTTTCAATAAAACTTACTATCATAAACTTAGGAGAATACCCTCAAAAACCTAAAAAGACTTAAGTTTTATGATAAGTTAGAAGGAAATCACTCCTTAAAGCACGTCGCATCGCAAAAAGGGTAAAGGATACCTTCTCACAAGTGGAATTCTAAAAATGCGAAATCGCGATGCGAAATCACACATCGATAAAACCTTACCGCATCGCATGCCTTAAACCTCACCTATGCTCAAGTGCCTTAAAACACTGATATGCGATGGCGCATCTCGCGAATCACATTTCACAGAAAACACGTTAACAGATGCTTGATGCACGTAAAGGATTTGCGATATTGTGATATTGCAATATTGCGTTCTACGATACTGCGATCTGCAATATTGCGAAGCAAATCGCAAAATCACCTTATCGCAAATATTCATGGCCCGTCGTTCAAGAAAGCTTTTTCCATAAACCGAGGCCCAATTATGTGCATTTATGTTAATTAATGAGCTAGTTGGCAAGCATTAATGAAATATGGTTTTGATCTTATTAAGGAGCCATTTCAAATAAAGTGATATGTTTTATATGTTTTCCACATTTAAAGCTTTCCCGTCACCTTTTCTTATCATCGTTCTCACCTCATTTGTAAACTGCAGGAGTGAAGAACTGAGAAGTATACAGAGTAGAGTTCAAGATATTATGGGAAAGAAGGGTAAAGCCCCGAGTACTGAAGATAAAGAGATGAATCCCTTGTACACAGACACCACCAGCAACAAAGACACCGGTACCACTACTTGGGAAGGCATGTATAGTTTACTTGAGGAAGAAGATCCCAAGGTAATGGAGGTAACGACCATTGCAGGCTCAGACGGGTCTTCTGAGGCGTCTATTACAGATCTACCATGTTCATTCTTGCACAAGATAGCGGCGAGAGCCAAAATTCTCCCGTATATAGACATGGTTAAATAAGTGCTAAATAATGCTGATATCATGTATAAAGAAATCAAGAGCTCAGAATCAAGAACATATAAAACCGTTATCTCTACCAAATCGTTCTTTATATCCTCTAACAAAATGCGCAAGAGGCAAAAATCGCAATAGGGGAGCCCGGATCTAGAAACGGAGGCAGTAGTGCCTAGCGCTAATCGCACATCGACAGGAAAAACCCCTCGAGATGGAAAGCCTCAAATTGCTCAGTCACCTGTAAGCACGTAATTTGGTAGGGAAAAAGTGCTAAAGAAGGAAAGTAAAATTGGAACTCAAAACCAATAATATTTATTAGGTATATCACGAAGCGATACGTAAATATCTACCAAAGGTACAACATTTACAAACAAGTTGGAGACAGAAGGCTTAAGAAAAGGCAAAGTCAATCCAAAGGTTAACCAAGTTGAATTGGGATTCTTACTGGGCGTACTTGGTAAAACCACACAGCTAGTGTATGACTCTCAAATGTGTCATCAACTTTGCTGAGAAGATGGTGCCAGCTCTTACCAATTCCGTTTTCCCAGGATAGCTAAAATTAGAAGTCGGCCACCCAACTCTCCTCAACCAAATGCTGAACACTTGCGACTTCAAGAAGCAAATACATAAATAGTTAGTTAGTAGTTTTAGTTTTAGTTTTAGTTTTGCTTTATTTTTGCTTGAAATGAGAACGGTCATTTAAACTGCATCCTACATTTTTGTAATAAATTATTTTTAGAATTAATTAGTAGTATTTAAACCCTTCTCATGCGTTTAGGGAAGGGTCCAGAAATTTATCAAAAACTTGTCCTCAGAACATGCACTTTTGCACCCTTCAAGGAGGTTTTGATGAATGAATGGAACAAGATTTATTGATATCTGCATTTAATATCTACTACTAATGTTGCACTTTTGTACTCTTAGTGGATGTTCGATTAAGAAGAAATAGATCATTATTACTGGAGCTCATGAGTAGAACTAGTTATAAATGGTACTTTTATCTCTTAACTGTTTCTGCTTATGTGTTATGGTGATATTCATGTTTAGTTATTTATATATGAATGCTTAAATGCTTGAGTTATCATTTGGCACTTTTGTACGGTGATAGCTATTTATTTATGCTTAGTATATGAGTAGATTACTATGTGATATGTTTTTTGCAACTGTTTCATCTAACTTTTTATATGAAATGGTTTATCTTTATTGAATTCTTTTCTCATAACAGTTGAATGATATTTATTACCAATTGTCATTTGAAATCATTTTATATCGCATAAAGGAAAGATTACATCTCGGGTTAGTTTAGAATCAAATATTTCTGTTTATTAGATTACAATTGCATGTTGCTAGATTAGATTTAGAATAAAGAAAGAATTTTACTTAGAAATCATTAGTTAAGAAATATCAATTCTCAACACACACGCACACACCTATATTGGGAAACTCGTCCCATATCCCCAGTCAGACCCACTATACCATACGGAAAAGGAGCTGCTAACCAAGGTCCGGACCGGGTGGGTATCTCCCTTGTTGTAAACCCAATTTTTGGGGCTTCAACAGGAGGGATGGAGCGAGGAGAGAGAGAGAGAGAGAGAGAGAGAGAGAGAGAGAGAGAGAGAGAGAGAGAGACAGCAGGAGGGAGGGAGGGAGGGAGGTGAGAGAGAGGGAGAGAAGGAGAGAGAGAGAGAGGGAGGGTGGGAGGGAAGGGAGAGAGAGGGAGGGTGGGAGAGAAGGGAGAGAAAGAGAGAGAGGGAGGGTGGGAGGGAGGGGAGAGAAAGAGAGAGAGGGAGGGTGGGAGGGAGGGGAGAGAAAGAGAGAGAGAGAGAGCATGAGAAAGGGAGAGGGAGGGGAGGGGGAGGGAGAGAGGTGTGAGAGAGAGAGAGGGAGGTGTGAGAGAGAGGGAGGGAGGGGAGGGGGAGGGAGAGAGGGAGGGAGGGGAGGGGGAGGGAGAGAGGGAGGGAGGGAGAGAGGGAGGGAGGGGAGGGGGAGGGAGAGAGGGAGGGAGGGGAGGGGGAGGGAGAGAGGGAGGGAGGGGAGGGGGAGAGGGAGGGAGGGGAGGGAGGGAGGGGAGGGGGAGGGAGGGAGGGGGGAGAGGGAGGGAGAGGGAGGGATGGAGGGAGGGAGGGGAGAGGGAGGGAGGGAGGGAGGGAGGGGAGAGGGAGGGAGGGACGGAGGGAGGGGAGAGAGAGAGAGGAGAGGGACGGAGGGAGGGGGAGAGGGAGAGGGAGGGAGGGAGGGAGGGAGGGAGGGAGGGAGAGAAAGAGAGAGAGAGAAGGGATTGCACAGTTCTCTACTACAAGGGCCTCATTATTGATTATAACTATGTATTCCGTCGTAAATTTAGGTCATGAAAAGTCTTCTACGCAGTCAACAAGGTCTAGCAGATAACGGTTGGAGGCTTGCTAACTATAATTGTGAAATGTTATTTGAAGGAGGGGGAAGCTCAAGGTAATACTTAGTTCTATTAAATAATGAACCATAGGAGCCTCCACTATCCACTAAAACTATGCATTGTGTAGTTAAATAAAGTTAGAACAATTTGATTCTGCAATTGCACAAATTAGGAAGATAGGGAGACAATGTTTCACATTGTAGTTATGAAATGCATAGTGTTTGAAGAGGAAGGCTAAGGGACTACATAGTTGGGCATGAAAATAGAACAAAGAGGACCCCATTATCCATTACAACTACACAATACATAATCTAGGGAAATATAGATCATGAACTACACAGTTGATAGTATTGAGTAGGCAAAGTGATGGTCCAGACGCCAAGGTTGCTTAATGTGTAGGTGGAGGAGGTTGTCATTAAGATGAGTAAAGTGCACAGGTTCAAGAGGTAAGGATATCAACATTTAGGCTTATGAGTGTATATGGTACTCATCACTTTCCTAGAAGATTATGCATGCTTGTGAGTTGTGCAAGATGTGCGGACAGGGATGAAGTCCAAAATTGCTGAAGTGTCAGATCAATGGAACAAGGGAGAAAATATGATGTAAACAAGTTCACGAATTGAATCAAAAACATGCATATCATAAAAAAAAAAGAAAATAGAATTAACTATACTCAAAATCCGCATTCATACCTTGAAACAACAACAAAGCGTCACTTATTTCTAAGTGTGACAAATGAAACATAGCTCTATGACACTTAGAATACAACTTCAGACAGAAGTGTCAAATGCAACGAAAAGGTGAGCTAAGATATGGGAGAGTGTATATCACATATCCTAATAATATATATGATCATCTAATGCAAAATAATTCACTACATAGACCTCTACTGGTGCTCCAAAGTGTCAGACATGCAGGAGTGAAAATAATAAGAAGCGACACTTGCGAAAGTAAGAAAAAGTTTAAAGGGCATCTGAAAACGATAGAGGAAGTGAAATAGGCACATGCTAAATTGAATAAAAAGAAAAAGTGACACTTCGGAAAGCAAAAGAAAGGAAAAATGGCATTTGTGAAGTTGAAATCCACACTTGTGAAAATAAAAGTCACGCAAAAGTGACAATTGAGAAGACTTACTAGAATGATGATACAATAGCCACTAGGAGTGATAGAGATTTTTAAATAATGTTGCACACTAAATTTCAGGATGGGTTACATAGTCACTTCCCTTATCATATGCTCAAGCACTATCATTAGGGACTATGCAGGGTCTATGCTTTGTGCAATGACTATTACCAAGGATTGTACAGTCACTATTAGTAGTGACTACGAATGCTCTATTTTCAGAGGTTGTGTAAGCATTATCCTCAAGGACTACACAATTATTTTATGCAGAGGTAAGCATTGAATACTAAGCTTACAAGAAAGAGGCACAGTTATGAATGCATCAAAATCTAAGCATGTGTAAGCAAGTGGTTTTGATGGTTAAAATCTTGGAATAAGGCTTAAACACTCATATAAACATAAACCAATCATGAAGTGACCGTGAACAACTTGATGACATATCAAAAGATTAGGAGGGTCCAAAATTTAGGATGTAGGAAAATTTTTGGAGGGTGTTTGTGAGAGCAACATCAACTTCATTTATCCTTCTGGATCGATGACTACCCATGTGTCATTTGTAATGGAGTAGGAAAGTATATTAATATAATCCATCCCATGGGAGGTTGGTTTGCATGTGTAAAAATATGTGTCAAGGTTGAATTCGAGAAGGGCCTTCTTACAAATATTTTCCTCACAATGGGAGGTTGGAAAAATTGTCAAATTTTAGACTATCAGGAACTTCCCTTCAAGTGTTGGGTTTTCCATCAGTACAATAATTTTTCTCGAGATTGTGTAAACAATCCATCCAATAAAGAGGCTCCAACAAGAAACCAATAGGATTAGTGGAAAAAATAGAGGAAGGGAGGTAACAAGAGAGGTGTTGCAATAACAAGAACTCCAATCAAGGTAACAATGTTCCCTCCTCATCTCTGAACCCTTTTGGGGTGTTGCAATCCCGTAAGGCTACCTAGTTGAATGAGCCATAAGAATAATTCTAACCATCACATGTAGTGGAAAAAAATGAGGAAGTTGTCTTTGAGTGAGGGGAATGAGTGAATCCCCAAAAGAAAATTCCCCAACTAAGTCTCCTCATCATCGATTCCATTTATTTAATGTGGTCCAACTATTTTCCAAAAAGTGCAGCATGAGTCTCCTCCCAAGAATGCCATATATTCTCAGCAAGAACCAAGGAAAATAATGACCATGAACATATTGTTTTCAAAAGGATTCCATGAGGAAAGAATAATCCAAGAGATGGGAAGCATAAAGAAGAGGAAAGGAAGAAAAGAAGAAGATTAGGGGAAAAGAATCTGAGAAATATAATATGCTAGGCAACCAATTGCAAATTTTGGACTTGTTAAGGTCTGCAGGAAGCAAGGATGTAGTAGGGACATCAGAGGGAGTTCCAAAGCATACTCGCCTCCCAAATGGAAGTGCTCTATTGGAATATAAGGGGAATCAGAGGTCCCTCTAAATCCCTCTCAGTAAAATACCTAATCAAAGTAGAAAATTCCTCACTCCTTTTTCTGTAGGAAACAAATCTAGATGAGGAAGAATTAAAAATGCGGTAAAATATTTTTGGAAGGATAGTGATGGAGTATGAAAAAAATCTTGGGGTGTCTCTAGAGCTTTGGGTATATTTCGGAATAAAACATCGTTCTCATTGATTGAATGCGTAAAAATTCAGAATTGGATAACTATGATTCTAGAAAGGAAGGGAAATAAGGAATAGTTTAGGATAATAAATGTCTATTCTCCTTCTACATACAGGGATAAACTTGATTTTTGGTATAAGATCATAACACTAAACAATGATCAATGTAATCAAAACTCCATAATTGGCATATATTTTAATACCACTCTACTTTCATCTAAGAGGAAGGGTGGTAATATAATAAGGGATCCATTTAGAGAATAAATGGATGATCTCATTTCAGGATGGGACATGTTGGATCTCAAGCCCAAGAGAGGGAGATTCACCTAGTTGAATAGAAGAAGTGGTTCTAGTCACATTGCAGATCACCTAGACTGATTTCTATTTCATAGTTCTTGGATACTTTCTCTTCCATTCTGACTTTGGTAAAGTCAAATCATCATCCAATATCATTGGTATTGGAAGAAAAAGAATATTTGGACCATATTCCTTTCATACTTAATCTCGGTTGGTTGAAAGAGGAAGGAGACATGGATCAAATTACAAATGGATGGAGCACTAGAATCAATAGATATTTGCCTTATGTTTGAGAATCTAAGATCAAGTTAGTGAAGCAAACGTGGAGGACATGAGCTAAATATGAGTATGTCTCGTCAATAAAAATAAAAAAGGAACTGATTAAGGAATTGGAAGATCGCATAGTCTCAATGAAAAGGCATGAAGTAGAGGACTGACATATTGAAAAGGAAAAGAGGCTTAATTCACGGATATTTCTAGAAAATAGAAAAAAAGAAGAACTCTAGAGGCTCAAGTCTAGAAGTATATGGCTAAAAGTAGGGGATGAAAACACTTGATTCTTCTATAAACATAACAAAGACAGGGAGTTAAGGAATAGGGTGAAGGAAATAACCCATGAAGGAAAGACCATGATACCTTAATTTTCAAAGATAAAAAGGAGGCATTCTTGTACTTTCTGTCTCTCTGTATATTAGGTCAAAATCTAAATAATGATAAGGTTGAATAATTCCTATATGCATTCCTTCTGGATATCACCAAAGAGAATAATATATATTTGATGAAATAAATCGAGGAAGATGAAGTAATCAAAGATGTATGGGCTATCGATCTAGATAAGCTCATGGTCTTGATAAATTCACTATTAGTTTCTATCGAGCATGTTAGTCGTTGATGAAGAGAGATCTAATACGAATGATGAACTAGACCAAATCCAAAGGAAATGTAGGAGGAAGCATTAATTCAACATTATTGGATTCAATTCCAAAGGAGTTTAATGCTACAAACTTTAACATGATTCACTCCATATCGCTTTGGAATGCATCATATAGTATTTTGAAAAAAATATTAGCATTGCAGTTAAAGTTAGTGATGTCGAGATTGATTTTTGAGAATCAAGGGAGATTTATTAAACACAAGAATATCTTGGAAAATATTATTTTGGTGCAGGATTTGATTCAATAATGTAAAGAAAAGGGTGAATATGGGTTCATAATAAAACTCAACATGGCTAACACCTTCAACTAAGTAAGTCACTCGTTCCTCTTTCTTATTATGGAGAAGATTGTTTTTACTTTTGATTCCATTTAGTGGATAAATGCCTCTATTGGACCCCCCTCGATTTCTCCTTTGACCAATGGTAGGTCGACCCCCTTTTTCAAACACTCTAGGGATTTCTGTGAAGTCTTCCCTCCCTCTCCTTTTATATATATTTTAGTAGATAAAATCCTAAGTAAATAATTTGAGGAAGCTCGGGTAAGTGGATCACTACCTGGTCTCTCCATCCTCACAAATGTCAAATATGTCAATCACTCCCAATTTTTAGATGACACCATCCTATTGTGAAGAGCTTAAAAAATAATTGCCTCCATATTCAAAAATATATTAGGCTCATATCTAGACCTGTCTAACAAACTAGTAAATAAAAGGAAGAGTCACTTATATGGTTGTAATTCCTCCGAGGGTGTTCTCCAAGAAATAACATTATTTATCAAATTTTGGTCTCAAACATGGTGGAATTCATTTGAATACCTAGGAATACAAATATCCTTAGGCATGCCCTTTAAAGAAGACTAGCACGAAATGACTCAAAACACGAGAATATAACTGAAGGATGGGGATAATACTAGTCAAAATTGGTAAGGAAAACCATCTTAATCAAGTCATTTCTATAAGAATTTTATATCTATATGTGCTTTATGATTTTAGGTCAAATGGGAATCGCAAAACAAATAAGTGTTATGATTAGAAAATTCCTGTGGTAGGGAGGAAGAAACAAAGAAAAAAAATCATTTGGTTAATTGGAATATAGTGTGGCTCCCCAAAGAGCATGGGGTTCTTGAGATCGAAGATCCATTTATGATGAACATAGAACTAGCCCTTAAAATTGTCAAGAAGTTTATCAGAAACTCAAAAGAGTGGTGGAAGGATGCTTTTCTAGTAAAACATTTCCATAAGTCTCATCTTCTAAGAGCATAGAAATCTCAATGGACAGGTAATGGTTCAAAAACATGGAAATTAAGCAAGGCCACAACCCCATTAATCATTAACAATTTGGGATGGAAATTGGGGAATGGGTCAAGAATAAACTTGTGGAAGACCAATTTATCCAAGAATCTCACTTTAAAAATTATCTTTGGCCTCTTATTGCATGGACGAAGGATAATGGGATCATGAGATGGAAGGATATATATGCTTGGGTAATTCAATATTGTTGCAGGGATGGGAATGTCACGATATCCCTCTATATATGCAGAGTAAGTGGAATTCAATAATCTCACTTTTGAATGGGATATATCCCATATAAGAGGTATATTAATACCATCAGACCTGGAATTCAGGCAAGTCAACGCAATATACAGTCAAGGAAGTATATAAGTTCTTATTGAGAAAATTATTGTTTCCATTCTCCTCCAAGATCTGCAAGTAAATATGGAACAACAATGCTAGCCCAAAGGTGAATGAATTTTTCTAGACAATAAAGATGTGAACATGGAAAAATCTCGCATATATTTCATGAGTGTTCCTTCTCCCTATAAGTATGGTGACTAGCCTTGGACAATGTATATCACATTCTCTCTATCCCTTTAAGCTAGTAGGAAATGTTTAAAATCTAGTCATCCATTTTTCCATTAGACAAGATCCATTCACCCATCATCAAAGGGGCCTTGAGATCTTTACCCAAATTCTTATGTTAGACAATTTGGTCTAAAGGAAATAAAGGCATCTTCGTAGATGAAGCTCCCTCAATAATGCGAACAACTAATAAATCTTTACTATTGCTCGAAGAATCACTCTCTCCTAAAGGATTTAAGTTAGTAGAGATTTAAGGATTATTAGAGTTGGAGCGGAGTTGGATAGATATAAAATCTACTTAAGTTCATGATGGTAGCTTCAAAGGTCAGAAAAATGTCGGTAAAGTGTAATGCTTAAGAATGAATAATATAGAGTTCTAGGATTGGCTATGCAGACAAACCCTTCCACTATTATTTTTTGATGGCATTGCAAAAAAGGTACCAAAGGGTTGTAGGAGTGGGAGGGAAAATTATTTGCCCTGATGAATGTGAAGGGATTAGGTATGCATGGGGACTGGGCATAATCACAAAAAATAAAGTTGAATTTCTTGCACTATGGAAAGTCTTAGACCTTGCAGAAAACCAAGGTATACGAAATATTAAAATCCTAAAGGATTCTATGATAATAATTAGATTTCTATCTAAGTCTACTACATCAGTTAATTCTACATTACCCCCCTGTAGTGAGAAGAATAATCCTTGTTTTGATTTTTTTTTTTATGAATTCTCCTTATATCATAAACTAAGACGCGTTCATGGGGCAAGGGATGGTTTGGCCAATCGATAAGCGGAGTTAAGCATAAGTGTATTGAAATTAAATAATATTAAAAAAGGACATATCCTCATGACATAAGTTATGATCATTAATCAATGATTATTTGAGATGGGTGGTAGATGGGATCAAAACCATGGAGAATTCAATTCGTACATAAACAGTGGTTTGTCACTAAGAATTAATGCAGGTACACTTGGAGCCCTCTTGCAAATATGTGGTAATAATGGATTTGATGCCTTATCCCCTAAGTGCATCTCGTCTATATCATCACACATTTGGATAAATTCAAGCCATAGTGATTCAAGCTCCCACATGTTTATTTTAATGTCGATGTGACAATAGAAATTCTTCCCTTAGTTTTCAATAATTTATCGCAAACAATGTTGTTCTAGATCCTTGCAAAGTATTGGTATGATATTATCATGAATGCCGAATTATTGGTGAATGGGGCCCTCTATATGGTAATTGCTTAGGGTATTTCGCTAGTCACTCTTAGTTCCTCACAGTACTTCTTGAGCTTTGTTCTATTGGTAAGTGTTGTAGCGATGGAAATTAATGGTTTTTAGTCCTTAGAGGATGAAGTGGAGAGGTGGAAGAGGGTGGAAAAATTCTTCTTGAAACTATTTATGGGTCTCCATCTCATGAGTCATCAGATAGATTTGATGGATAGCGATAGGGAAGCTAAGGAAACTATGATGGAAGAATAATTCAAGAGCTCAGAGATGAGTGTTAAGAGGAAGTTCATTAGGGTTGAGGAAGAATTGATGTCTTGCAACTTAGAGCTTGTTCATGACAATATTTTCACAGAGTTCAATGAACTTTTGATAGGAAAACTCATCCTCGGCACCAAGGAGGCACAAGAATAAATGGACTGGGCACAACAGTTATAGGAATCAGAAAAGAAAACCATGTATTATAGATGGAAAAGAATGAAATCAGACCTTCCAAACCAGCTTAAGCTTTAGTTATTTTATGTATTGCAAGTTCATTTTGTTATTGGGTCAATTTTGTAGATCATATGGAAGATATCAGTGTAGAATCTTAGTCTATAGACCCCATAGAGGCAACAAGACACTACTTTGTATAGATTGGACCATGGAAGTTGCTGAAATCATAAAGTCATGTGTTTTTCTATCTAATGTAAATGGTTTTGGCCATGTAATCCAAGACATGTGAAATAAAAATAATTGTCCTGTTTAAAAAAACATATAAATAAAAATAAAATAAGAATACTTCAATTTATAAAAGTGTGAAATATATATAAAATATAAATAATAGTTATAAATTAAGATTTGTTATAACAATAAAAAAATAATCACCCACATTCATACTAATTATATTTCAAAACTTGATCTTAAATTTAATTAATAAATTTATAAAGACTTAACATCTATAATAAAAACTTTTTGTAAGCTATACATATTATCACTATTTGTAATAAAATTAAAAAAAAAGAATATTTTGTGTCGATGAATATTGATGATGATGAATATGATTAACATCCACTAAGACGAATATGGTCTCTTGGAATTTAAGAGAGTAAGAAAATAATTGAGATTCTTTAATATGTTATTTATATGACCGAAAAGAAAGAAGAGAAGCATTATGAAATCATCATAGTTTTGCTAACTTAACAAGTCAAGAAGGTTGGTAGTGTGGCAAATATTTTGAAAGATAGAATGGAAGTGATAAAGAACCCAACCATCCAAGAGAAAATGTTTTTCATCTTCAACCCTCTTAGTGTCACAAAGGTTGTAGACCCATTCGTCCAAAGATGTTTTGTGAATTAACCAAATCTTGATCTGACTTTGGAGCTTATGAGAATTGATAAGAAGAAAATTCTACAACCCAATATGAGAGAAGTGTAATTTCTTCTCTTCTCAATCTTGATTTGGCACTTTTCCATTTTGAAATAAAAATATATTATTCTAAAATATTCAACAAATATGGAAACATTGCCAGCTATAATTAAATAAAATGCGTGTGTGTATGGTTATTTTGAATTAAAAGCATTATAAAGTACCAACAATTCCAATGTCATTGACACTTCTAGTTGGATTGATTGTTCATATTATATCCAAGTAAAACATGTGGTAACAATTTTTTCTCTCACTCTTACCATAAATAAAATATTTCAATGTCATGTTCAATAACTTAATTTCAATTTTGTGGGAATTACATGTCTTTGGGAACTTACATAAAATTATATCTTGATAGAGCTACACTGGATTATGTACATGTGCATGCATCTCTATTGATGTGGACCTTAATAAGGGTCTTCTACTAAAAATGATTCTCGCATTAAAGGAATTTAAATCCACATATGTCTTGGATTTACAAGCCACTTGTTCCCACACTTAAGATCATCTTTCTAGGAAAAGAGGAACCAAATAAAAACTAAATACAGGAAAATTTCGAGAAAAAATAGGTTTGAATGCCAATATTGATGAAATCAAGTTACAACATGTTTTTCTTGTCTCAAGTTAGGAATCCACTCCATTTTTGGCCATAGCATAGATGGAACGGGTGCCAAAACTTCCTAATTCACTCTATGAAAAGGATTTGTATTAACCTCCCACATCACCATTTCTTCATTGGATTCATTTGAATACGAAAAAATTGTGATATCTATGTGCCATAAAGAAGCCTTTTGTTTGTTCAACTTTATGACTATTTTGATTATGAGCAAGTGCTTAAAAGTGACCCATATTTTGGGGGAGTGTATGACTTTTTATAGCTCCTTGATTCCATGAATTTGATTTTAATACTATGTTAACTAATTTTCACTTTTGTTACATCTATACCCAATTTATCAATACTTTTCTTGGGTATTTATTATTTTTTAAAGATACTAGAAATGGTTTGGATACTTACATAAAATTATATCTTAAGAGAATTGTCATGGATTTATACAAACATGCAAATATTTGTGTTGAGATAGACCATGACAAAGATCTTTATAAGACAATTAGTGTCACATGAAAGAATTTGACACATTACTATTTTGGTTTATTAGACCATATCATTTTGGTAAAAGACATCTCATCTTTAAGCACCTTTACAAACCAAATCTTCATGTTAGAGCTTATACTTCTGGGAAAAGGGATTATGAAAGCCAAAGATATGGAATTTTCAATAAGAATCAAGTTCAAAGATTAAACTTGATTGAAATTAAATAAATCAGATATGCAAGTGCCAGTTGTGGAATCCACTGCTTTCTCGATGTATAAATTTTCCTAAATCTAAAAAATTTCAAATTATTAAAAATATAAAATATAAGAAAAGTAATAAATAAATAAATATATATATATATATATATATATATATATATATATATATATATATTAAGATTAAAAATATATATTAATTAAAATTAAATATATATAATCATTTTTGAAATTTAATTAATTACTTTTAATTAACGATAATAAACGAATTATTGTGAATTTATATACTACAAAGGTCTGAGTACTTAATTTTGTAACCTATAGGGAAGAAAGACTTTTTAGTAATATTAAACTTAAATCAGTTTAATATTAACTTGTTTACGTGAGAATTTAATTACGATGAAAATAGATGTTTTAACGAATGCAAGTGCAAGTCCATGGTTCAAAACGTTCCCTTTTGAATTATTTGCATAACAACTTAAATTTTATATATTATTTATTCTAATAAAATTGGTATAAACTTATTTTATACAAAATTGGAACAGTCGACCTTTTATAAATAGGCATATGTCTGTTTCTGAGAAATTTGAAGCGGATATTCTCTATTGCAACTTCGAAACAACTCAAAAGGGGTATATTGTTGAGAATAATGTTTAATTTTGTTATGTAAATTGCTAACAAATTAGTTAGCAGATTTTGTGTTCTCCCTACAAAATTAGGGCAACAAATTATTAGGGTGGTGAGTGCTGAAAATTAGCTTTCATAAGATTGGTAGTGTCAGTAGATTTGTTTGTTTCATATTAGACAGTTGATTGATAATCGTATTAGTAATAATTTTAATATATAAAAATATAGTTCATGGTTTAATTATATATGAGATTTATAGCAGTTTGAGCTCATATAATGGTTGTGTTTTATTAGACAGTTGATTGATAATCATATTAGTAATAATTTTACTATATAAGAATGTAATTAATGGTTTAATTATATATGATATTTATAGCAGATTTGAGTTCACATAGTAACTGTGTTTTATTTGTTCATTTTTTATTTTTTTTATATGTACTTTTCTTCATAGTTATGTTGGTTTATGAGCTCGCTTAAAGTGGCCATTTCATATTCTACAAGTAACTTGCATATCGTTTAATTATATATGAGATATACAGCAGGTTTGAGCTCACACAATAAATGTCTTTTATTTGTTCATTTTGTTTAGATGTATTTTTCTTCATAGTTATGTTGGCTTATCAACTCACTTAAAGAGGCGATTTCATATTCTACAAGTGGTATCAGAGCAAGTAAAATTGTTTTTGGTTAAAGTTGTATTGTTGGAATTTCACCAAAGTTAATCAATTCAAATTCTAACTAGATGCCCGTTCCAAAATTTGATGGGAACAATTATGATTATTGGTGCATTATGATGCTAATCTTTTTTATTGGAAAATATTTGTGGGAGATTGTTGAATCAGGTTGTGAAGAGCCAGCTGATTGGAATTCTCTTACAATGAATGAAAGAAGGACAAGAAAGGAAGCAAGGAAGAAGAATGTTGAAGCTTTGTTTCACATTCAGATAACTCTTGATAAGAGTTTATTTCCAAGAATATTAGGAGAAAAAACTACCAAAGATTCCTGGGAGACTCTACAAGAAGCTTACCAAGGTAGTGATCAAGTTAAGGTGGTCAGGCTTCAGACATTGAAGCAAGAGTTCGAGAATTTAAAGATGCAAGAAGCTGAAAGTGTGAGTGAATATTGTGTGAGAGTCGAAGATGTGGTCAATAAAATGGTTACACTTGGAGAAACTATAAGTAATGAAGTTTTAATTAAAAAAGTATTGAAATATTTAATGCACAAATGGAATCATGTTGCCATAATCATGGAAGAAAGTAAGGATTTGGAAAAACTAGAGTTTGATCAATTGGATGGATCTTTGGTGTCTCATGAAGAAAGATTGAAAGACACTTTTGAAGGTGTAGAGAAAGATTTTTCCTCTAAATTACAAATTACAAAGAATGAAGATGCAAGAAGTAGCAACAACCAAAGAAATCAAGGTCAAGGTAAATGGCAAAGCAAAAATTCTTCAAGAGGTAGAGGAAGAGGTGGCTCAAGTGGAAGAGGTAGTTTCAGAGGAAGATGTAGAGGTAGATTTGATGAGAGAAATGTTCAATGTTACTATTGTAACATGTATGTCCACTTTGACAGAGAATGCAGATTGAAAGAAGGTAAAAATACTAAATATGCTCGAGAAAGTGGTGAGTATCCTTGAGATCACTTATTTTTATCTTATGCCAAAGGTGAAAATACTAGTAAAGATGTTTGGTACCTAGATTCTGGATGCTCTAGCCATATAACATGGAATGAGTAGTTGCTTTCAACAAAGGATGGAAGTTTCAAATCCAAGATCTAGCTTGGTGATGATAAATCATTGGATGTTGCTGTCAAAGGAGCTATGGAGGTCCAAACAAAAGAAGGTATAAAGAGTATTCATGACGTTTATCATACTCCACAATTGAAGCATAATTTGTTGAGTGTTGGGCAGCTATGTGAGAAAAATTATAAAGTAGTCTTTGAAAATAAGACATGTACTATCTATGATAAGAATAATGGAAATAGGGTGATCAATATCGTGCCTATGAAAAGAAATAGGATGTTTCCCTTACGGTTTGACGAACATAACAACAATCTTGCAAATATGGCTTATGAGGATTCAAGTTGGTTATGACATCTCAGGTATGGACATTTAAATTTTCACAGTTTGAAGTTTCTAAGCTCACATGCATTAGTTTCTAGTTTTCCCAAGGTAGAAGAGCATAAGGAGGTTTGTGAAGGATGTGCTAAAGAAAAACATGCAAGGGAAATGTTTCCAAAGGGCATGGCATGGATGGATCATCACCCACTTCAACTTGTTCATTAAGACATATGTGGTCCTATGTAGACTAAAAGTTTGGGTAATTCATCATATTTCATCACCTTTATTGATGATTACTCACTAAATTCTTGGGTATTTTTTTTGGAGGCCAAAAGTGATGCCCTTGATACATTCAAGAAGTTCAAAGCCCTTTTTGAAAATGAGAAGGCGTGCAAGATCAAATGTTTTGTAGATTGACCATGGAGGAGAATTCTGCTCAATATCTTTCCAGAGTTATTGTGATATGAATGGCATTAGGAGGCAACATACTACAACATACACCCCCCAACAGAATGGCATAGCTGAAATAAAGAATCTTATTGTGGTTGAAATGGCAAGATGCATGTTACAAACTAAGGGGTTAAGCAATTCTTATTGGGGAGATGTAGTTGTTGCAGCAGTGTACATACTCAACTGTAGCCCCACCAGTGCACTTGAAAATATGACTCCTTATGAAACTTGGTATGGAAAAAGGCCTAATGTTAATCATTTCAAAGTTTTTGGTTGTTTGTCTTATGTGCATGTGCCTGACCAGAATAGAAAAAAGTTAGATGCAAAGAGTGAGTGATGTATTTTTATGCCATGCTTATAAATTGTATAGTCCTCTAAATAAAAAGCTTATTGTCTCAAGAGATGTAATTTTTTATGAAGGGGGAGTTTATGGCCATCAAGAAGGCCATGTTGAGAAGAGAAAATATGTTTTGAATCATGATGTAATTGTTGATATTGATCATGAGCAACCAAATAATGTTTCTGTAACTAGTGGGTTGACTCCACCAAGCAACCCTCCATCAATTTCTCCAACATCAAGTTCAAGTCCAACTTCTTCTCCAAGTTCTACAAGGAAGATAAGAAGATTGAGTGATATTTATGAGAGGACGGCAAATCAAGCACATGAAGAAAGCCCAATAGGTGAGATAATGAATTTTGCTTTATTAGCTAATGTTGATTTTGAACTATCATGTTTTGAAGATGAATCTACTAATGAGGTTTGGATGCAAGCCATGCAAGAAGATATGGATTCCATTCAAAGTAATGACACTTGGCAGTTGACAGAACTTCCACATGACAAGAAAACGATTGGCACCAAATGGGTCTATAAGACTAAATTTAATAGTGATGGGAGTGTTGAAAGATGCAAAGCATGATTAGTTGCTAAATGATTCACACAGAAGTATGGAATTGATTATGAAGAGACATCTGCACTAGTAGCAAGACAGGAGAACATTAGAATGTTGATTTCATTAGAAGCTCATAGAAAGTGGAGCATACATCATATGGATGTGAAAGTGCCTTCTTGAATGGGTACTTAGAAGAGGAAGTATATGTGGAGCAGCCACAAGGTTTTGAAGTGGAAGGAAGGGAGAATAATGTCTACAAGTTGAAGAAGGCTTTGTATGGTCTCAAGCAAGGACCAAGAGCATGGCATGCTAGGATTGATGGATACTTTCACGAAAATGGCATCCAGAGAAGTAAGAGTGATCCTACCCTTTACTACAAACAAGAAGGTATTGATATTCTAATCATAAGTTTTTATGTTGATGATCTATTGTATATGGGTAGTAGTTCTAAGATGAATGATAAATTCAAAGTTGCTATGATAAATGAAATTGATATGAAAGATCTAGGCATAATGAAATATTTTCTAAGAATGGAGGTTTATCAAAGTGAGGATGAGATTTTCATTTTTCAGACAAAGTATGCACGAGATATGCTAAATAAATTTGATATGCTTGATTGTAATCTATCCCCTACTCCAAGTTCTCATGGAGAGGTGTTATGTAGAGATGATGTTGTTGATTTAGTTGATGAGCAAACTTACAGAAGTATTATGGGGAGCTTGATATTTCTAACCCACACAAGGCTTGATATTACATATTCAGCTTCACTTGTTTCAAGGAATATGAAAAATCCATCTGAAATACATATGAAGGTAGCTAAGAGGATTTTAAGGCATGCGAAAGGAACTTTAAATTTTGGTATTCATTACTACTCTTCTAAAAAGTTCAATCTTGTTGGCTTTTGTGATTCAAATTGGGGAGGTAGTATTGATGACTGTAAGTCGACATCTAGAAATTATTTCTCTTTTGGTTCTGGTTTGATTACATGGAGGTAAATAAAGCAAAGCATTGTTGCCCTCTCATCCAGAGAAGCAGAGTATGTTGCAGTTACCTCAGCGGGTACACAATCTCTTTGGCTCAGAAAATTTTTGGAAGAAATTGGAGAAAAACAAATTCAACCTACAGTAATTTATTGTGATAATGTAAGTGCCATCAAGTTAGTAAAGAATCTTGTTCATCACAACACGATAAAGCATCTTGACATGAAATATCACTTCATTAGAGATTTGGTGCAGAAGAAGGATATTGAATGGAAGCATATAAATACTTAGCATGAGCTAGTAGATATCTTCACCAAAGCATTTCCAAAAACTCAATTTCTTGCACTATGAGATAAGCTAGTAAATCCTCATTAATCATTAAGGGGGATTGTTGGGAATAATGCTTAATTTTTTTATGTAAATTGCTGACAAATTAGTCAACAGATTTTGTGTTCTCTCTGCACAAAATTAGGGCAACACATTATTAGGGTGGTCAGTGCTCGATATTAGCTTTCACAAGATTGGTAGTGTGAATAGATTTGTTTAATATTAGACAATTGATTGATAATCATATTAGTAATGATTTTACTATATAAGAATGTAGTTAATGGTTTAATTATATATGAGATTTACAACAGGGTTGAGATCATACAGTGACCGTGTTTTATTTGTTCATTTTTTGGTATGTATTTTTCTTCATAGTGATGTTTTCTTATCAACTCACTTAAAGTGGCGATTTCATATTCTACATATATGTCATTTAATTTGTCCGTTTCAAAGACATTTGAATTGAATATTCTTAATCTTGAAACACTTTAATTTTTTAATATAAAAATAATACTTTATTTTTTTAAAATAATACTTTATTTAAAAATAATAATAATCAATTATTTTTTAAATAATTAAAAAATATTATTTATTTATTATAATCATTGAAAATATAAAATATAGGAAAAAATTAATAAATATTTATATTAATTAAATAATTAAATACATACGGTCATTTTTTCAATATTAGTCAAGTATTCTTTATTAACAACAATAAGTATTCCTAATTAATGGTAATAAATGAATTATTGTGAATTAATATACTGCAAGGATCTGAGTAGTTTATTTAGGAAGTTTCTAACCAATAAGGGAGGAAAACCTTTTAGTTATATTAAATTTAAACAAATTAATTTAAACTTGTTTTAAGTGACAATTTATCGACGATGAATATAAATGTTTTAAGAAATGTAAGCCTGAGTGAATGGTTCAGAGTTTACCCTTTTCAATTATTTGCCAAAAACTTAATTTTTATATATTATTTATCCTAACCAAATTGGTATAAACCTGTTTTATACATACTACTTGGAACAGCTGACCTTTTATAAATTGGTATATATCCGTTTCAGAGAAATTTGAAGCGGAGATTCTCTAATGAAAATGAATGTGTTTCATAATTTATAATTTCTTTTGTTCGAGTTTTAGTTATACTTTCTGAATTGGTTGGAGTAGTCACTTGTTGGAGTCTGACAACGAACTTCGAATGGGTATAATGTAGCTCAAAGCATGAGGTCATATACTTGCCGAGTAAGAAAGGAAAACAAGAAACAAACAAAATCATTTATACAGAGATATTATTTTCACGTGGATTAGGTAGCAGCGTATGAAATTAGAAGACATCCAACATAATTAGAAGGGCTTTCCATAAAAAAAAATTGGAAGTATCCCAGTCAGAATTTTGTTTTAAACGATTCCGTCTTTCTGGGTTTCTTCAAAATCTTTCTCGTAATGTCATTAGGGTTGTCATTATGCTGGGAAAGAATGATGACCGGCCTCCTCCGAAGATTCGATGTTACCAACCATACAATCAAACTCCAACCATTATACGCAACATATGACAATATATTACGGTGGCTCCGGTGTATGCGTGCCTATAAGTAAGATAGGGGTAAGATGGAGAATCGCAGGACCTTTGTTGATTATAGACCTATCTCCCTTTCTAATTTTATGCATAAAATTATTTGAAAATTAATTGCATATAGATTTAAGCCGGTTTTGTCGAAGCACATCACTGTTGAACAGTTTGGGTTTTTGGAAGGTAGATAGATACAGGATGCCATTGGCATCACTCAGGAGGTGCTACACACAATTAAATCCGCGAAGCAGAAATCATGTCTTTTCAACGTACATTTGATTAAGGCTTACGACTGCATAGATTGGGAATTCCTAAAATTCGTAGTGATAAAAAAAAAGTATGTCTCTTCCAAACATTAATTAATGTTTGGATTATGAGGTGCATTAAAACTACAAATTTTGAGGTGATTATAAATGGGTTGCCGTCACAATTCTTCACCACACACGGACGGGTTGAGGCAGGGCTGCGCTCTGTCCCCTCTGCTCTTCCTCCTTGTGATAGACTATTTGATTAGGAAATTGCGGGACGCCAGGGTAGTGGACGTATTTCCGGGATAAGAGTATCCAGAGAGAGAGTTGTTTCACATTTAATGTCTGTGGACGATTTACTATTTGGAGGGAAGTCCTATATGTGGACGATTTATTATTTGGTGGGGAGTCCTATATTGGTGAATGAACAAAAATACAAATGATCACGAAGTCTTTTGGAGTAGCTACAGGTTTATTTATGAATGAAACAAAATCTATTATGGTTCATGGTAACAGAGAGGATGCGATGGTCAAGGACATTTTTGAGCTATTTGGCGTTGCATCCATCCATTTGGAAGAAGGATTTGTATACTAAGGGTTCAGACTGAAGCCGAACTTGATATCTAATCAACGATTGGGATTGCATGATCGATAGGTTACACAAAAATCTAGATTTCTCGAAACACATATGGTTGATGATAGGTGACAGAATGATTATGCTAAAATAGGTGCTCTAGAATATCTTGGTATACTCGATGTACTTGTTTTTATTACCATGTGAGACTATTAACAAGATAGAAACAATCATGGGTCTTTTTTTTATGGGCAGTGTCCCAACTCACACGCAAGATCCATTTGGTATGATGGACAACATTAGGTAGGCCAATTGAGGAAGGAGGTTGGGATCATAGAACCAACTACTTTCAACATGGCTATGCTTATCAAAAATATGTGGAGGGCCATGTCTCTGACTGGTTAATGGGCACTAATTATTAAAAACGTGGCTATGCTTATCAAAAATATGTGGAGGGCCATGTCTCTGACTGGTTAATGGGCACTAATTATTAAAAACATATATGTATGGAAAAATATTCCCTACATGGATTTGCAATGGGGCTTGGAAGAAAACGTGTGCATAAGCATGATGAAAATCTTACAATGGATTATGGTATTTATTCACTGGGAGCTCAGTGATAGCACCAACATAAATATCCTTTTAGATGGTATCAAGGGGATGATCGAGAACCATTCTTTATCCCTACAAATTCTTAAATTCATCCATGATAAAGGTATGAGCCTCGTCCATCAGATCTTTCATCAACGCATAAAAAACATTGACCACCAATCCTAGAGCAGAGGATATAGGGGTGCCAGATACATATGTGTACGAATGAGAGAAATATATCTCGCAACTTCGATCTGCAAGCATCACACTCAATGATCAAGGGGACCACATGATCTTCGGAGGCATTCTGAAAAAGGGTCTTTTGATGGTCAAAGATATATACACCAGACTGCCCAGGAACAAGAGGGATTTCAATTTTCACAAATGGTTCAAGGGCGTATGGAAATGGGATCTTCCAAACAAAATCAAATTCTTTAGCTGGTTGGCAGTACATGGTCGTATTATAACTTGCCGCAACCTGCAGCGTCGAGGATACACGGGTTCACGCATTTTTCTTATGTGCATCAGGGGACCAAAAGACAGTATCATCTATTTCTTACCTGTTCTTATGCGATGGCGTTGTGGGAAGGAGTAATGGATATATTGAATATGGCATCAGTGGGACATAACCAGTCTCTGATTTCTTGTCTACATTCTTGGTTCAAATCTCATAAAAGATACAAAACCCTTCCGTTATACATCATGTGGTCCATCTTGCCTAGAAGAAATATACTTATTTTTGAAAAAAAGGAATGGTGATCAAGGAAGATGTTATTATTACTGTTGCATATTACTATGAAATTGAACCTACGAAGAAGAGTTATAGCTACAAAATATGCAAGTACAGAAACGTTTGACAAAAATTCCCTTTGGGTTTCTTTCAGGGAGAATGGTCTAGGAGAGAGTGTGGGTGCGGTGTGTGGGTGCGGTGTTGTCATAGTCATTCACTGAGGAAAACTATTCCATTTTGGGTGGGAAGGTGGACAGGGCACAAATAGAAAAGAATAGATCATCTCGGACAAAATGGCTTAGTCTGGAGTGAATATAGATATATGGAAATGCTAAAGGCATCATAGAATGGGTGAAGGACTACACTCATTTCAACCCAACCATTCTATCAAACTAAATGAAATGCATTTGAAACCTGACAAGCACCTTCCAACACATTCCGTTTTTCCATATATAAAACAAACCAAGATTACATATCGACTATCCCAGAGAGGTGTGGCTAAAGAACTTGGTAAGTTCTTTTTTTCAGCTTTTGAATAGGGCGTTTTGGTTAATGATGGCAGCATTAACTACTAATAGGAGATATTATTTTTTGATACACTCTACAAGGACTCTGTTATAATTTTCGGGTTATATGTAGTGCTAAAACTGAATACCTGTTAGAAAATGTGAAAGTGGGATCCTCTTTGTAGACAATTTTTAAGACTCTATTAATATGTGAAAACATTTCAGAAACAAATGTAAAGATGACATGTAAAGAAAAAAGCTAATATAAGCATATGTATTATCTTTTTTATTTTAAAATAAAGGACTGCTTATTTCCTCTGGGAAAAAAAAGGGCAAGATTGGGAAGGACGCACGAGAAGGGAAAAGTGATTACTTAATAGTGAAGTAGAGAGGCACTTACGAAACCAATCATGGGATGTGCACCTTGTTGTGGTGATCATGAAGGATTGAAGAGAGCGCCCTGGACGACCGAACAAGACCAGAAGCTCATCAATCATGTTCAATGCCATGGCCTTGGAAATTCGCGTGCCCTTCCAAAACTGGCAAATATTCTATTGTTTTCTGCTGTATTATTATTTATACTTAACTTTAACACCCATGCCATGGTTTAGCAGGGATTTTGCAGAAGTTGTTTAATCTATAAAATGAACTACCTACCTTCGCCTGCTACCTACCTTCGCCTTCCTTTGAAGACTGATTTTTATCCCGGTAGCGGGTTTTTTCTCTTCGCCTTATAACACTCCTCCCTCTATTCCTTATTCCTTTGTCTTTGCTTTCTAGCCAATTTTTCCCTTGCTTTCAAAGCGAATTCGTAAGCATCTTCTACAGTTCTGGGTGAAAGTAGGATAAACTCATCTTGAATCTTGAACTGCAGCCCATTGATATATCTAACAACCTTTTCCAGTACTATTTCTTAGATGTATGCTTTTCTAATATTCACCTTATAAAATTCTTCAATATACTCTTTAACAAATAATGACTTTTGTTTTAAATTTTGTTTTTTCCTTAACAAAGACAACTCCTCATCTTTGGGCAAAAATTTACCTTTCAGCCTGGTCATCATTTTGCTCCAGGTTTTGATCTTGGCTTTGTTCTTTCTTCCCTTTTCTTCTTGGACTCCATCCCATCAAAGAGTTGTATGTGCTGCCAAACTAGTAACAACAAACTTCACTTGTTTGTCTTCAATGATTTCCTCGTACTCAAAATGTTTATCTAAAACATGGATCCAATTTATTAATTATTCTGGTTTCAAGCTACCACTGTAGGTACGTATCTCTGTTTTAAGCCTCGAAATAACGCCAATCATTGACCTCATCAATTTAATTTTTGCAGGTTCTTTGACATGTTCTTCATCTTCCACTGCAGACTCTTCCTCAAATTCATTGATGTCTCTTTGCCTGTTCATCTATAAGGATTCTAGCCATTCGTGGACAAGTACCATGTCCTCCCTATCTCTGACATGAGTGACTTGTCTTCCCCTTGGACCTCATCTTCCGCATCGAGTGCTAATGTCATTTTACACTTATTTTTCTATGCCTTGTAGCTTTAATGCCAAAATTGATGGGAGGCTTGTCTGACCAACAAGATTAATGGTTGGAGTATGCAAGTAACATTAACTCATTTACACTTTCAAATTTCATTATGATTGACAGAATATCCAAAAAAAATTTAACATATATTTTTATTTTTTTGTTCTACAAATCCAATTTATTTTTTAAATTTAATAAAAAAAAACTACTTCTATCTATATCCATAAAAACTATAAAATTTCTTTTATTTTTTTAATATCATTCTGCTCCAAACTTTCTTTTATTTAAACTAAAACAAAACTAATTTACTAATGAAATAAAAGAATCTAATAGCTTCCTCATTTCAATTGTTTTTTACCAATTTCAAGAGTAAAATGCTCCTGCATCAAAGCTATTCCAAATTCTTAAGCTCTTCGGCATGCATAACAACCCACTATTGGCATATGCATCGTGATCATTGCCTTCGACTTCAACTGATATATTCCTCCAACCTGATGCATTAAGATCGCTTCATATGTTGCAGAACCAGATCAATTAGGCATACGTTTCATGGACGAGGGATGATTCTGCCGAGTATAATAGGTCTTCAGAAGGGTATTTACAATTTTCCAACTTGGAAAAGATATCAGAAGGAATAAACCGCACCATCAGTAGCGATCACGGAAATCATCACAACAGCGCACCATCCTTGACAGAGGAGCGGCCCTCAGCTTTTAAGGAAAAAATTATTGATTGGAATTCAATGCCTATTCTGACACCACCTAGCCATCCTGATAAGAATGATCATCTGCACTTTTGTAGCGATAAGAAATATCCATCTATTTCATCTGCAAATTCCTACAACAAATGATCAGATATTCTAGAAAATACCATTCAATATCAGCAGAACTTCAGAAGTCGTGTCGTTGCTAACAACAATGATAGATCTATAGGAAGACGAAAATAACTACTGGGTTAACTTCTTAAATTCAATGGAGGACAGAACTCCACATATAAGGTTATCACTCCCTATTCAGTAACAACATTTGTTGTGGAAATTTCTTTGCATGATGCTTACATTTTTCGGAGCATTGGACAGTCTGCATTTGGCGAACCTTATAATTTCGCATTGATTCAAGGCACATAATAAATATTTCCGCTAATTCTCTGAGTGTATTTATTTGTAATATTTATTTGAAGGAGAAACTGGGGTTGAAGGCCATGTAATCTTGTCGTTGTTCTGTTGCAGAGAAGGATAGCAGTGCATGAACACATATTCTACCAACAAGCCATCGTTGAACTTTTGCATTCTGGCTATCTATTTTGGATTGGTTTATTCACTATTATATATATTCATCTTAAATACAGATTTAATATGAGATTTAATATGAGCAGAGAGTTTTGGCTTAGTTTATTCAACAACATAGATCTATTTTAAATACAGCCTTATCAAAGCAGAGAGAATTTTTTTTATGACCATACATTATTTAAATATTTTGTATAGTTATTTTTTTTGGCCAGACATAATTAAAATTTCAATTTTGATGACAGACAGAATTACACATCATACTAAGTTGTAAAATGAATCTCCAAACTCAACAAAATTCTAAGAAAAATTAATAATAAAAAACACAAAAACTTAGACAATTTTGGATTTATGATTAAATGCTCAAAATTTATTCAAAGACTCCTAGCTAACTATATTATTTTATATTGAAGTAATTGAAACGTATCGAAGAAAAACATGCCTCTCTTTTCGTTTCAATAGCATTGAAAATATATTTTATTATTATTATTATGTCAGCCAAGGGTGCTCCCAACCTACGTCTCATGTATTTTATATTTGAAGCTTTGTATTCATGTTATTTTAGATGTTGTATTCTTGTTATCTCGTGTCAAAATAGCCCATTTGTTTTTTATTTTTTTAGTTTTTCGTTACAAATAGTTTATTTGGGTTTTCTTAAATGATCTTTCGATTTTATTTTTATTTTAGATATTTAAACTTTTTTATTTTTAGATATTTTAAAATTTTTATTCTGGTTGATATGACAATTTTGATGACAAATATACAATAATTTTTCACATTATACTGTATTGTAGAATGATCCTCTCGGCTAACAGAGAAGGAATACACGGTTGGCTACGTAATTTTGGATTTATGTTTATATGTTCAAAATTCATTGGTTCTACACTGATAGCGAACTATATTCTTTTACATTGTAGGAGTAATTGAAATGCATGGAAGAAAAACTTGTGTGTCTTTTGACTTCCGGGCTCTTTCTCACATTATCTCTCAATTCCCTATCATCAGTCACACCTCCAATCTTCTTCACTTATTAAGCCAACCGAACTATAACGATCATGGAACATTAGCGTCAGTCACACCTCCAATCTTCCTTATTAATCCAACCCAACTATAACGATTTTGGAACATTAGCTATCAATCACACCTCTAATCTTCCTTATTAATCCAACCCAACTATAATGATTTTGGAACATTAGCTCTCAATTCTGTATCATTAGCAACACTTCCAATCTTCTTGACTTATTAAACCAACCCAACTATAACGATCTTGGAACACTTCTTTCCCTTCTTTTGAGAAACAAGATTTTGAAGAATGATAATTAGGCTATCGTTTCTCGTTCCTTGAAGTCCGATAGACCACATTGGTCTTAATGGATGTTAATCATCATCCTTATTCTCATCATTATTAATTCATCAAAATGTGCTCCCAACCTACCTTTCAAGTATTTTATATTTGAAGTGTTGTATTCATATTATCTTAGGTGTTGTATTCTTGTTATCTCCTCTAGAAATAAACAATTTGTTTTTTCTTTAGTTTTTCATTCCAAATAGACCATTTGGCCCTTTTTTAAATGATTTTTCAATTGTAACTCTATTTTAGATATGTTAAGTTTTACTTTTTATGCAGATATTATAGTGGTAGATATTGTAGTGTCAAAATGAAATGTTAAAATATAAATAAATTATATAATAGTGATAACAACATCTTTTAGTAAAAATCACATAAGAGATATTCTCGTCAACATGTTTCGAACCAGCTAGTGTGGTTCATCTTCAGGACAAGATGATGAACTAGATCTAGACATTATAATAAATATATGTAGAGAGCTTTTATCTAGCCGTTAGTAACAACTAGTTTGATTAATTTCTGTCCTTATTCAAACTAAGTGTTACTCTCTAATGGCTAGTTAGTAGCTCTCTACATCTATTTATTACAATGCCTGTAGTGTTGTTCATCTTCAGGACAAGATGATGAACTAGATCTAGACATTATAATAAATAGATGTAGAGAGCTTTTATCTAGCCATTAGGTAGTAACAACTAGTCTGAATAATGTGTGTCCTTATTCAAACTAAGTGTTACTCTCTAATTGCTAGTTAGCATCTCTCTACATCTATTTATTACAATGCCTGGATCTAGTTCCTCATCATGCCCTAAAGATGAACCATGCTACCTAGTTTGAAACACGGCGACGAGAATATCTCTTATTTGATTTTTACCGAAAGATATTGTTATAATTATTATGGATCACAGAAGTCTAAATTCAAAAATATATAATAGTGTTTTTTAGATACGTTAAGTTTTACTTTTTATGTAGGTATCGTAGTATCAAAATGAAATGTTCAAATCTAAACAAATTATAAAATAGTGCTTAAATTTACTTCTCCCACGTGGCTAGAACTACATTGATACATGATAGATTTAAGGTTGAATGTTAATCATTCAATTTTCTGTAAGGTTCGTTGGGCTATATTTTCATCATGTCCAATATATCATCCCAATTGAGGCAGCGAATTAAACTTGTGACTTCAAAGCAAGGACTTTCTTAACAAAACACTCCATCACCATATATCCAAGACCACATGAACACGTCACAATCTACAATTAATCATCAATGAATTATCCTTTTATTTTATATATTGGTTTACTATTCATAATTTAAATGTTTTTCATCCTATATCAATATTATGAATAAATATCACAAATAACTCAATATCATAAATCACAAATATGTTAATTTAATAATATTTCTCTCTTTTTTATAATATGAATTTTGCGTAAAAATAAATCTCAGTAATTAAATAAAAATATATTAAATTGTGTACCGTAATTCATTTGAACATGCAAAATAATTACCAACTCAAGCAATATACAACGTACAAAATAAAATAACTTCATTTTCAATACTTATATAGATATGTTACACCATGTGAAATCAATGTAGGTATCAAAGCCCGAAGATGGTAATATCTTACAAATACTTTTTACAAGTCAATGAAATACCTTTTTCACAAGAACATCACCATTATAATCACATTTTTCTGAATGTAAGAGGATTATTTCCCTTCCGTCTAAGAAATTCATCTTTAAAACAAGCGAGATGGTCGCAAAGTAACATATTTCTGGTCTCATTGGTTGTTATCAATATGCTAACCATTTGAAGCTCACATTTTGTCCCTATTCGAAACCTATATACAAAAGCTACAGATTTTCTTGTATAAAATATCCAATTGTAAAATTAGTTGTGTGGAAGAACAAGTGTATGGAATCGAGGATGTTTAGAAAAAAAATGTTCTTATGCACATTTTTTATTCTACACTTCAAATATATAAATTATCCGTGCTTTTCATTGTACATGCATATTCACTTCCCTTAACATTTTTCTTAACTCTAACTCTAAAATGTAAAAGACATTTTTGTCATCCACTAACGTATTTAATTCCCATTAGTGTGATGGTAAATTCCATATTTCTTATCGTCACACATTTTTTCCTACCCATTTTGGTATATATCGATATGCTGGGAGTGAAGGGCCCACATTTTGTCCTTAATCTAAACATATATAAAAAAATGGTTTTTAAAGAGACAATGTATTTAAAAAATATCTGATTGCGGAAGTAGTTGTGTCGAACAACAAGTGTATAAAGTTGGCGATGCTTTTGGAATAAATTATTGCCATAAATATCCCTCTTCTGCACATCCTTTATTCCACACACTAAAAATAAAAATCCTCTCTACTTGTCATTATACACACAGACTCATCTCCTTAGCTCTGACTTTACAATGTAAAGCTTGATTTTGTCATCCATCGACGGATGCGTTTAACTCCCATTGGCATGATGATAAATTCCCCATTTATTATCATAGGAAATTTTCGTCAATTGATTTTCATCAGATGTACTCCCCTCCTATTACAAGAAGTGAATGATTCTATTAAATGACATAAAGATATCCATCTCTTTCATTGCATTAAAAACCGTATATATCTGGAGATATGTTGAGCCCGCCATAAAAGGGTGGGGAGAGAAGGAGGGGATGCATTTTCTCCTTATTCAAAATACAAGTTTAAGAACACAACATTCTTGGTTTATTTGTACTATTAAAACTACGAAGAAGAATATAGGAGTTCAGTTAGAAAAATCTCTTTTGGATCTATCACATGAAAGTATTATTTGTCAATGCATTTCAAATCACCTGATGTGGTTCATCATTAGGATTATAAGATGAAGAAAATATGAACAGGCATGGATATACAAAGAGAAAAAATTCTAAAGAAAATAAGAGTTAGAACAATTACTAAAATAAATGAAAATAATTGTTAACAAATAATATAAACAATTATTATAATTATTTATAATATCTAAAAAAATTAATTAAGGGGATAATTTTATAAAAAGGGGGATAAGATAGGATTAGGGAGAACCATAACTTAAAAAGGGGAAAAATAATATTAAGGAGAATGAGCATGAAAATAAGGAAAACAAATAAAGTATAAATTATATATTAATATATTAGAATAAATGTTAAGGAAAAATAGATTATAAGGATAAAAAGTAAGGAAATGGTAATAATAAGGAAAAATATAGAAAAAGATAATAATAAGGATAAATAAGGAAAATTACCTATATGTATATGACGTAAAAATAAGAAGAGTAAGGAGAATTATTAAAATATAAAACTATAAATATATATTATATATAAAGGTAAAGAATCACAAAATAAATAAAAATGACAATAAAAGAAGAAGAGAATATCGAGGAGAGAACGAGGATCTAATTTTTATTGATTTTTCAACTATCATCCTTGTTTAGATTACTGGTGACTCGCTTTTCGATCTTGATTGCCTCTCTGAACTTCTTGTGATGAAAATGAAGGATCCTTGAAAGGATAGACACACCCTCAATGCAGATGTGATGCATTGTTTTAATAGAATTTTTAGCAAGGACCAAAGAGTGAGAGTGATATGTCTAATTTCTTCAATATGCTCCTAAATTCTATGCTTGGTAGATCAACCAGTTTCACCTATATAAGGTCTTGACTAGTTCACTACCTATTTCTATTGAAAACTTTTGCGTTAAAGTTTCTAATTGATAAATCTATTTCCATGTTTCCATTATATTTCAATCTGTAAACTATAGACATGAAGGAAAAACTTGTCAAACCCTCACCCAAAACCTCCATTAACTTTGACGAGTTGCCTTTGATTGACCAAGATGTGGATGCTCATGAACCCCAATGCAAATTTGATTTGTATGAACTTAAGCCTTGGCATATCAATGCTTTCAATATTTGTGGCATATCTCATTAGTATGGGAGTCTTACTTGGCTTAATTTATCATACCCCAGACTCACCCATTTCTTGAACTTGTCACCTAGTTTTTCGAAAGATATCTTCTAAGAAAATAGGCAATAATGTCAAAGATTGGGTCTATGTTGTTCTTTATTAATTATGAATGTACTTTGAAAATGCTAAATATTATAATTCCTAATGAGTTTAGACCTTTAAGTGAAAAATTCTTCAGGAAATTGTACCATGAATTAATATTGGAGAAATTTTTATATTTACTTCATCATTTTTACCTCTAAATGCTTCATTACCATAACACAATCCACTATTTTCTTCAAATATTTTATCAGAAACATCTAGAAAAATCATTTCAATGATTGTTTATTGGGATATGAACATGGCCAAAGAGTAGGTGAAGCCATATTAGGGTCTTTATCTTCTATTTCACGTGTTAAAAACTCCCTTGTTATATTTAACTATATTCAATACCTCTATGATGTTGTTCATGACCAGTTGACAGATTACAACATCACCATGCATTTTAGGTAGAAATTTGTTTTAGTTTATATGTTTTGTACAATAGAAAAGACTTGATTTTAGAGGAAATGACCTTTTATCTATTCATTGGACCTCAATGTTGAGAAAGCATTGTAGGGAGGTTTCATTCTCATACTTTACTAACAAGGTTTTGTGAGTTTCTTTTAGTCTCATGTATGATATATTTCCACCAAAAATCTTCCTAGAGATAAAGAGAAGTTTATAGTTGAGTGATGTAGTTAGAATGGGATATTGGTATATGTATAAGGAGTTTACTAAGATTACAATATATGGAAGTGAATTGGCACCCTATAAACTTCCAATTTTCCTTCCTATTAGAAATCTTTACATATAATTTTTTAGGTAATGCTTAAATATAGATTATATTAAGTTTTTGGCTATAAAACACCTTGCATGTTTTAAATTAGAAGCATAGATAAGGTCATTTATGACAAATACTTGAGCCATTGGTGTAGAAATTGAAACCATGCTATAAGAAATGAAGTTTACGCAGGGAGAGGTATAACACCATGCCCCTTATGGTATTATTTGAAGTAGAGGTTAATTATAAGCATGTGTGAAAGAATGAAGTGGAACATTATGCTAATAAAGAAATTTGGGACTTGGATCCTTCACAAGTTGTACAACAAGCTTTTAGAACACATTAAACATCAAAGAAAGATATGTTGGAGACTCCTCAACAAAGAGAGAAGGGATTAAAAGGAGCATATTAAGACAATGAAGAATTAGCTTCTATCAAAGAGAGTACTTAATTTAGAGTACAAAAGATATATAATAGAAGAGAAAGTAGTTTCAATCATGGAGGTCATATCAAGAAAACTTGCTCTAAATCTAGAATTGATATCTGCAGCTCCTCTAGAATTTCGAGTATTTTCTAATACTTATACTTCTTCCAAGTAGGAAAGCATCTTCTCTGAATTCATGGAATTCAAGAATAGAAATGCTACATTAAGACAAGAGGCCTACATCTAGATTTGGAATTAGGGAAGAGTTTTATAAAAGAGATTGTTATCAGCCGCAGATTATCAAAACGATCATCTCAAAATGGTTGTCATAGAGATAAAATCCTAGATCATTAAGACTGTAGATGATTAAGAATATTCTAAGGTTACAGTTGACCTAAATCAAATCCATGTTATTGATCAGATGGATGTTCACAAAGAAACAGGGAAGATGTTGTGTAAAATTATATCAATCTTAGCTACAAATATTGCTAGAAATGAAAATTTGTGTACCAATGTAAATAATCATCTTTAAGAGGAGAATAATTCTATGAGAACTAAAAATATGAAAATCGATAATTTTGAGAACATTATTATCAATCCAAGATTATATTCAAATGATTCAACCTCAACTCACCAGTTGATAAATTTAAGGGAAAAGGATATCCAAGTATTGAGGAAGAAGCTTAATATCCCATCTCTGAAGCATGTCAAAAGTCTAGAGTTAGAAGCAATGCAAGAGGAGAAGGAGCAACAACTATCACTAAATATTCAACTAAATAATCAATTGGAAAAGATGGAAGTTAAAACTAAAGTCTTATTAAATGAAAAGGTAGAACATCAATGTATAGTAACCAACTCAGAAACAACACTAACAAAGGGAGATCCTTTAAAAAACTTACTAGAGACATTGTTATCGCGTAGTTTAAAGGATGAGGAAATTGTAAGTTTTAAGAAGGAATTAAGACTAGCCATTGAGCAGTTGGAAAATAAATGTATATCATGTCATTAAACTTAAGAAAAAAGTTAATTGCAAAGTCATATTGATTGGTATAATAAAAAAATGATTAACACATGGCCAATAATAGAATCTAGAAGAATATTATGGAAAATATTATTGAGTATATTTCATATTCATGGGAATCATTTGTGGTAATTGCCCAGGAAACAAATTTATTTAAAATTGCAAAAAAGTTAGTTGAATAGATTAAGCAAGAATTGTGAAATAAACCATCAATTGCGAGTAGAGTGATTAAATTTCTCAATGTTAGAGGTGCATAGCAGCTCAAAGTATTAGGGGTTCATGATAAAACTAGTTGAGTATTATAAACCAATCATGTTATCATTAAAATAAATTGTATCCAGCAAGTAGACCATTTAAAATATTTGTATGCAAATAATTTTCTCATCTTTTGAAATAATATAGGAGAAAACTTGATGCAAACTATATCAAGTGTATTTTCATTGGTTGTTGTTCTGATCATAAATCATACATGTTGTTTTGTCCCTACACACATAAAGTTTTTTCAAGTAGAGATTCGTTATATCATGAGCATACAGATCGATGCCATAAGGAGGATAGGCGTGACACATGGGATATTTCTTATGATTATGATGATGTCAAAGAGGAACTAGACGATAAGCAATAACAAAAGGAGGAGGAAGAATCTGGTGACATGGACACCTCTAGTAGCCACAACACAATTGGAGGATGAGATGGTTCACCACAAGGTAGGAGAGGAGACAAAAATTAGTGAAGCGCTAAGAAGGTCATCACTTCAAACTCAACAACCAATAGTATTTAACTATGATGACTTAATGAATAGAGTAATGAATGTCATATAATATTCAAATTTCAATAATGTTAATGAAAATAATGAACAAAGAGATGCACTGAAGGAAGAATGAGTCCATAATAAAAAAAAAACACTTGGAAACTAACATAATTTATTGAAAATACGGTATTCGTAAGATCCAAATTGTTTTTCAAAACTAAATTTAATGATAATATAAGTATAGATAAATATAAGGCTAGGTTATTTGTAAAATATTACTCACGGAAAGAGGGAATTGATTATGAAGAAATCTTTTCACCAATAACTAAGATAAATAAAATTTTAATAATGATTGCATTAGCTAAAAAATATAAATGGAAACTACATGAGATATATGTTAAATATGTTATTCTAAATGGGGGAATAAAGGAAGAATTATATCATGTTCAACTTTCAGGATCCATAAAGGAGGGTCAACATCACTTTGTTTGAAAATTAAAGAAAGATTTATATGGATTAAAATAGGGACCAAGATCTTAACATGTGAAGATTGAATCTTTCTTTCTTTAGAAAGCTTTATGAAAAACAAGAGTGACCCTAAATGCCAAGTTATATAAAAAAATCATGTTATTATGGTTTTCCTATATGTTTGTGATCTCATTATAATAGGAAATTATTCTAGTTTAATTGATGAAGTTAAAGGACAAGTCTCACAAGTGTTTGAAATGAAAGATCTTAGTGAATTACCTCATTTCTTAGGTCTTGAAACATGGAGAGACGTTGGTAAAACATTGGTTCAAAAAAACACATATAAAAGAGAGCCACTCAAAAGATTCAAAATAGACAAATATATGGTAGTATGAATACCTTTAGAATAGAATGTCAAATTATATAACGATGATGGAAAAAGAGAGATGGATTGAATATTTTGTCAATAGTTGGTAGGAAGTATAGACTATTTCGCTACAACCATACCATAATTCCATATTCAATTAGAATCCTAAGTCATTTCATGGCCAAACCTCTTGAAAACCATTGGAAAGAAAAAAAAGAGTTGTTAGATATCTAAAAGGAATTGTTAACTTTGTATTAAATATAACAATGGTTTTGATTCTAAGTTGGTAGGATATTCTAAATGAGGTTGGGTAGGAAATTATGATGAAAGAAGATGACCTTAAGGATATTCATTCAACCTTGGATCTAGGATTGTGATAAGGAGCAGTAGGAAATAACACTCTATTCCTTTGTCATTGACTATAGCTAAGTGAAAATCTTTTTGAAGTGATACCTGTGAATCAATTCCATGGAGGCGAGTTCTTGAAGATGTGGGAGAAATACAAAAAGTGCAAACATTATTAAATGTGATAATGGAAACTCCATCAAACTAGCCAACAACTGTGTATACCATGCAAGATCTAAACACATTTAGACTCAATATCATTTCTTTCAGGGAAAAGATGCAATCCATGTCAAATTGTAGTATGAAAAGGATTCATTTGACTTCTTCCTTACTCAAATGGAGAAATTTAAATTTCCACATCAAGAAGATTACTTGAGTTGTAGTTAGTAGGAGTGACATGGCCAGGTCACTTAGTTAGGTTAGTCAATTCACATTTGTGGGCAAGAAGTAGAGTTGTGCATGAGTTGATTGCTGAGATCTAGTAATATAGTGGAGTTATAGTTAGTGAAACTCAATTATCTAAGATAAAGTCAATAGATTTAGTAGGAGTTCAGCTCAGTATTTGTAACTGTTGTTAACTCACTCATCTCTTAGTTAACTAGTCAATTTACTAAAAATAGCCCTAATCATGCATGTAATTCGAATTGCCTAGTTGAGTGGAGGAAAAATGCATCACGTAATTATTATTGTCTACCATTGAGCGTACAAAGTTTTCATGTAGTAGGTGAGCTAATTTCCTCAAGAATTGCACAAGGAAATAAGATATTGCTATTCTTTAGGAGCAAGAATTGTGCGAGGAAATATGACGAAGTTGGAAGCCTATTTTGGTTAAGTGTTGGTCAGAGAAAGCATAACATGAGACAAATATTGAAATGCATACTGATCTTAAAGGATCGAAGTATTCATTTTAATTAATAATTGTCTCATCTGCTATAATAAAAATAGAGGAGGGGGTTTTCCCAGTTGGGTTCTTGCGTAAAAATATTGAGTTCATTGTAATTGAATGATTGCATGTGTTTCTATTGTATATTTTTGTTTCTGTAGTTTGAGTAGAAGAATTTTGTGTCTATTGATCTGAGTATGACTTTATTAAAAGCTAAAAATGCCAATTTATTTCTACATGGTACCATAGCCATTGAAAACTACATAGAAACTAGTTTCTTCATCATCTCTCAAAGGAATTTCTAATAGCATATTTATGGTGTAGGTATTTTATTTAGTGCAGGAACAGTCTCTATCAATGGATTGAGGCTTGACTATACATTGGAGGGAACTTAGAATTTCTGTGCTTGGTAAGATAGGATGGAAGTTGTGTTGGATGGCAATAGACTATTGGAGTGCACACAAACTTATATTCAAAACTAGAAGCATCAAAAGCACAACATCAGGCTTGGTGGAAGAAAGATAGCAAAATCTACAAGGATTATCCTGGAGGGAGTAAAATATCATGTGGTTTCATATTTTAATTCAAAGGATACTCCATTTGCAATGTGAAAAACCCTCACAGATCTATTCCAAAGTAGTAGTGATGCTACAAAATTCGTATTGAGAGATAAGCCAAGGAACATTATAATGGTTAAAGATGAAACTATTATTCAATACCTATCCAAATTCACTCAGGTGAGAAATGAACTTGGAGGAGTTGGAGAAAATGTGCCGGGTAAAAGCATGTTAATGTGTCTCATTATATGGCAAAAGCAAAAAAGTACTCAAATAAAAAAAGATAAAAAAAATAATATAAAAATATCAATTAAATGAGTTGAGTTTCATACTTGTTAATTATAAAAAATAAATGCTAAATTTGTAACAAAGCTAACTCACAATAAATTTTGGTAAAAGCTATAGTGATCCTATTTAATGGGTTTAGAAAATATAAATAATGTTATAAAAAGTAAATACTAAATTTGCAAATAAGTCAACTCATAGTAAATATTGGTAAAAGCTATGGTTAATCACTCACAAAATATAAATAACTTGATGTAAAGTTAAATGAAATGCTAAAACTCTTTAAATATATATATAAAAATAGAAGTAGAGTTTCTAAACAAATAATTTTATATATTATATTTTGAATAATATAAAATACGTTATTATAATCATAATTAAAAATTTTATTATAAAAAATATAAAATATATTTTAAAGATTTTCAAAAAATAATTTTAACATTTTGTTATATGTTATTTTCAAATTTCTATTAAAAAAAAATGATTTTATAAACTTGAAAGGGTAGTTTCTTGGGTCGCCATTTTATATATACGAAAATATGATCATTCTTACTAGTATTTTAATAATAATTAAAAAATATGCTTACTTTTTATTTTTAAATTTATTTAGCAATCTTTAGAATGTTTACAACACATCTCTTCAAGAAATTGGAATTAAAAAACATAAATCAATAGAGAAATGGGGGGTCGTGGTTTTGTCACTACTTAAAAATTTATGTAAAATATTAATGATACCTTTTAAAGAAAATGAATAAATTAGATAAAAATTATATATTAAATTTTAGAAAAAATATGACATGAAATTGAATTTAAATTGACATGTTTTGTCTTCTTTTACCACCACCTAGTTTTTGATGATTTTGTGAATTTAAGAGTAAACATTCCAACTCCATTTACTTTTATAAAACTTCTTTGCCACAAAAAGGGAAAAAGTGATACACATTGACATGCTTTTACCCTACCACCATCTAAAATTGTGAGCTTAACACTCCTTGGTCTTCCAAAGTTCTAAAAAACTATTAGGATTCAGTTAATGGTAGAGACAAGCTCCTATATTGAGAGATACTTTGGTGTGAAGTGGTGTAGGAGGATATTAGAATAGACACCAGAGATGGTATGACATCCAGAACTAATGAGGAAGAAAACTTTTCTTTGGAAGGAAAACCAAAGGAATCCAAGGACAAGAAGGCCCAAGCCAAGATAAAACCTAGCCAGAACCATGGCAAGAAGAAAGACCTTAGTAAAATTAAATGCTTTCACTACCATGAGTATGGACACTATGCAAGCAAGTGTCCACACAAGAAGTCCAGTAAGAAGCTTTTAGTATAAGTAGGAGGAGATTCTCTCACATCACAATTCGAGTTGTATTTCACCCTAATTTCTTGCATGGAAAGCACAGTAGGAGGAAGTGTATGGTACTTATACTATGCCACTTGTATGGTACCTAGACTCTACCGATTCATTTCATATGACAGGAAATAACGAGTTATTCAATAACTTAGAGGAGAAGGACCTATAATTACACATATAAATTGGAGATGATGGGAGGTACAGTACTAAAGGGATTGGCACTGTCACCTTTAAGATGGATTCATGGTTCCATATTCACCAAAAGATTGTAGTGTATGTTCCTAGTTTGAAGAAAAAATTAGTTTCTATAGTTGTACTTGAGGACAGAGGTTATGATGTCGTTTAAAGTAAAGAGAAATCTTATTTGAATCATGTTTCTAGTGGACAGGTAACACAAATTGGTGTTCAGGTTAAAAATATCTACAAGCTAGAGGTGGATGCATCCACTACATTGAGAAGAAATGAAGAACATTTTAAGGGTTACGATGTTGGAGAGCTCTCGCCTCGACGCATGGGAAACCTACACCATGGAGATCTAAAAATAATGCAGTAGACCACCACTATACTTTCAAAAATGCATCCTTGATCAACATGATTTTTGCAAGGGATGAACTCTTGGAAAATATTTTAAATCCTTCTTCTAGGGTGAGGATAGTAGAGCTGGAGTCATCTTGGAGAAAGTTCACTCATATGTGTGTGGACCATTTTCTACAGTCTCAGTGGTAAACCATATGTATTATGTGATCTTTGTAGATGATTTTTCTCGCAAATGTTGGATCTATTTATGAAGAAGAAATATGAGTTTTATTCAAATTTTGTTGAATTTAAAGCCTTAGTTGAAAATGAGATTCGACATAAAATTAAATTCATGAGAGGTGATAATGGAGGAGAGTATGTCTCTAATGCCTTCAAAGAATTATGTGCCAAGGAGTGTCTTAGAAGGGAGTTTACTGCACCTCACAATCCACAACAAAATTGGGAGGAAGAGAGGAAAAATAGAAGCATTATAGGGGTTGGAAGAGTAATGTTGCATAATCAAGCACTACCAGTATACCCATGGAAAGAAATATGTAATACAATTGTTCATTTGTAGAACATGAGAACTCGAAAAATTTATGGAATGATCCCACCTAAAGAGGATTTCTTTGGGAGGAAGATAGATATCTCACCTTCAAATTTTTGGATCCATTCTCTATTGTCATGTCTCCAAATATACAAGGAAAAAGTTGGAGCCCACTATAGAGAGGGGGTATTTGTAGGATACACAGAGACAACTCATATTGATAGAGTGTATATTACCTCACTCAGGATGATTGTGAAGAGGAGAGATGTCATATTTTATTAGAAGAAGGACATCAAAAGAGATCTAGAGTGAGAGTCGAGCCTTCCACCAGAGGAGGAACTTACAACTCTAAAGAAGGAGCCTCATTTAGATCCAAAAGATGTGGAGTAGCCACATGTAGAGGAGCAGAGAGGAGGTTGAGTGGAGGAACCCACTCACACATAGCCTTCTAGAGAAGGGAGGAAGAGAACTATGGAGCCGAGTAGGTTGGTGCGAGAAGCTCGGGAGCAACTTGGAGCTCCTAGCTCCTTATGCTAAAAAGGATATCACCAGAAAAATATACCTAATATATGACACTCATTAAAAAACTGATTATTTCTAAACCTTGTTCATTTAAGGAGGTAGTTTCCTAGCATGTGTGGGTATATGCCATGACAGAGGAGTATGACTCCATCATGAAGAATGATACTTGGGAGGTTGTGCCTGGACCTGAGGGAAAATTTGTTATTGGCTCCAGGTGGGTGTATAAGGTGAAACATGCAGTTGATGGTAGTGTTGAGAAGTATAACGCCAGATTTGTGGCCACGGGATTCTCATAGTTGGAGGGAGTTGATTACAAGGATAAATTTTCCGATGTGGCAAGATACTCATCTCCTAGAACCATACTGGCATTAGCAACAAAATTTGGGTGGAGAATCCAACAAATTGATGTTAAGATTTTCTTACTTAATGGAGTGGTTGAGGAAGAGATGTACATTGAGAAGCCTGAGGGATTTGAGACATTTAATAGGGAGAAACATGTGTTTAGGCTTAGGAGAGCCCTCTATGGTAACAAGAAGACACCTCATGCTTGGTACAGTCATATAAATTTCTATATTAGTGGATTAGGATTCAGTAGGAGAGAAGCAAGTGCCAATATGTACCACATTTTCGTAGATGGAAGTCTACTCATCATATTCATGTATGTAGATGATTTGATATTGATGGGAGATGAGAGGTTGATCTAGTACTGCAAGGAGGACCTTGAAAGAGAGTTTGAGATGAAGGATATTGGTTTGATGCACTACTTATTTGGCTTGGAGGTGTAGGAGGGAGATTGAGAGATATTTGTTGGTCGGGGGCTACTTGAGAGATTCCATGTGCAGGATTGCAAGCCCATGGACACTTCTCTAGCAACTGCATATAGGAAAGCGGATGATTCTATAGGAGAGGAAATAGATGGCACTATCTATAATAGTTGGTGGGGTCCTTGTTGTATTGGTGAACATGATGCCCACTACTTGCTTTTTAGTCAACCAAAGTAGTTATTTTATTAGAACATGCTATGTTTATGTTTGGACTGATTGGCTAATTATCCATTATTAATGTTTCTATCCCATATTCTAGGAATGTGTTCAACTAGGCTTTAATTATATATATGTATGTGATTGTTGGATTGGTGGGTGCATATGTGAGTGGTGCAGTCTCATGCATGAGATTTGTCTCACCAATGATCTAAAAATCATTGTCCAATAGTTTGTCTTCCATATTTCTGAGTATTTTTAACAACAATTATGTTTATTTCCTTTAAAAATGAACGACAATATTACAAATTAATAAATTTTCTATCTATACAAATATGTGAGAAATATTTGGGAATAGTCCTTGAAATGAAACTAAATGTTTTCTTTTTACTTAAAGACACCTCATACCTACAGGTATGGGGCAATATATTTGAGAGCTAGTGACATAAAAATAAATAAAATGCTCACTAGATGCAATGTCAAAAACATATATTTGCAAAGCTGACAACTTTAAATTAATACAAGATCATGCCAAATAACAGAATTAAGAGACGCAATCTCAATCTTACTTTTATTATTTTATTTTTTCTTTGGTAATACTATCATGGAAGCTATGAAAATCGATATTGATATGCATTATAGTAGATTTCTTAAAAATTTTGAAATGATATAGTAAGTTGTTTGAAATATGTATTTCATAGCATATATATATATATATATATATATATATATATATATATATATTAATGTTAGTTTTTCGTTTTTCCTAATATAGTTTTTACAAGTTTTATATTAATTTCTCGTTATAAATTATTGAAATAGATTATTTAAAATTTTAAATATATTCAAACTAATCCAAATATATCACATTACAAAGATAAACAGAAGTCATAAAAGTTAACTAAACTATAAATTTATTTTAAAATAATTAATATATGAGTTAAACACACACACACATATATATAGATAACAAGATTTTTAACCATGAAGATCCACCTCTATTTTACCATGTATAATTTAACTAAATATGTTTTTCTACAATACAATGGGTAAATACCATGGCTTACTAACTCCACACGCATGTTTGGTGAACAATTTGTTTCCCTAGCGACATGAGTTCATGTCTCGAGAGTTATGTTGTAACTAGCTTGTTTGTGGAATTTATGGAATAGTTGTATATGGTGTGATATTGGTAGTCCATATATCAAATTTAGCTTATTTATGACTACTAATGAGAATATTCGAGAATATTCCATGGAGATTATATCCCTACAATTCATGCCTACTTTATCATGGAGAGGCATTGTTATTATATCATGTAATGAATTAAATTAGAAAAATGATTATTTTTAATTAGTTGATAAGTTCTAATAGTGGTAGCCCATATAAAAAAGTTACCTTATTTATGACTACTACTAATAATATTCTAAAATATTCCATGGAACTTATATCCCTACAATTCACCCCTACATTAGCATGGAGAGGCTTTGTTATAATGTCATGTAATTAACGAAATTAGGAAAATGATTATTTTTAGTTATTTGTTAAGGGAAAAATAAATTAGAATCTATGCAAAGTTGATTGCATCATGAGTTTCATTATAGTCCAATATGGTGGATATGTTGTTATGTAACGTTACATGGAAACAAAAAAAGCTTTAAACATTTAACAATGTATGTACATCACAAATTTTAAATGATAACAAAAAACAATGTAGCATAGACATTTAAATTAAATGGTTAGATGTTAAACACATATTTACACCACTCAGTGAAAAAGATAGAAACACTTACCCAATGATACATATCACATTGCCAAGAGAAAGAATCTTAAAAATTAACCAAATTATAACTTTATTATTATTGTTGTTGTTGTTGTTGTGGAGTAGATTTTCATTTCCTTCAAAACATGGCATTACATAATGAGGTAGTATTTTTAGATTAGTTGGTCACTAGGAAGGCCAAACCATATCTAGAAATACACACTTCTGAGAGATGTTGAAGGAAAAACATTTTAAAAATGTTGAAAATAATACATTCATGCACTATTGTTTAGCCCCACCATCTCACAAACCTAACAACCCATCTAGACAATGCATGTATTTCTAAGTGAGCTTCCAACAATACTTCTTGAGAGGAGTGTTCACTAAAAAATACTGAGTTAAGGAGATCCCAGGAAAAGAGTAAAAAACCATATTTTGCAACCATGTCTACCATCTTATTCCTTGATCTTCATATGTGGTTGGGGATGATGAAAAGAATATCGACGATTTGAGAGGAGAGTCAACATAGAATTTTTTACAAGTGTCATATCTTGGATATTTTATGAATAAGGGTGTCGTTTATGAGAATATAGAGAATTTGGATAATAAGTTAACAATCTCCTTCCACAAATAGTTTGGAGATCCTTCTTTTTGTTGTATTTCTAGGCCTTCATGGATAGTTGTTAGCTTAACGTCATTATTGTTGTTAATGCATAGTGTGTTAGAGTATATTTAGAGTGGTAAGCCAATACTTTTATGAATATTACTCCATATTTAACTTTCTCAGGGTTTCCTTTGAGACATCATCAAAATTAAATTTAATAAATGAGAGAGGTAAAGAGGACCAGGCTGAATGGATAACTGGAGTAGGCGACCATATTGGGGTGGAGGAAGAGGAATAGAGGATGGGGGAAAAGTTCCATCTGTTGAGAAATCTGGCATCTAAAACATGCACTTATCAGTCTTGGGGTGACCAAGCTAGAGTAGTAATATTTTCTTTGATATTCCTTTGTCTAATGTCCTAGTGAGCGTCAAGACGGTGACAGAGGTTTTTGAAGGTGCATTGGTTGCACTCCTTCGAGATGGCCCAAAACAATAATCCAGGAGAGAGTGTTAAGATGTGATTGAGGATGGAATTTGAAAAAAATCAGCTTCGGGATTAAGACGTAGTGTTTGGAATACTTAGTGGGACACATTCCAAAAAATCGAAGCAATTTTCTAGTCAGCCAAAAGCCTTTGGAGAAGGTGAAACTATTAAAAGGATGTTAAAGATTTTGAAAGTGGAGGAGAAATGATGGAATCCAGAGGAACCATGATGGTTTCATTTCTAAATGTTATCCTAGGCTATGTTTTGGTTTCGCACCATGATCCACTCAAAGAGCGATATTTTTTTCAAAGATTTGTGCTTCCAAATATTCAACTATATTGTATCTAAGTGGTAACATTTTTGAAGCTTAAAGAATACCTTTCAGTTTTATCCCCACCATAGTCTATCCAAATGGGAGGAGAGTGGGACTAGTATTTTTTGGAGGTTATGTTAGAATTAGATCCATGCTTCCCACTTTGGCTTGGGTTTCTAGTCAACTTGCGGTAGCCACTGTCTCCCCTACCAACTAGTGCTTCAATTGATCTAGTAATTCTTGATTATTAGTATGCCACTAGGTACCACCTGCAAGAGGATATTTTTCAGTTTAAGTTTCTCTTGTAGTTTATGGATATGTTTCCATGATCCCTCTCATTAATAGAGTATTTCCTCCATGATCTACTTCCAAAAAGAGAATGTTATTGTAATAGATTCATTCATTTTTTAGCCAACATCCACATGGATGAGATTGAGTTTGTAGGGCATAGTCAGATAATATCTTAGAGAGGAGCTTATGTGGAATATTTTCAATGCTAGATTGATTTCTATAGATCTAATCATCCTTCGAGCCATGTCCGTCAAGGTTTGGCTTCTAAGTTTTTTTCTATAGTGTAGGGATCTTGTAAGCATAAACCTCCTTTCAATTATGGCATATTATTTTTTTCCCGTGTGATGAGGCACCATATTTTTTCCAATTTAGTTCCTCCCATGAGGAAGAAGCACTAACTCTTATATATTTACTATAAGATCAGGGCCAATGCAATAAGAGAAAGAATAGGTAGATGGGTAAGTCTTCAGGGACGACTTTGAAGAGTACTAAGAATCCAATTATTTTAAGGGATAGAGAGGTCTATCTATCTAACATGCTATCGATTTTGTTCATAATTTCTTCCCATACACTCTATTTGAGAGAACTATCAACCAGTGGATCTCCAAAATATTTAGAGGGGTATTTGATGATTTGAAAACCAAGGATTTGATCTATGTGGCTCTAAGTGGCAGAAAAACTATTGAAAAATAAAACTTGAGATTTCATTTTGTTTATTTCAAACCTAAAGCTTGATTGAATTCAGCTAGAATATGCGTGAAATGCCTTTACTTTCAGATCGTAGAATTGTTGATACCCATAGTATCATTATCAAATTTCTTGTGGGTTAAGGGTAGGCCTAAATGAAATGTGATGGTGGGGATTCCATTTACTAGGATCAAGAAAAATGCTAGCAATAAAATGTTCTTGATCCAATTGATCCAATCTTGATTGAATCCAAATACTTCATGGATCCAAGAAAGGTGTTACAAACTAATTTTGTCAAATTATGCCTTTGAGAGGTCTAATTTAAATGACATACCTTATTTTCTTGAAATATTTAGGGATTGGATGGTTTCATGACAAACCATGATTCCATCAATGATCTAGTGATGTTTGACATATTTAATTTTCTTTGGTAAAATGAGGTATGGAAGTAGTGATTTGAGTCAATTGGCTATTATGTTGGTTATGATCCTATAAAAAAAATTGTTAACTATTATGGTTCATTAAAATTTTTTGTCATCCATCGTGACCTTTTTAGGAACCAACCTGACGAAGGTGGCATGAAGGACTAGTAAGATGGACTTTGTATGTTGAGATTCTTCCTCCACTTATAAGAGATTATGGCCTACAATGGGCAAATAATTTTAAGAGGATTCTACCGTGATACCATTTGCGTCAAGAGTTTTTTTTACTAAGGATTACTTTGATAGTTTCTTCCACCTCGTCTAAGGATATTTCTCTGAGAGGGCTTCATTATTTTCCCATGTTATCAGTGAAAGAATATGCTTTTTGATTTTCTAGATCACCTATTTTCTATTGGAAAATGGGTTTAGTGAGAAGATCTTGATAATATCATTTAAACTCTTGGGCTATATCTTAATGTTCCTATAGCCTAATACCTTCTTGGTTTTTGAGAGAGGAGTTTCAATTATTGTGGTCATTTTGCAACATGGATTTCTCAAAAAATGTTGAATTTCATTATCGATCTTTGGGACAGTATATCCTAGATATTTTTTTTCCAATAGTAAGTCTTCTTTCTTTCGAAGTTCCTCAAGTTGGGTGAGATAAAATGCCTCTTTTTTAATTAGATTCATTGATCTTTCATGGAGGATGGCTTGTTATTTGATTGCTTCCATTTTTATTTCCAAATTTTATATTTTCTACCATAATGTTTCCAAAGCTCTAGTTATTTCAAGCCTTTGAGCTACCATTTGGTGTATTTGATCTTATGTTTCATCTTATGCATTGAGGTTCATATAAATTCACTTATTCATTTCATCATGTGTTAATGTTTTCTTGAAAAATAGGATGATGAAACCAAAATTTCTCAAGGGAGAAGGGTCCATTCTTGACCTTGGTTTTAATGTCAATGTTCACACAGATATACCAATGATCTAAGCCATGGTTAGGGAGAATATATTCTTTCATAAAGATATCCCAACTCATTTTTTATTCTAAGACTACGAATCCATTTAGTTTGGAGGCCACTTGCTCAGTAACAACTTCAATTTTTCTATACAAAATTTCCATTTATAGTGCAAAAATCCAGCAAGTGTAAGGTCACCAATGTGTCATGAAAATGAATGGAATCAACATGGAGACATATTATGCCACCTCTTTCTTATTCTATGGATTTTATCATGTTGAAGCCACCGCCCAAAATACATGGCGGTAGATAGTAGATTACTAGTGTTAGGAGGTGGGCATAAACATTTTATAGGTAACAAGGCTCAGCAAAGACGATAAGTTGAAATTGGATCATTAGAATTTGGTATGAATCAAGCACATTGAGAATGAGTCCCTCTTATGCATTATCAATAATTTCTAGTCATCGAAATTTCACCCAATCATCTAAAGCTATAGTTTTGAAATTGTTACCCCATTTTCTAGTTATCTTGTTGATGAAATCACCCGAGGAGTTTGTTTCATGTAACAGCATAAAGGTGTGATTTTCAAAGAACCATTTTGACTTAAGGAACCTCTATATTCCTTTGCAATTGAGGCCTTTGATATTATAAGAGATGATTTTCATGTTGAGGGAGTATGGATGGAGGAAAGAACCTTCATAATTGCTTTTATATGCCCTCATTTCACTAGCATATATCATAGTTCATCTAAGATATGATGTTTTCTTTTACTTCCCTTTTCCTTTATTTCTTGTGGGGTATTTTTGTTTCTTACATTGATTGGGATTAGAATCCCAATGTTCTAGCATTAGCTTTCCTATAAGGTAGTTTGGAGGTATATTGTCCCTACCTTCCCTAGATTTAGTAATTTATGGGAGGTCAATGGTATCCAACTCCATGTTCTTGATGAAATTCTAGGCCACTTTGGGTGATGAAAAAATGTAGAGGGGAGAGGGGGAGAAGGTGCCCAAGAGGAAGGGACATCTAGGATGAGGTACACAGGGTTAGATTGGAGTCTGTCATTTTTATTTCAGGGGGTGGTGTGGACACATGAGTGTTCAAGATTTCCATTTTGGAGAGGTGATCCAAATGGTTACTAGTAGGAAGCCACTTCCTAGTATGATTGAGTTGAGGGATTGATAGGCTTCATGCCATTTCATTTTCCACCAAATTTGGTGAATATGTCCCCATCTAAGGTGGGTGTAGGATCAGGGTTAGAATTTAAAGACAAAAGTAGGAAATTTCTTTAAATATTTCCATACTCGTGGCATCTTCAACATTGAAAGGAAATGTGCTCATAATATAGAGTTTTTTTCATATTTCATGATCGTAATAATAAATGTAAATGAACTCTGGGAACTAGATCTGAGATCTTGATATAAACACATATGTGGTAACATGACATATACCTGGATTTCTTTTTAGCTTTGGATTCTTTTATGAGATGTACAAGAGTGTTGCCAATGCTAGCAAGGGTTTCCTCAACCTAGAATTCGTATGGAAACGAGTAAATTCTTATCCAAACCAAATATGGAGTGAAATATTCTTTATCAAGTACAAATATACACATACACAAATGAATATAGATTCCATTGAAGTTAAATAAGTGTGAGCCATTTTGAAAAACCTACATTATATCTTCCACGTTTCCAAATTTTATAGGAAAAAAACCCTTGGCACCCAATTCTAGTTTTATTTCTCAGTTAGATATCTAGTTCATATTGACGAAATGAGAGAGTATTTTTTCAAAGGGCATGAGAAATTTCCCAATGAGGTGTGAATTTCCATATATTGAATATATTCCTTAATACGACTATATTATACTGCACATTTTGGACCTATTGTTGCTCTGGTGAGACAACTAAAAGGAATTTATTTCCCTAGTAGGGATTCGACTGACAAACCATTTTGAGGTACCACCTTAGGGTTTTGATAAAAAGAACCTGAGGGATTGAAGAAGAACGTTTCTTAGTACAATTATATCCTACTCGAATTGAACAGTATGAAGGGGATCCACTCCCTCCAGTGAAACTAGGGATTGGAAGATAATTTGAGGGGCCATAGAAGACTCTACAGTTAGGGATTTAGTGAAGATCCCATATTTTGTAGAGTTATCATTATTATTATTATTACGCCAAGCTCTACATCCCAGTATAGGGCTAGATGTATAGGCGTAAATTTTTAAAATTTAACATAAGTATTTAAAATTTACATGTCAGCTCATTTAAAAACTAATAAAAGGTTAAAACTAACATAGATTTGATTATGCTGGAGATGTTATTCTGTAATAATTTAAATCTTGGCTCGATTAGAAATAAAAATTTAAAAGTAATAAAAATAATTTTATTTTTTTATTTTTTTATTTTATTTTTTATTTTTTATTTTTATTTTTATGTTTTAATTTTGTTTCGTAGTTCCCCTCCAACTCAAGTTAAAAATTAATTTTCAAGAAAAATTGCATAAATAATTACATTGGTCAATGCTAAATTAATAATGGTTGATAGGAAAGTAATCCTATAGTCTTGGTTTGGTTGTAACTAGTAAGTTGAAATGTGAAGTGGATAACTAAATTGATTTCTCAAGCCAAAGAGCTTGCATGAATTTTGGTGGGTAGTAACCACTAGTAAGTCTAAATAGTTATAGTTTTACTCCTACATAAGTGCTGAAGAAAATATTAATAATGGTGGGAAGTAACTCCTGTAAATATATCTAAAAGTCATGCATGCATATTGCAACTATATAAATAAATTATGGGGTAAATATATATAAGGAAGTTATCCACATGACATAAATTTGAGAAAAGGTTGACCTTCAATTTATGGTCCAATCAGATGTTTGAAAATTATTTTTTGAATAAATATTTATTTTGGAAAATTAAACATTACAATTTGCATTGGTAAAGCCTAAACTAATAATGATCAATAGACAAATTGATTTCTAGAGTCCTCCCTAGGCAGGTACTAATAATGATTCGACAACCATATTTATATATAATTAATAAGTGTTGATATATTAATGTTATTTTCTACTAGGTATCATGATATTTATTTCATTGTCCGATAGATGTCATAGTCATTTTGATTCTCTTGAATTTAGTTTAGTTTAGTGAAGTTTAGTTGGAAATTCACTCATTTATTTCTACTTGTTTCCTTGTCTCCTATGTAGTTTTATTAATTGATTTTGAATGATGATAAGAGCAATATGATGCATTTCAGTTTTGAGTTCTTTCTCTACGTATTTATGCTTCTTCATTCTCTGACATGGTATTCGAGCTTAGTCTGAATAAGACTCCATTAGAGAAGAAAAAGAAATTGACGAGGAGTAGAATCCAACTGTGAAGAAGACTACAATTTCAAAACCATTGAAGGCTAAGAAAAATCGCTATCTCTTCTCTTTAAGAAAGGAAAAGTTTTTGAAAAAAAATCAAGGAGTATTACTAGCACGTCCTAGAGGTCATAGTAGCCAAAATTTTGTTACTGTAATTTATAGAAAGAAAGGTATAAAATATGTTATGAAACCAGCTCAAGAAAAGATAGAAAAGGGAGATCCACGCCTTAGAATTCAGCCTCTTCGAGGGGGAAACCTCCTTTACATTACATAAATGAACAATTCTTGGATGATACAAATGAAAAGACCTCCTTTCTATATATAGGAGTCTAAGGGGTCATAACATAATCAGAGTCGGCATAACAATAATAATGTAAGGGCACAATAATAACAATAGTAGGCTTCTATGGGGCACAATAGTAACAATATGGGCACTACATGGGTACATCAATATAATAAGTGGCTTATACTAATAACAATAAGGGGTTACACTAGTAGTATAGGGGCCTAACATGCCCCTCTCCTTCAAAAAGCGTTGTCCTCAACGCTTGAGTAGTTCTTGATGCTTCTGTATAAAATTCTTGTCCTCCCATGTGGAATATTCAGCTGGTAAGTTCTTCCACTTGACGAGATACTCTGAAATTGATCGATTTCGTAGCTGTCAGGTTCTTTTTTTTGTGACTTCTCCAGGTTCCAATATGATTTTTCCTTCCTCGTTAATTTCTGGCAATATTGTTTGAATTGGAATCTTTTGCAACTTTTGAATAAGTGGCCATACTTCTTCGTCCTTCTTCCATTCATCCCTTGCTTCGTTTATCCAATCTGGTTGGATAATATAAATAGCACAAAACAATGCTTCGACATCATCATCCTTGAAGAGTCTTCCTATTTGGTAAGGTCGCCATTTTTTAAGTGCCTGTTGTTTCGTTTGATTTTGCACCGAAGTGGCGTTATCCTTTAAAAGTTGGAGAGCTTGTTGTTGATGCTCGATGTGATCTTTCACTGCTTGAACCTTTTTCTTCTTGATATGTCCTTCTATCTCTAGAGTTTGAGGAGTGGTAATTTCTTCCAATCCTTTACAAGATATGGTCGGATTTATTTCTTGATGCTCGATGTGATCTTTCACTTCTTGAACATTTTTCTTCTTTATATGTCCTTCTATCTTGATAGTTTGAGGAGTGGTAATTTCGAACAACGAATTAAAAGATATGGTTGGATTCATTTCTTCTTTCTCGATGTGATCTTTCACTTCTTGCACCTTTTTCTTCTTGATATGTCCTTCTATCTTGAGAGTTTGAGGAGTGGTAATTCTTGCCAATGCTTTACGAGATATGGTCTGATTCATTTCTTCTTTCTCTGGGGTGGGGTCCTGGTGTATATCTTCTTCTTTTGTTGTTTCTTGATCCTTTTCTTCCTCCTCTTCATATTCTATGTAAAATAATTTCTTCTCAGCACACTTATGACCTTTAGTGCATTTGCTATCACAATTGTAACAAATCCCTTTTTCTCTTTTTTCTTCCAATTGTTGTGGTGCAACCCTTGTAGGTTGTGGAGGGCTCGAAGAAACAACACTTCCATCCTTATAGTTGTGAGGGGTACACTTCTTGGTTTCCATAATTTTTCTTTCCACTATGTCACAAAGCCCTTTTACTCTTTCCAATTGTTGTGGTGTTGCTCTAAGAAAGGTGTTGCTCTTTGTATCCTCATAATGTGTTATCATTTCCTCCGTGAAAATTGACCACGTAACAAGTTGTTTACGAGAACAAAGCCCTTTGTACCATAAAAATTGATCTGGTTCTAAATATGAAGATGCAATACATACCTATTGTAACAGTTGTACACCATGTATATCAAAATATTGCTCCATCTGAAGTATCCAATTTACCGGATCCTTGCCATCAAACTTCCTCATCTTGCTTTTTCTTGATTTTAGGAGCTCGACCTTGAAATGACTATAACTCTGTACTTTCAGATCTTTAAGTTCTGAAATTGCAACCTATAGTAGCCCTCTGTGTCCTCTTTCCAATGCCACCAGTCTGATCCAAATTGGATTCTCTAAGAAAGAGTTATGCACAATCTCCCAAGATGACCTGATTATAGACCTTTTCAGAAGGGCGAACTTGTATGAAGTGCCACGTGTCACTGTTTTGACCTTTGGATCTGAAAAAGATACAAACGAAACTACAGTCCATCCTATTTTTGTACCTTCTTATGAAATTTCGATCCGATCCCCAGAGAGAAAGTTATGACGATTTTCCTCAGGTCACCTGTTTTTGAATGTAATTCAGGAGTCTGCAAAAAGACCAACTTCCTCAGATCATATCTCCGAAAATATCGTGCGAAAATATCTGAAATTCGGACCCAAGGTTCAGCGCAATTTCTTCTTAAATGGGTTTTTCTTGTGACTTCTGAAACGTCACAGAAAAAATGTTATAGCGAAAATGCCACGATGACCTGTTTGGAGCAGAGAAACCCTAGAATCCAAAGCTCTGATACCAAATGTTATGAAACCAGCTCAAGAAAAGATAGAAAAGAGAGATCCACGCCTTAGAATTCAGCCTCTTCGAGGGGGCAACCTGCTTTACATTACATAAATGAACAATTCTTGGATGATACAAATGAAAAGACCTCCTTTCTATATATAGGAGTCGAAGGGGTCATAACATAATCAGAGCCGGCATAACAATAATAATGTAAGGGCACAATAATAACAATAGTGAGCTTCTATGGGGCACAATAGTAACAATATGGGCACTACATGGGTACATCAATATAATAAGTGGGTTATACTAATAACAATAAGGGGTTACACTAGTAGTATAGGGACCTAACAAAATATCTTGGAAATGTTTCCTTGTCAAGGTTCAGAAAGCTAAAAGTCTTGAAAGTTAAATGAAGACATCAAATCTAAACTGTGGGTCAACAGTGAAAGAAAAAAGGGACCATTCTAGTAGTTCCATGCAAAACCATCATGTGGTAGGGGAGCACAAAGTGTGAAACTAGAGATAAGTCAAAATCTTAAAAATAAAAAAACCGTGAACAAATTTAGGTTCATTTGACCGTATCATCTATGTCGTGAAAGGCATTGTTTTTTCTTAATCAATGGAAATAACACATATTTCATTTAATTTGGAAGTAAATAATGGATCTAGAATTTCAAAATAACCAAAAAGCTCAATTCTAGTGATGTCCTTGTAATAAAATATTTCCAATTTTAATGAAATATGTGTTAAATGTTTGGAGTCTTTTTTTTTAATAAAAGACAAAGAATTAAAAACAAAAACAATTGTAGCGCGTTAAAGATTTGTTCTCTTACAAAATATATTACACAAAGGTCCTTTCTCCTTTATTTAAAAGTGACCTTTTTCATAAGGATCCATTTCCAAAAGGTTATTTGTTACTAGTTTAAAGCAAAAGGAAGACTTTTTTTATAGAGAATTTATTTTTGGTCCTATATTTGTCATATGCATTGCAAGCCTTGAGCATTGGTTTTTTTGTTCTTCTACTTCAAGGTAATACATATTAGATTTTTTTTTATTTTTTTTTTAGAGCATTGAACCTCACCTATATTTTTCAATCTTGATGTGAAGAAAAAACAAAATATAAATGGGAAAAACCAAGTGGTTAAGACAGTCAAAGCAAAAACAAGAGTTCTTTAAAATTTATTTGAAAGAGTTGGAAGTTGAAAGGAAAAATAATTCATATATGACATCATTCTTCCCCCCATTGTAAATGCAAAGATAGCCAAGGAGACCTGAGATACACTTAAGAGGAATTTTGGTGTAAGGGGGGGTATTCAAGTTGAAGATGAAAGCGGATCTATAAAAATAGATCTACAGCGAGATGAATATTTTGGTGAATCCAACTTGAAAGTGGATGATAATGATGATTGTGTGTTACTAGCACCAGATAAATACCACATAGATGCTCCTGAATCCCACTGTGCATAGCCAAAAATGGATGATGATTTGGTGAACCTAGCAACAATACTTGCTGATGAGAATGAAGATTCCATTGGAGTAGCTAGGGTTATGGTGGATCCAATTATTAAATTTATTGATGTTGATTTTGATGAAGACCAGTTATCTAATGAAAATGGTTGAATATGATGCATCAAAAACATATTATCGATAAAATATTGTTTATTGAGAAAATCCCACTTGGGTCTAAAAATCATGAGGAAGAAAACCTATATGACGTAGATGAAGCGACTGAGATAAATAAGGAAGCACAAGGAGAGAAACATCTCATTATAAAGCAGAATGAATAAACTGATATGGCTCTGCAAATATTTTTAATCATAACACTTGTTTTTAGTGTGTAGGTAAACATGACAATTATGAAGAGGAGTTAAACTTCCTTGAAGCATGGTTTGCAACACCATGTTTTGATAAAGTTTGCATTGAAGTTGTAGAAATGGATATTGAAGAAAGATTGGATCGTAAAAACATTAATGAAATGTTCATGTATTGGATTCCACAGGGTATTAATTTTTATTATAGACATATGTTGCAACATAATATTGATGATGAAACAAGCACAACAAAAGATGAAATGTGGCACTAGTCCACATTCAAGATGATTTTTGAAGAAGTCAAGGGCATGCTTAAACATCATGGAACAACTGAAGAGCTGCACCAGCAAATGAAGAATATAAGATTTGAAATGTACAAGAAAAATAAAACTCTAAAACAATTTAGAGGCTACAAGATCTGGAAGAAAAGAAAAAGAAATCTAGTTGAAGTCTATTTTGTTTTTAAATTGTAAGCCTAGCTCAGACTCGTACTAGCAGACTGCTAGTTTCAATTTTTGTGGTTGTAATTAAAGGGGAGTGTTGGAGAAACTAATTCCAATGACCTTGTAGGTGTCATAACTATCCATCTAATTGTCAGATTTAATTAGAGTTTAGTCTAGTTCAGTTGAGTTCCAATTTAGTCATTTATTGGTGATGTTTCTTATGTAATGTTATTTTTAACTATTATTGACTAATGAGAATGAAATAATTTTTCTCCGCGTCTTTCACTCTTTAAAAGTAAGCACATCAAAACTTAATACTTACAATAAACTTACAATATAACAAGTTTGTTAACCATGGACATTCCCCCTAGTTTACTATGGATATTATTAACTTATAAATGGGTTGTGTTACAATACCATGGCCAAATACCTTGGCTTATCAATACCACATGTCGAGAAACAATAACGCATTTTACAATAAAAAAATAAAATGTAAATTATTTTATACATTACAAATAACATTGATTACATAGAGTGAAAATTCTCCATCATAGAGAGAGAGAGAGAGAGAGAGAGAGAGAGAGAGAGAGAGAGAGAGAGAGAGAGAGGGAAAAGAGAATGATAGAGGGAGGGATATAGTGACAAAGCTAGAGGGTGGAGAGAAAGTGTGTGTTAGGGATGAGAGAGATTAGAAGGTGTAAGAGAGAGAGGGGGGGGAGGGCAGAGGGAGAAATGGATTTGGATGGGGAGAGAGATGGAGGGAAAAAGAGAAATAGAGAAATAGAGGTAGAGAGAGGGAGAGGCAATGGAGATATGGAGAGGGAGGGAGGGAGGGAGGGAGGATAGGAGGGAGGAGAGGAGGGAAGAAAGAGAGAAAGAGAGGAGAGAGAGAGGGAGATATTGGGAACAAAGAGAGATAAGGATAGAGGGAGGTAGATAGTGACGAAGTTGGAGGGTAGAGAGACAGGGATATGGGGGGAAGAGATACACGGAGGTGGGAGAGAAAGGGAGAGAGTGGACCTACGAGAAAGAAGGAGAGAGAGGACTTACGAGAGAGAAGGAGAGAGAGGAAGGGATGGAAAGATTGAGTTGGAAGGGGGAGGGGGAGAGAAGGGGAATAACATAGACATAGTGATATAATCATGGAGAGATAGAGGGAGTGGCAAGGGAAATATGGAGAGAGAGTGAGTGAGAGAGGAGAGGGGGGAAGAGAGAGAGAAGTAGAGGAGAGAGGGGGAGATAAGGGAAAGAGGGAGAGAGGGAGATAAGGGAAAGAGAGAGAATGGGAGACACAGACACAGAAGGGGGAGTGAAGGGGAGAGGGAGAAGGAGACAGGGAGGGAAATAGTGACATATTTGGATGGCATATAAAAAGAGAGTGATGGGGAGGACAGAGAGAGGGAGGTGGAGGAAAAAGTGAGGCGGAGGAAGGAAAATGGAGAAGACTTGAGAGAGAGAAGGAGATATGAAAGGAGAGAGATGTGGAGTTGGAGGGTAAGAGAGAGGGAGGGAATAATAAATACATAAATAGATATAGGTGGAGAAAAAGAGGGAGAGAGATGTGGAGTTGGAGGGTAAGAGAGAGGGAGGGAAGAATAGATACATAAAGAGATATAGGTGGAGAAAAAGAGAGGGTGACAAGGGAGGGTTGAGAGAGGGGAGAGAATAGAGTGAGAGGGAAGAGAGATAGAGGGAGAGATAGATCCAACCTAGATATGGTATGTATCTATTTAAAAGCCAGCCTAGACCCATATTAACCCCATATATATCAAGCGTAGAGAGGGATAAATATTAAAATAAATTTTCAATTTAAAATAGGTATGTATCTTAAGATATTTGATCCCTCTAGATTCTTGATAGATCCATGGTTAAGATGGATCTAGGTTGGTAATTATTATTATAAAAATATCTAATATATTAGTTAAGCATATATACATTTTAGAAAAATAAGTTACAATATTCTTAACTATGGAGATTTGCCACCACTTTACCATGGGAATCCTTAGTTTGTAAATAGGATTATCAATACCACATTTCCAATATCACACATGTTAATATGATTTTTTTTAATTAATTAATTTGATAAAAATTAATTAAAAGGGAATAACTAACTTCGAGATAAATCTTAACCATTCATTGTGACTACTACTAAGAATATCATAACATAGTCTATCAAGGTTAAATCTTTACCATCCAACTAATAATTATTTACAATTAAATAAACATGTCTATCAACTTAATAACTATATGCGCATATGTACAGGACATCATAAAGAATGGACTATCTTAGATCCATGTTACACCTAGATCTGTAAAACACTAGGATGATTCAAACTTTTGAAGCTATACATGTTTTATAATTAATATGGTAGAATTAATATATGACTAGAAATCAAATGATAGAGTTGAATTTAAAATGGATATATGTACAATTAAATATTAAATTTATCTATTAATTTCATCTCATTAATTTTCCATTATTTATGATTGTTTTTCCCTGAGAGGTGCTCTCTGTTATCAATTAGATTTTCCTTAGAAGTTATTTAAAACAAGGAAAGTATCCGAGGTAACTACAAACCAATCTTTTAAGTATAGATCCTAGTCGATCTACACTTAGAGAGGGCTTTCCCTTTATAATTTAGCGTTGTTTTGATATGATATTAGGCTAGTTATTAATGCTTAAGGAATTTGTTTTGATTTGTTTGGTGGAATTAAGGAAATTGATGGGCAAAGCAGGTATTTAGGCCATTGGGATATGGAGTCAAGTAGGAAAGGTTTATCAGGACTTGAGTAATCACTGAGGTATGAGTTCACAAGGCAAGGTAGGATAGTAAGGACGAATCTGAAGGTTTCAATGGATGAAAAAATTAACCAGGGCTAAGGGAAATGAAGAATCCTTAACATGGATTAAGACAAAGAAGGGAGGTTTGGCAAATAGCAAGGGCAATTAAGAATCCTGTACTAAGGGCCAATAGAGGGAATGAATTATAGAAGTAAGAGAGAAACTAATAATTCCCAAACTTAAGCAATTTAGTAGAAAACATTAAATAAGCAAACAATTAAAACATAAAGAACTTAAGCTAATTCTGATGATATTACTCCTTGTTTGCTTTTAAGAAATATAAGAAACTCATATCATATTTCATAACATAAAGTAAAACAATAATCAAACTCAGAGAAGTGATACTTATTTTTTTCCCACAGTGCACATGAATCGAGTGAAGTGTCCTTAGCTTTATTTAATCTAGCAAACCAATCCAGCCTTGATTACAATAGCTCCTTTAGCTCAAAACAAAAAGTCTACAAAAATGTTTTTTAATCCACCAAAATTACTTCAATTTGTGAAGTATTTATACAAAATATCTCATAACTATATGATATTTTTTCTAGGAAACAAAAGTTATTTTCCACAAGAAGATAGAGACAAATGGAAAACAGACTGTTTATTCTCCCTTTATTTGTGAATGTGCTAGATACTAGAACTCAGATTTGACTCTTGTAGTTGCCTCAGTTTTTATGTGTTGGAAATCACTCTTATCTTCACCTACTGATACTCTTTACCTGTGCTATTTCATCGTTTCATCCTATATTACCAGAATTTACCATGGTAAACATCTTTTACTCCACAGAGTTACACTAGTAAACTTATAGTAAATCAGTCAAAATGGTCCACCATTCGTTATCCAGTAATTTCATCATGATCATCTTCCTATAAGCTTCATCAGCTTCTGTGTACTTAGCAAAATTGGGTTTGTTGGTTAATAGATGTTTTACTTCATGTTATATGTAAAATAAATTCTCCAAGCCATCATAAAGTACCTTTCCTATAGGTAATTCTTTCACTCCTGAAGAACTTGCTTGGCTCTTGGACTGTTTGTGCAATCTGTCAATGTGGTCTTCCTACGTTGTTAACTTGTCATGGATAACTAGTGGGCTAGGAAGCCATTTTTCTCTCAAAATTCCATATTTCAGTATGAAGCTATGTATATCTACCTGAATACCCTAACATCTTTTGTCTAGATTAAGCATTAAGTTCCTTCTAGTAAGAACTTTGTTTATTTCAATAATAGTAGCTATTCTATCCTCAATCTCTAACTCATCTAGCTGGTACCTGTTCCTATTGTTCAAGAAATCAGTCAACTAATTTGCCTCTTTAGGCTTATCTCGAAGTTCTTCTTTAGTTTTCTATATAGATTCCACAACTACCTTTATTAATTCGGTCTGTTCAAAAAATACTTGGATGGAAGGCCAAATATCAGTGATGGAATCAATGATATTGGCCCACAATATATTTCTCATCTCTCCCAATGGTTTTTCTAATGTCAAATCCTTCTCCAGGACTTTGATTCTTTCTTCCATTCTTTGCTTTTTTCTTTCTTTTTTTTTATTCTGAATTTAGGCAAGCTCATAGTCTGTTTCCAAACTTGTCATTTTTTCTCTGAGCTTTTTCAATTCTGTGCCCTGGATACTCATTTGTTCCATGGCTTTAATCATCTCATCTATTTTTTCTATTGATGTCCCTGCACTGGTTGATGTACCTGTGGTTGAAATAGTTTCTGCTACTGGTAATGCTGTCATTGGTGGAAGTGTTGGTGCCATGGAAGTTGTCAGAGTTGAGGGTACTGCTGTAGAAACTATAGGTATGATAGTCTGAGGAGCGATGGTCAGCTCACTCTGTTTAGACCGAATTGTTTTTTCTAATTCTTTTTTAGTTTCTTTTAACTAATCATTTAACTTAAGGACCAAGTCCATAAGTTCTTCCTCCTTTTCCTTTTCTATAACTTCCACAGTTTGAGGGTGGTGGAGAGGAGGGATCTTAATCTGCTCCTTCAGTGTAGCTATATCATAATTCTTCTTTTTAATCAATTGTTCTGCTACTTTGACATCTTTGGGATCATGTCCCAACTCTATCGCTAACTCTTCTAAGGTTTTTATCTTGGTGTCTTTAGCCTGAGAAGAGGTCTTTTCTAGCTGAAGCTGTGCAGAAGTATTGGTCAATGAGTTCCGCAATTGGTGTGCTATGATGGCTTTATTAGTCAATGTGGAATACACCATCTCACCAATTTGTTTGTGCAGTTCTATTTGGTCAATAGGATGAATACCCTTCGCCAAAACTTTAAAATCAGTGTTTAAATAATCAACCATGGATCTTGCTTTTGGCATAGTTTGCTTGACGAAGCTCATCTGCATCTTTCCTTCCTTTATGTAAAATGCTGACATCAACCTTATTCGGTTGGTTGGAGCCATTCTGAGGTAGTGAGAATAGGTTTGAGCTTTCAGTTTCTCATTCCTTGCTTCAATTTCTTTATATTTTTCTTTTATGTCCTCGCTTTGTCCTAAAGGAGCTTTGAATGAAGACACCTCTATGCTCTGTTGTCTTTCCAATGCTTGTATCTGTGAAGTAGTTGGTCTCCCTCCTGTTGGAATGTTTGCTTTCTATCGCTTCTTTTGGATGTTGTGTTACATAATATTTCCTCACTATACTCTTCTTCTGCATATGGGTTTAACCTTTGCCTCTTAGCAAACGTTTGATCAATAGGCATAGTAGAAGGAGTGGCCTCATCTCGGCTTCTCTTTGGATTCTTCTCCTCATTCAGAGGAGTCTGCAAAATGGGGGGGTCGCTCATGTTTAGTTCTGTTTGGTCTAGCTCCTCTCAAATTTCTGGCTTCTCTAAATCTTCTGCCTATTCTAATGACTTTTGTTGCTATGATCGCTGTGTGCTCTATTCCTATTACTGTTGTTGTGATGAAGTTTCTCCAAGCACCTGTACAAATGAATCTTCATCAAGCCTTCTTTCTAAATCCACCAATACATTATCAACTGCAACTTGTGTGCTATCTTTATCTACCAGAGCACCTTCCACCAATTCAGATTGGTTGGCATATTGTTCAAATTCTAGAATCCTATGGTGGATATAGGGAGATAGCTTATTTTTCTGCCTTCTACTACAAATGAAGCTGTGGGGAACATAGGTCCAGATGAAACTCTGTTTTAATCTCAATCTTGGGAGGATTTGATCTGCCTCCTTTCATGGTTCCCTATTATTGCAAATAAATGGGCCTAGATGATCTTTTATTCTTAGCTGGGCCTTCTTCTTGGTTTTGACAAAGTGAATCTCATCAGAATTGATCATTTTCATGTAGTACTCCAGAGCAAATAATCGCATGGGGAGATATCTAGGTAATTTGTAAGGAGGCAGCACACACCCATAAATCTTGATTTCAGTATGGTTTTGGTATAAGTACCAATCCCCTACTTTGTATTGTTTGGACAGCTAGAGAATCCTCTTAATGTTTGCATTGATTCTAGGAGGGGGACTTCCTAATAACATTGTAGTCACTGGATGTACAAATAGGTCAATAAAATCTATATATGGATGGGGGAAGAACTAGACCTGTGGAATAGAGAGGTCCAGAAGATGAGAGATCTAGGATTCCCTGTAGTATCAAGCTTTTGGACAGAGAAGGAAAACTTATCAGTTTGGTAGTAGAGAAACAAATGATACAGGACTGATGAATACTTGAACACTCTCTCATTTTCTAACCTCGTAAACTGATCATGCATTTTTTCTACAATGAATTTTGCATAATCAAACTTGACTACAGGAGGTTGACCAGGGGTAAAAATAGACATGTAGGAAAAAATGATCTCATCTACATATTCATTAGTGGTAAAAACTAAGATGGATGATATCATTGTTGTGATATCTTTGCCCAGGTTAGAAAAGATGACTGACACATAAGGAGGGGGTCTTTTGGCATGTAATTTTCTTCAACAATGAAAGTTTGAAGGATTTCGGTTGTTTTGGAACTAGATAGCTTAGAGAATATTTCAAGAAAATCAACAATGGTAAGGGGGGTAAGGTCTTGACCAGGTTGTAAATGTAACATTTCATTATGGATTCAATAGTGATAGTAAATAGGATTTTCTGGTCTGGGGACATTACAGCTCTTGTTATAGGGTCATAATTTGCATGACAGTAGTGAATAATCTCCGAGAAGACATGAACAATGGGGAATTGATATTTGGGCAAGTTTGATTCCCGAAGGCATATCTTATCTGCATGGTTCAAATAGTTGTCTCAGTGTCTGCAATGCAATTTCAAAGCTGTTTCATCAAAGGTGAGGTCTTTTATCTAAAAATCTTTTTCAGCCAGGGGAAGATGGTCTTAATCTTTGTGGGGAGTGGTAACTGGCATGAAATTCAAGGAAACTGGGGCGTCCATCCTTGGTTCTTGTGGATTCAAGGATGATAGCAGGGGGTTCCAGGAGATTATGGAAAACTTGGTTGTCTCATAGAGTTTCAAGACTGTCAACAGCTTAATTTCACTAAATTACTTAATTTATAAAACAATTCAACTCAGGTTCAGTATGAAAACATGGTTTCTCGATTGAAAACAGGGTAGATACTTGGTGGTGGTTGTAAAAATGGATTAATGGAACTGGTGTGATGTTTGCAGGGAGAGCACAATTTTGCACTGGTAATCAGAGTTCAATGGCTTCTAGAGGTTGACGGTTGGAAATAGGTTGACAGTTTGAACGTACTCTGTGTGTGCATGGGAAACAGGAGGTTCTTTTCTTGGTAAAACAAAAATAATGAGTATTTTTGGTTTTATTTGAAAAGTCAATGGATTTGGCGGGTATAATGGGAAAGCGATAGCTGGTGCCAACTAACAGCGGTGATGTTTTGTCGTTTAGCAAGGGTGGTAAGCAAAGGCGGTAAGTGGAATCTATCGCACCGCTTTTGAGGGCTTGGCTGTATTGGGAGAGGTTTACCCGATGCCATTCATCGGGTGACACGTAGCGGCGGGGTGAACAGTAAAACTGCTCACATCAGGCGGGTAAAGTTCGGCATCAGAGGCCGCTTGAGATGAGCGTGAGACGTTAGATCTGAAGGGGTCAGATTGTACGGTGATTGGGGCAATGATTTAATCAACAGTTAATGGAGGGGCCCGATGGGATAATAATTGTGGATTAACGATATTTAATGATGTCAGGGATGATTTGATTGGAGCATGGTTATTAATTAATCACAATTTGACTAATTAAGCCCTTTAACATGGCGGAGGTTTATGGTTCTTAATTAATCGTAGATCGATTAATTAATCCATGCAATTATTTTATTATGGTTTATATTTCAAACCAGGGCACGATATTAACATATGGAAATTTAATAATATATATGGGAAATGGGTGTATTTTTGGGATTTAAACATATAAATAAAATGGATGTTAATATGAAAATTAAAATGGAAAGTGCTAAGTAAAATGTTTTTGAAATATATTGACATTTCTGAATTTAAACATCACAACTTAGGCTTCAGTATATTTGTGGCTTTCTATATGGGGGCAGTTACTTTTCCTAGGCAAATAGTGATTTTACCTTAGGAAAAGGGGGGTTTTTAAGGAAAATGAATGAATGATGGAGGGGGTGAATGTTGATGAGGGTGTTTTAGTATTTAGACCTTATAAGTTATTGGGCCGAGGGTTCTGTCCCTCCAGAAGTTAGAGAAATGCTCTCAGCCCCTTTAACTTAAGGTTTTAGGTACTTTGATCATTATTTGTAGGAAATTAGTGAAATAAGGGGTAAAATGAATGAGGAAATTAAACACTTGACTTTGTAATTGTTTCCTTGTTACCCATACTTTAGCAATTTGATGATGAAAGTAAATGATGTGATCCTAGCTAATCATTCATCAGAATTCTGGAACCATTCATCTACTTACTCACCTGCACATCCTACCATTTTTTCTACTCTTTATTAGGGTGCCCTTAAACTGGCAAACCCTTATCAAATTTTTCTTTTCTTTTACAAAGATATTCTAACTAAGTCTAACCTTATTACATCCAAGGGCTCAGATTAAAGTGTTGAGCTCCTTTTATTCACTCTACCTATCTATTTATCTACCAAGATTAAATAGTTTGGTCATATTTTATTCTCTGTCTCTAAGCATGAAATTCAAAACATGGAATAATCAAGATTAAACTATTTGGTTACCATGGATTATGGCATAAACAACAATTTGTACACAATCATTATTGTAAAAAAAAAGTAAAATAGCAGTGGCATTTGGACTTGCACACTTTCGTGGTCTTTTTCCTTTTTTTGGGTTCATTTTTCATCCTTTTTTACCCTTTTCCTTCTTTTTGCCCTTTAATTTTTGTTTTAGGGTATACCATCCTTACATTTTTTAAGTTTTTGATTTTTTGAATATGGAAAACATTTGCAGAAAGCAAAGGTATGTACATATTACAAGTTTAAACTAAGTCAATCATAAATTATGACACCTATTGGTATAGGAACATAATAGTGGCTACACTTGGGGATGGATTTCCCTGGTGGAAAGTCAAGAACTATAGATCAATGGCCTTCTGAAAGACTGTGATTTGATTCTACAATTTTCCCTTTATTTTGTGACTTTATTGATATTTATGACAGTGAAACTTTCGAAGCTTAGGGCATTCTCTTCGGGCTTCAACTGCAAAATTTACCATCCAATCCAAACTAAACTTTCTGAAGGATATAGTATGTACAACTGAAACTGGTAAAATTAGTAACTTGGATCAATATAGTGTTTCAACATTCGACTATTTAATGGCCCTCCTTCTACCTCTGCACCATCTAAGTATTTAAGAAAGTAAGCATTATTACCTCCAAAGGCATATATAATGTATGGACATTTCCACAAGAATCAAACTTCCCATGTTTCCCTTTGTCTTCCCTTCTGGAGTCCCACTTCAAAACTTTGTCACCAAGATAGAAGTCTTCTGCCTTGGTTCCTTTATCAAAAACTTTCTTGAGTTTTTCCTACAGTACTTAGGCTTTGATGTATACTTCCTCCCGGGTTTGTTGCAAATGAATGGTCGGATTGATTCTCCTCTGAATATCATTTGGCTCAACTTGGGATTCCTGAACTAGTTTCATTACTGGAATGCCCAATGATGAAGGGAAAATGGCTTCCATCCCATAGACTAGTTGATAGGGATTGGTTCCAATGGATTTCTTAGTGGTTAGCCTGTCTGCCCATAAAGCATTTATTAATTTCTTTTTGCATGTTTTCTTATTATATTCCAACAATTTTTTAATAATTTTCATCAGGCTTTTGTTGGAGGATTCTGCAAGTCCATTTCCTTTGGGATAGTACGTTGTATAGTGGCCAAGGGTTATATGGTATTTATGGAAGAAATCAATCATCCTCTTTGATTTAAAGGCTGCAACATTGTTTGTGATAATTTTTTTGGGACAACCAAATCTGGACAGAATATTGGCCTCCAGAAAACCTATTATGACAATATCAGTGGCTTCTCTAGAGGGAATTTCTTCTATCCATTTTGTAAAGTAATTTGTGGCAGTCAAGATCCACCTATGCTGAGTAGAAGAAGGGGGGTTAATTTCACCAATAAAGTCTAGACCCCACTGTTGAAAAGGTTTTTCAGTAGAAATGGGTTTCAAAGGTAAAGGCGGAAGTTTTCTTTTTCCTTCAAAGATCTAGCACTTGTGGCAGGAGGTTAAAACTTTTTTTACATCAGAAAACAATGTTGGCCAGTAAAATTCAACTCTCAAGATTTTATCAGCCATTGTCTTCCAATAGAGATGTCCTCCACAATCACTTGCATGAATTTTTTGGAGTACTTTGTCAGATTCTTCCTTTAATAAACAATTTAACAGAACACCTTCATGATTTTTCCAAAATAAAGTATCATCAATTATGCAGAATTTCAAAGATTTCGTTTTCAAAAACCTACTTTTAGTTCTGGACAACCCTGGAGGAGCTTGAAGGTTTTGTAGAACATGTAATATATCAAGGCCTGGCTGATCTGTGGAGTCACCATCTCCTCTTCATTATGTAGTTCTGCAATGAAGTTTATATCCAGGGCTTGGCAATTTGCTTCAGTCATAAGTTTGGTCAATCCCTGAACTTTGATTAATTTTGTAGGTTTAATCTCTATGTCATACTCTAATATGGTAGCTATCCAGTTTCCCCTTTTTCCATCAACTCCATTCTATGTATGAATGTCTTTCACTACAGCATTGGGAACATAAGCTACTATGTGAGAGTACAAGATATAGACTCTGAAATCTTTGATAACGTTTACCAAATCAAAAGCATGTTTTTCCATTATGTTATACTTTAAAGATGCATCCCTTAGAGCTTTACTAAAGAAGGCTATTGGTTGTTCAAATCCCTGATCATTCTTCAGTAGTAAAAGTGTAGCAATAGTATGTTCCGATGTAAGAGAAAAAATGATAAATTCTATGTCAAACATTGGACTTATGAGGACTGGTGTTCGAGTCAAGGCTAGTTTTATATCTTCAAATGATTTTTTAGCCTCTACGGTCCATTTAATAGCCAAATCCTTTTTTAACATGTTATTGAGCAGTCTAATTAGTTCAACTAGGTTAGAGATGAATCTTCTTAAAAAGTTTATTTTTCCTCAAAATGCCTGAAGTTCTTTGATGTTTATTGGGTGAGGTATTTGCAAAATATCTTCAATACTGTTTGGGTCAATCCGAATCCCATCTTTAGAGACAAGTTGGCCTAATACTTTTCCTTCTTCCAAACCAAATAAAGACTTTTTTGGATTCAGAGAGATGCCATATTTCCTGCATTTAATAAAGACCTGCCTAAGATGATCCAGGTGCTGTTGATCTGATCTAGAAAAAATTGTGATATCATCGAGGTATATAACCGGGAAATCATGGATTTCCTTAGCAAAGGCAATATCCATTGCTCTTTGAAAGGTGGCCCCTGCATTCTTCAATCCAAAAGGCATTTTAACATACATGAAGGTACGCCATGGGGTAGTGAAAGCAGTGTTTTCTTGCTCATCTGGATGGACTAGGATTTGGTTGTAACCAGAGAACCCATCTAACAGTGAGATCCTTTTGGAACCTAATAACCTTTGCAATATGTCATCCATTTTAGGTAAGGGATAGATATCTTTGAGTGAAACTTTGTTTAAATTCCTAACGTCAACACACAGTCTCATTTCTCTAGTTTTCTTTCTTGTAGGGACAATATTAGATACCCAATCTGAAAACTTAATGGGTGCAATAATCTTAGCTTCATACATTCATTTCATTTCCTTTTCGATAGAAGGTAGTAGAACAAGGTTAATTCCTCTAAGCTTCTGTCTAAAGGGCTTTTGATTTTCTTTTCAACGAATAGTGTGTTGTATAATGCTAGTATCATAGGATTTTAGGTCCTCATAACTCCAGGCAAAAACATCTTGGAATTCCTTCATAAGTTCCATATACTTTAGTTTTTCATTGGGAGGTAACGATTTAGATAGTTTTATTAGTTTGGGATTCTCTTTATATCCTATATTACATTCCTCAATGTCTGATTTCAATGGTTCCATTTTTGCCTTTTTAGGAATATCATTTGAGTTGAATAAGTCCTCCAAAGGAGTTAATCCCTTGGGTAAGAAATTATATTTAAGATTTATCACTTCAATTTCATCATCAATTACTTCATCAATTTCCATTAGTTTTAAATCTTGAATATTTGATTTTGTAAATTCTGTAGGATGAAGTCTGTCTATTTGATCTTCTTCTAGTTTGTTAATTTCTATTTCATTAGCGTGATCAAAATGTAAAGCTTTCTCTACATCTATGTTAATATTAGCAAATTCTTCACCTAATGTTAAAAAATTGTTAATCTTTTTATCATCTTCAAACACTTCCCAATTCTTTAAGTCGTTAGGAATTGCTAGTCTGTGCCTAACCTCAGCAATGTACTGATGGTTGGGTTGGAAGGGCAACTTACAAGTACTAGCAAACATGACCAAACTATGAGCCTGCACATTATGTTTTCTGGGGATAGTAGCAAGCTTGGTTTCTAAAAAAGTGTTAAGGATTTCTACAATTGTACCTCTATAAAATCATAGTTGGGGGTCTCTAGTTAGGTAAACACCATTAATATGTTTAACTATCAATTCAGAATCTCCCAGAATTGATACCCTTATAGCTCCTAACCCTTTAACCAGTTTAAGACCTAACAGGAGCGCTTCATATTCTGCCATATTGTTTGTGAATTTGAAGTTTAACCTATAAGCATGACCTTCTGCATGATCATTCCCTATGTTATAAATCCATACACCTTCTCAAATTCCAGATCCCACAAGATTTCATGTTCATAATTTGTATCTGAAGTGGTGATTTCTTTCTTGACTGGGGCATCTACGTTTTCTTTTTCATCTGATATCTCATGAATTTGAAAATTTGAATTTTATTTTAGTAGTGCAATTTCTTTTGGTTCTATTATAATGTTATTTGAATCAGTTTCATGTCTTGTTTCAGCATTATAAAGAATAAAAGAATCCATGTTAGAATGTACTATATATAGGAATGTTTTGACGCTTCTCCTGACTACTCACTACATACTTCATTAAAGGTTCTCTATACAGTTTCTTGGGAAGTCCAAAGACTGAAATGGTACCATAAGACATATCAAGCTGCAGGGATCCCTGGAGTTTGGCACCCCAAGATCTGGACAATAGCATTCCATACTTGGGGGGTATATCAACAACAACAATGTCCATGAGTAGAGTTTTGGTAGGGTACTAAACCAAAGAAACAAAAAAATATTTTATAAGCCCTAAGCACCTAACCTTACTTGAATCAAAGGAAAATAAATCCCTATAAGGCCTAGTGATGTCTAAGTTAAGTTTCTCCATAATAGACTTGGGCACGAGATTATGTGAAGCACGAGAGTCAAGCATGATATTATGTAGGATTTTTTCGTGAATGTTGAGGCTGATACAGAAGGGTGGTACCCCTCCTTCCAATGGTTTCCCATTTACATAAGGGCCAAAAATTAATTAAGTTGATCATCAAAGAGGTTTACAGAATCTTCATTTTCAATGAAATTTAATGATTTGCTTATCTGAGACCTATAAGTATCATGTTTAACCAGTTCTATTAAAGGAACTGAAATTTTGAGTTTTGCCACCTCTGCCCCCAGATTGAAAGAAAAAGGGGCTTTATCCGTTTGAACATTTGAAACTTTAACATCAAACACATATTTAATTAAATTTGGAAGTATTCTATTACAATGCCTTCAACAATATTCATTCATTTGTAAATCGTTGTATTAACTAAATTCAACATAAAAATAATTAAGTAATTTCAAACCAGGTAGAGATCATGAATAGGTCAAACATAAGTTGTTATGTACAATAGTATCAATACACAATATGAATGTGAAATCAAACTCTTAGAAGCAATTGATTCAAGCTAAATCATATTAGTATGTCTAACATCAAATAAAGATATTATAGTTATGGATAACGAACTAGATTCCTTGATGTTTTAATTTCATGTCTGACGACTCTAAACCCCTTTCCCACAACCTATGGAGGACTTGTTGATTGAAAGATGTTGATGCGAGGATCTTAGTGTAAATGGAAAGGATGTGCATCCCTTGCATTGCATTGAAATTAGTTTAATAAAAACTTAGTAAAATGTTTTTGTGCTCAATTTCCTACGGTCCCTTTATGCCTTTATGAAGCACTAATGACGGGGTGATCATTCGTCTTCATAGCACCCAGGCATCCATCATAAAAGTTATGCATTTTTTATCTAGGTATTTCAAGAAGGTTTGGCACCATTGATCTATCTCCACTCAAAGCCAAGTACATAAAATGAGAGTTCTTAAATGGGTATTCGATTCATTCCATTGTGATGGAAAATGTCACAGATTGAAGTAAACAAGAATTAGTGGTCTGCTTGTAAGTAGTGGAGGCAAGGGTTTTCAAAGATTAGTATAGTTGATGGTAGTGTGGATATTTATCTCTCCTTGTCAACATTTTCAAAGCCAATAATAGTCTCGATGTAATAGCATCAACCAATTGTATGGAAAACCATGATCAATCATTACTTTCACTAAGAGGAGAAATGATAAGAATTTTTAATGAGGAAGAAATAATTGTGAAACATAACTCATGGATTTTAGTTGAAATTTATATAAGTCCCCGTGTTCTTTAATTATTAAATACTTAATCTAAATACAATTAAGTTATATTTAAGATATTGATTTTGCATATTAAATATGTATTAAAAGGCATTCATCTATGACACTTTATTTTTCATGTAGTCTGAATAAGCCACTTAAAGCTCATATCAATTAATTCTAATTAGTTTTGTAAAAGATATATCTTAACTTATGTTAAGAGCTTTTTTTCAAAAATAAATTACATTTATAAACTTATATCAATACATATAATTAAATGGAATTGAATAAATAGCTTCTAAGTCTTGTTGGATTCTATGAGATTATTTTAAGTACAAATAATTTATTTTAGAATTGAAATTTACAAAATGTTAATCTTGATGGGAAAATCATGTCATAAGGTGAAAAAATTTTAAATACATCCATTTGTGACCCATCTCTTGAATGAGCTTAAATAGTCTACTTAATGCTCATTGTAAATTCATTAATCCATGTTTTATTTGAAAATGCATTTTGTTTACATGGATTTTTATTCTAGAAATAGTAATGTCACATTTATACATTCATATTAAACCACATGATAGTTAAATAAAATCAATTAATGGTTTCTTGACTTATTGACTTATATGGCATGATTTCATATAGAAGTAATTGATTTAAGAATGCATAGTTAGAAAAAGTTGTTGATTCAAAATAAAAGAAACGAGTTAGAGCTCATCAACAATTGATTTTAAATTATTAATTTTCTAAAAAATATATTTTACTTACATTAAGAACTTGATTTCAAAAATAAATTTCATTTATACATACATACATACTAAATAGAATTTAATACATACTTGTCTTGTTGGCTTCTATGAGATTATTTCAATTACAAATAATTTATTTAAGAATTGAAATTTACCAAATGTTAATAGGGGTGGGAAAATCAAATGTCGTATGTTGCAGAAAGTTTAAATTCATTTATTTATAACTCGTATACGAATAAACTTGAACGATATACTTAACATTCATTACCAAATAATTATTCCATGTGTTGTTATGAAAAACATTTAATTTTACATGGAATTTTATTTCAAAACAAAATGTCACATTTATACACTTATATTAAACCTCATGATAGGAAAATAAAAGTCAATAAATGGATTTATATAGGCCACTTAGAACTCATTATCAATTACTTATAATTTGTTTTGTAAAATATATATATATATATATATATATATATATATATATATATATATATATATATATATATATATATATATATATATATATATATATAGATATATATATATATATATATATATATATATATTTACTTACATTAAGAGCTACATTTCAAAATTGCATCATATTTATAAACTTTTATCAATGCATATAACCAAATAGAATTCTTCAAGTCATATTGGTTTATATGAAATTATTTAAATCACAAATAAACTATTTAAGAATTGAAAATGAAAAAATGTTAATATCAATGAGAAAATCAATGTCTTAGGGTGCAAAAATTTTAAATACAACTATTTTTGACTCATCTCTTTAATGAGTATAGATCATCCACTTAACACGTTGTTAATTAATTATTCCATGTTTTATTAAGAAGATATTTTTTCTTTACATAGATTTTTGTTTCAAAGCAATACAATATGACATTAATACACTCTTAATAAATTATGTGATAACTAAATACAAGTCAATAAATCGACTCCTTATTAAATTATGTGAGCTGAGATGATTGCATATACAAATAGTTGATTTAAGAATAAGTTATGGATTAAAAATTGAATGCCCTACAATTTAACGAGTAGTATTCACCTATGAGCCATCACCCATTAGCCTAAAGTGTCCACTTAATACTTATTATCAACAAATTATAAGACTTATTTTTGGAAGAATTGCATCATAGTATACGAATATTATATATCAAATTTATACAATCATATTAATGGAAATAACTAAGTATAAGTCAATAATATAATTCTAGCTCAAATCATATGATTTCAATTTATTTAATATACAAATTTACAAAAAATTAACTTTAAGTAATAAAGTCAGATGCCTTACACTTCAAAAACATAATTCATCCATGATAGTGTCTAATCAAACCTTGATAGTCCACTTAGCAATCATTATCATTAATTATATGTTTTTTTTAAGAAATACTAAATTATTTACAATAGATTTTTATCTCAAAAATTACAAATCACATTTATGCACTCATATTAGTGCATTTTATATGTAAACAATGAATAACTGACTTTGTGACTTATTGATTTTCAATATGATGTGATTGCAGTTACAACCATTAATTGATTTAGGCATATAAATTTATGAAAATTATGGATTAAGAAATCACATATCTTATGCTTCAAAAAGTTCAAATCATTCAGCCTTAATAGTGAATAATGCATTGTGAATAGTGAATAGTGCACATAAAATTTATCAAGTAAATTATCATAGTTTCTTTAGCAATAATTATACCTTTGTTTGCAAGGATTTATATTTCAAAACTTATATTTCACATTTATATATTATGATTATTGGTGCATATAAGTAAACATACATCATTAAAAATAAAAAGCTTCGATGGTTCATGCAAGATAATTTAAATGACAAACAATTCATTTAAGAACGCATGCACACATCTTAGAAAGAAATCGATACAACAAATCCATTGCAAAAGAAATTATAAATAATAAGAAATATAAATATTAATATAATTGGCAATTCCCATATATTTCAAAAAATATAAAATCATACAAATTGATTCAACAAAAACTATGTCCAAAATGTATCAAAAATTTGGAATGTACTTTTCAACAAATTTATAAAGGAAATTATCTCCATCCAATACAATGAAGTACATGTTCTATTGAACATTTGAATGTACGAATGTTTTTTATTGATAAGATGAAGTGTCTTAAGAAAGGGGAATAAAACTTGCATAAGCCAAGTATCTTGCTCTTTCCCTATATAGGATTTTATCAACATGTGGTTTGATCGATATCCAATGAATTGAGAAGTATGCTTTGTTGTATCTATTAGCAATACATTTGATTCTTCATAATTATCTCCATATTGGGACCACACATCAGTCAACGTTTTCTCATAAAATTGTATTGTTCTTCCTGCATCTAATTTTGTTTGCAAATGACAATGGGACCTGTCCCATGCAAATTTAAAGTCCTCTATATCAATATTTGATTTTTCTAGTACTTTATGAATATACTTGTCAGTGACATTTAATGTCCATATTGCGACATCATAATTTTTTAAGCAACATTTTCATACTTGACTGAAAATGCCTTAAAAAATAGGACCCATCACCAAACTGCCAATCTGGTTCTGTTTGAATATGAAAATTTAGTTCATCTTTGGCATATGATTGGAATAATACTCCTTCCATTTCAAATATCACCATCTTTTGACTTGTAGTAACGCTCATCTGCATCTACACTGCAACCACATGTATGATATTAACACATCTCCACTTCAACACTTCATTGATTAAGGACATAAAAACCTACCAATTTAAAAATGATGTTAATATTTATTATGAATTATTTCCATTTGTATGCAAAGGGAATTTTAAAATGAGTTAATAGTAATCACAAAATACAAATACAATGGCCCCAATAACCTGAACAAACTAATGATATGTTTACTTTATACATACAACATAATGCCTTTATTTAATTTGTATGGAATTAAAATATTCTAAGAACGCATTGGCCCACCATTTAAATCATTGATTTTATAATTTATAATGATTTCTTTAATTACAATTGAAAAATATAATTACAATGGTCTAATGAAAGTAAACAAATAAATTATATATTAATTTCCACATACAATATAATACAATTTTGAAATTTCAAACCTAATTATTTATATGCTAATTTCTAGAGTCTCTACCTTAGATTCTTTTGGTGCTTCTTTTAGTACAAATTGTATGTTTATTGTTGGTGCTACATACAACCTAATCTAGTTTTTCAACTTATATGGAATAAAAAATGTTATAAAAATACAATGGACCATCCTTCACATTACTAATTTCTAATAGGTATAATGGTAACTTAAACCAAAATTGAAACAAATAATTGTAATGATCTAATTCAAACAAATATACCAATTGTCTATTAATTTTCACATTTAATGTAATCCATTGTAAAAAATTCTATAGCATGGAAAATTTTGATATGAAAACATTAAATGGCCATTCAAATCAATAATTATTATCAACACAGTATCTCACCAAAAATAAGGAAAATAAAAGTACTTTGCTTTTAGTAAGGACAAACCAAATCAACAATTATTTTATAAGTGTTGTGAAATAAAACTAATAATTCATGATGTCATACATATAATAACATGAAATAGACATCGGTCATATTAAGGTACTTGTAAATGTAATTGAACATCTTTAAAAGTAGCTCGCACATTTGTAGCCTTCTTGAGTATATGCAACATTCTCCATAGCTCATCGAACAACCAATTATCCTCTTGATCTGTTCCAATGAATGGAGGGGCAAGACTCACATTTTCTTTGGGATTATCTTTCACGCTCTCAAGTGAACAACCCACTATCATAGTATTGGTTGCATCGTATTGTGTATGCGTTTCCCACACTTTTTTCAATGATTTAGTGTGTATAACTTTGCTTGGATTGTCAATGACCTTATGTCCCTTTTGTGGTTTACAATCTTAAGAAGTCCACATAAACACAAGTTTAACTTGAATGTTTCTGAAACCAACTTTTTTAAAACTCTATTGTGTAATAATTTTTTCTCTATTGTGTAATCAACATCAGTTCCCATTTTCTAAATATGCCTTTTTTTTTGCTTCATCATCAATGCTATGATAAGAAATGTCCTTTAGTTAAAAAATAACTAATTTATTTTTAGTTATTTTGGTTGCAACACAATGACAAATAATCTAGTCAAACCATTTTATTCATGTTACAAAAATTACTAAATAAATTGTTGAAACAATACACTTATCTTCAGTGGTTTTGTCACTATTTATAGATGAAATAATAAGTTATTTTATCATCTTGATAGAACTTGGAGTGAACATATTAAGCATTTAATCAACTGCCAATAGTACTTCTTATTAAACATTCAATCAAATACCAATACTAAGAAAAACATTAGTAATGAAACCTTTAAAAAGAAACACACCGACACGCACCTTTAACATTATTTTGATTGTTAATATTTTCCTTTCTATTAGTTCCTATAATAAAAATGTACAACATTATGGTAGTTACAAGCATTAGTGTTCAAAGAATAATAAAATAAATAAGAAGACAAGTTATAAGTATTTGATATGACATTATCTTCATATTTGTAACTTTGCACCTCATCATCGTCTTTGCTACATTTATTTTTCTCTAAATTAAACATATAAAATATTTTGAATTGTGAAAATGAATAAAATCATTAAATAATAAGGAAAAAAAATGGACAAATTATAAGCACTTGATATTATATTTTGTCCTTGATTAAATGTTTCGCATTCATTTGATCAATGTCTTTGTTTTCCTTGCTTGTCTCTATAATAAACATAAAAAAATATAATAAATAATGATAATGAACAAAATTCATTAAACAACTATACAGAAAACAAATCATCTTTAACTGTCCATATAATATTTCAGTCTTGATTGGAGGTTTGTGGGACATTCCCTTAGTCACTATATTCATTCTCTTTATTTCCAACTATAATCAACAAATGAAATGCTATGATTCACGATAATAAAAATAATAATTTAGATTAAAAAAAAAGAGTTACAATGGTTAATACCCATTTCTATCCCCATCATTCCATGGTCATTGTATTGATTAATTTCATTCTTCTCATAATTCCCTATAATAGACATCCAAAAATGTTTTGAATATGGAAATTAAATAAATTAAAAAAGTAACAAGAGCAACAACCAGACAAATCATGTACCTAGTATGATAACTTCTTCTCCTCCTGTTTCCATTTCTAAACTTTTTTCAACATCATAAGCACTATATTGATTATTTTTTTGCTTCCCACATTCATCATTCTTTGTTTCAGAATCTCTATCATTAGTCATTTTAGTAAACACTTTGACAATTAAAAATATAAACAAAATATTATCCAAAGTATTATAAGAGAAACAACAAAGAAACTGTAGTACCTAAATTTTCTAAGAAATTAATAGATCCTGGATTTGATAGTTGAAAATGTTTGTAATTATTCAACATGATTATCCTTTGTGACTATGTTTTCACAACACATGCAATTCTTCTTCCATATGTACAACAAGCCTTGATTAAATTTGTCCCTGCAGAAAGAGTAATAACCACTTTTGCATCATTACATTGGTGTTTTTCCAATAAATCCATTTAGAAATCATAATCTCTCTCATTTTCATCAAATGTGTCTTCAAATGTGTGAGAGTATTTTGAAGCTTCCAAAATTTTTAATTCTTAAGTATAGAAATGTATAGTAAAAACTATATCATAACTATACCTATTTTGAGACTTATATTCATAAATGCCACTAGTCATTCTATAGTTAATCTTGGAGTTCTTTATGGAAATTTCCAAAAACTTGCGTACATCATTACAAAACCAAATTTCTACTAAGAGAACTGTAGTAAAGTCATTCAACTCATTTTTTCCATAAGAAATCGAAAAAAATCAATATTATATCCTTGTGGAATGGTTCTTTTTTCAAAGCAAGTGTATCCGGAACAATAAAGTTAGTATGTAAAACTGCTTGCAATTGACATTAGAAAATAGTGCAAAAGTGTTGACAAAATATCAAAGCCACCAAAATGACAACCAAATTCAAAATTGTTGTCAACCCGTTGAACATTTGTTCATCCATTTATCATTTTATCAAGGACTCCACATGCTTGCTGAGAAAGGGACTCTATCTTTGTATTATGTGTTCTTTTTACATAAGTAGATGCCTCCACCATGTTGCAAAAGTTGGAAAATATAATATCGTTAATTTCATAATTCTCAAGAATGTTGAATGTGGTAAAAGTATTCTCATTCAATTTCTCATCACAACTTTGACAATATGTAACCATTGCCTCCGATAATGTTCTGTTGGTTTTCAATTTAGAACAAATAATCTTTTAATTTTGTGGCATTTGTTGGATGATTAAGTGGAATAAAAAACCAAATGGTTTCATTCAATAGCTTATCTACTATTGAAGAAATTTTTTCCATGGTTAATCCCTGACGGGCCGAAGAGTACATGTTGTCAAATTGTGTTAACTATTTCTCTTATAGTTCTCAAAATCAGTTTGGCTTTGTGAACACTTTAATGTTCCTAGTTGGTAACAGTTAAAAACAGTGTACCATTTATCCCAAATATGTTGATCAATATATAAGAGAATTTTTTAATCAGAAAAATTTCTAAGTGGACATTCAAAGGTGCACAACATTTCATCATTAGCTTGATAAAATAATAAACATAAGCTAATCAACAACCATTTATTAGCATAATGTCTAACCATTGTAACAAATTATAAACTAATTATAAAATTGTCATACCATTTAAATATTTTGGTGTCATGTTTCTTGAACATCCTTTTTCCTTGGATGCTTCCTTTGAATTCTCACTAACTTCATAGTCTATGGTTTCTGATAATAATAAATAAATAAAAAGTAAAAAAATTATTAACATAGTTTCAAATTATTGAAGAAAGTATGAAGTTATAAATATTATAACTAATCGCATCATTATATGTGTAACAAAAATGAGCAAGAACAATAACAAGTGTAGAACTCACAATAATAGCTAATCATGGTGTTAATTAGAAAAAGGGAACCCACAAATAACTTATTATGTTCTTTTAATCGTGACTATAGGCAAGTTATCACCTACTAGCTTTCCTTCTAACACGAGCATAAACACATTTCCAAAAAACATTACATTGTGAATAAATAAATAAAACTGTAGACTACAACAACATCATATTTACATAAAATTGATCTTTTATAGTCATGTATATTCTTAGCTTGCTTTATAAACCATAAAATCAAAACACAATGAAAGAACATTAACTATAGCAATTATTAGATTTTCTTCTAGATCTTCATCTAGCACAAAGAAAAACACATAACAACATTGCAGAGTGAAAGAAATAGAGAATGTGATAGAATTACTTCTAGCATAAACACAAGCATATTGCCAACAAGAATGTTCCAAAGAAAAAGAAATATTTGTATCCTAGATTTCTTTTTATCACAAACACAAGGAATATTGCCAATAAAAACATTGTATGGTGAAATAAATCTAGCACATGTTAGAATTATTTTGAGCATGAACACATGCATATTTCCAAGAAAAACATTGCAAACCGAAAGAAATCTAGCACAAGCTAGTTTTCCTTCTAGCACAAACACAAGCACATTGTCATTAAAAATATTGCCAAGGCAATGGAAATGTAACACATGCTAAACTCCCTTCTATCGCATAAAAGAAGATTGCCAACAACAACATTGAGTTGTAAAGTAAATGTAGTGCATGCTAAATTTCCTTCTATCACAAGCACAAAAACATTGTCAATAAAAACATTACAATAATAATCTTTCTTGAGACATCTCCGTGCTTATGCAATTTGACACTGCCTTTTAGAAACAATGAGGTTTTAGTCCATGCCTACATAAATTATTGTTACAATATAAAAAATGTTAAACCCTCAAATGATTAGAAGGCCCTTCATATGGAATATGTGGCCTAAGAATGAGTTATGGTAAAAGCATAAGCATGTTTCCAACAACAATATTGCATTGTGAAAACAAAAACATTCTATATTACCCTCTATCACAAACACAAGCACATTGCCAATAAAAACATTGCAAGGTGAAATAAATATATTGTAAGTTAAATTTCTTTTTAGCATAAAAACAAACACATAACAACATTTTAGGGTGAAATAAATCTAGCATGTGCTAGAATTACTTTTAGCAAAAATATAAACATGTTTCCAATGACAATATTGCAAAGAAAATTAAATGTAGGACATGCTAGATTTATTTCTAGTACAAACATAAGCACAATGCCAATAAAAACATTGGAAAGGGACATAAATTTAAGCATTGCACACTTCCTTCTAGAGGACAAAAAAAAACTCATATCAGCATTGATAGGTGAAAGAAATCTAACATGTGCTAGATTTGCTTCTAGCACAAACACAAATATGTTGTGAACAACATCATTACAGCAGGGTAAAGTAAAATCTAACACATGTTATATTTCCTTCTAGCACAAACCTAAGAAAATAACATTATTTTATGTCTAAATAAACCTAATACATGTTGGATTTACTTCTAGCACAAACACAGACATATTACAAATAACATAATTGTAAGGCAAAAAGAATCTAGTACCCACAATATTTTCTTGAAACAAAAACAAAAACACATTGCGAATAATAACATTGTAAGATGAAATAAATCTAGTGCGTCCTATATTTCATTCTATCATAAACACAAGAACGTAACAACATTACAAGGTCTCATAAATCTACTATGTGCTAGATTTACTTCTATCACAAACACAAGCATATTGTCAACAACAACACTGCAAAAAAAAGAGATCTAGCACAAGCTAAATTTCCTTCTAGCATAAACAGAAGCATATTGCAAAATAAAAATATGTAAGACAACATTCGATTTCCTTCTAGCACAAATAACTATATCGTCAAAAATAACATTGCATTGTGAAAAGAAATATAACACGTACTAGATCTCCTTCTAGTGCAAATTCACAAACATATTGCCAACAACAACATTACTAGACAAAGCAAATCTAACACATGTTAGATTTGCTCCTATCAAAAACAAAAGCACCTTGCAAATAAAAACATTACAAGGTGAAAGAAATATAATGCATACCATATTTCCTTCTAATGCAAACATAATCACATAACAACATTGTGGGGTGAGAAAAAATTCCAATATATTTACTTCTAAAACAAACATATAAATATTTCCAATGACAACATTACAGGACAAAACATATTTAGCACAAGCTAGATTTCATTTTAGCCCAAACAAAAACATGTTAGCAATAACATTGCAAGGTAAAAAAAAATCTAACATGTGTTATATTTCCTCTTAGCGCAAACACAAGCACATAGCAACATTGTAGAGTGAAAAATCTAGCATGTGTTAGATTTATGTCTACAACAAATACAAGCATGTTGCTAACAATAACATTGTAGAGTATAAAAAATCTAGCCTATGCTAAATTTTCTTCCAACAGAAATACAAGCACATTTCAATCTGAAATAAATCTAACACATGCTATATTTTCTTCTAGCACAAACACAAGCACATAACAACAGTGTAGGACTAAAGAAGTCTAGTGCATGCTAGATTCATTCTATCACAAACACAAGTAGATTGCAAGCTAAAGGAAACAAAACACATGCTAAATTCCTTCTAGCACAAGCAACCATATTTCCAACAATAAATTTCATTGTAAAATAAATCTAGTGCATGCAAGATTTCCTTCTAGCCCAAAGATAAGCACATTGCCAATAACAACATTGCAAGGTGAAAGAAATCTAATGTGTTTTAGATTTCCTTCTTGTATAAACACAAGCAGAAAAAAACATTGTAACATGAACGAATTATAGCACATGATAGATTTACTTCTAACACAAACACAACCATGTTGACAACAACAACATTACAGGGCAAGGAAATCTAGTGCATGCTACATATTTTTCTAACACACACAAGCACATTACAGGATGAAACAAATCTCTTGTGCTAGATTTCCTTCTAGCACAAACACAGGAACATAACAACATTGTAGGGTTAAAGAAATATAACACACACTAAATTTAGTTCTAGCACAAAATGAAGTATATTGTCAATAACAACATTGCAATAAAGAAATCTAACATGTGCTAAATTTCCTTCTAACACAATCACATGTAAAATTCCAATAACATTGCAAGGTCAAAGAATTCTATCGTGTTTCTTTCTAGCACAAACAACCAAATTCCAACCACAACATTGCATTTTGAAAGAAATATAATGCGTGCTAAACTTCCTTCTAGCTCAAACACAAGCACATAAAAACAATGTAAGGTGAAAAATATCTAACATGTTTTATATTTACTTTTAGCAAAAATACAAGCTTATTGCCAACAACAACATTATCAAGCAAAGGAAATCTAACACATGCTAGATTTCATTCTGTAATAAACTCAAGTGTATTCCTAATAACAACATTTTAAGATGAAACAAATCTAGCAAGTGTTAGATTTCCTTTAGCACAAATAATAACATAACAACATTATAGCTTCAAACATATCTAGTGCTTGTTAGCTTACTTCTAACATAAATACGAGCATGGTTCCAACAACACTGCAGGGCAAAACAAATCTAGAATGTGCTATATTTTCTTCTAGCACAACCACAAGAACATAACAAAATTGTAGGATTAAATAAATTCAACGCATGTTAGATTTACTTTTAGTACAACCACAATTATATTGCCAACAACAACATTTCAAGGTAAAATAAATTTAACACACAATAGATTTTCTTCTATCACCAATATAATCATCTTAGCAATAACAACATTGCAAGGTACAATAAATCTAACGTGTGCTAGATTTCCTTCTAGCACAAATACAAGAGCATAACAACATTGCATGCTAAAAGAATTCTACCACATGATGAATGACAAATATTATTTTTTCCTCCAAAAACTTATTGAGTTTCATTTTCATTTGTTATTATATTGTTGAATACCTATCTAAGAATGTTTGTTGAATAGGATCATATAATTATTGAATTATATCACATCCTGGATGATTTTAGTGTCATGAATCTTTGAATCAGTGTAATTCTAGGAGAAAAAAAAATTTGTATATTCCTTGAGGAAATGAAAAAATGTAGCCCTCTCAATGGGCATGTATCTAATACCTAGATTAATATTTTCTGGGTATTATTTGTTACAGATATTCATTACCTAATATTGCATTGCGTAGGTATTGGATTTGTATTTTGTTTCCCCCTTGAATTTATCTTCTGAGTCATGATACTTCTCCATTTGAACCACATATTTAAGAAATAAGTTCTCACTCTTTAGTTTTGCATCTAGAGACAATGTATTAATTTGATCACAATGTCAATTTTCATCAATGGTGATCCCCTAAAAGTATCTCCCTATGTGAGGAATTCTAAAATAAGGGCATCAAAAAATATCTAGTTTGTAATATTGTTTGGTATAAAATGCCTAAAAAAATGTTCATTAGAAAACACGTCCATAGAAAATTTTCTCAGTGGTATAAATATAGGAGTTGTGTTTGAAAGTAAATTTTCATTTGCATTTTGACTTCAATATACATAATTAATATTAAATGTATCAAAATTAGAAATAATAATCCATGCCTCATCTATATAATTCTTAAGGTGATTAAAATACAGTGAATTGAATTTCCTAAATGTTTGATAACTATTTGTAAATCCCTATTAGTTGGAGCTATTTAGCTTCCAAATCTATCACCCTTTTAAGACCTTGTATCAAAGCCTCATACTTAGTGACATTATTTGTGCATGGGAAATCCAAGTGACAAGACATCAAATATTTGTATCCTTTAAGATCTCTAAGAGTGCACCTAGACCTTTCACTTGAACTCAACTTAGAGCCATCAAAAAATAAAAACCATACATTCTAATTTACATCTAAATTTACTAATTTTGAAAATAACTTTGTACATGTTCTTGCATAATATATAGATTATTTACAACAAGCTAATTTGAGTGAGAGATCTTAGATTTTTTACACACATCTACAAAAGGTGAACATTCAACAATAAATTTCCAAAAAAGAGAGTCAAAATAGTAGTTAAAAAGTGTAGAATTAAAGAACACAATGAATACATTTGAATCATTCAAATCAGTGATTGTGTGCTTCATATGCCTCTTTCTTGTTATTTTAATTTGATTAGTATTGTTGTTATATGGAAGCCAAAGATGTGACCATTCTATCAAAAAAATATCCATTTAGTTTTTCAAACCAACCGTTGCTTAGTAATAAAGCATATGACTCAACCACTATTTTGGAGTAGAAAAAAGTTGAGAAGTACACACATTAATTCACTATGCACTTTAATGTTCGAGCATTCTAGTTGAACTTTGGGTGGGTTGCAATAACTGGTAAACTTTCGCGACTAGATCTCCGAATTTTGCTACTAGGTTTACACAAATTCAAAGGTGTAAAGTCATGTTGTTCACAACTTTACAAAATAACAATGACTGGAACCCAGACATCTAATGTTCACATTACACAGGCAAGGGTTGCAAAGTCCACGTTGAACAATCCCCTTCGACCTCTTCCACTAGCCCAAAGTAAACCGAAAGGAAAGCATGTAGGAATGGAGTCAAATATTTATGGATCTAGTGTTATTGTTGAACCCCTTAAACAATGTGCAGTGTTATCATATGTGTCTAATATCTGTAAGGAAGCACCCTTGATTGATTTCTTGAAAAAACCAAAAGCAATTAAGGTTGTATCTCATAATGCTAATGCGAAGGGGAGAGGCGAGGATTTCCTTGGAATAACAAGAAGATTACTCGAGAGCCAAAGATTAAAAAAGAGACTTCACCAGCTATTTGTAATGTTGACGATGCATCTGTTGGTAATGCAATCGGTGTTGATAAGGAAAATCTTGTATCTCTCTCAACAAAGGAAATCATTTTCCTTTTCTATAGGGAAATCCCTTTCCTAGTGAGGGAAGGATATTCCTTTCCTCTAACTCAAGGAATCACCTACCCTGTATAAAATGAAAGACCTTTTCTTACAAAAGATTAGAGAAGTATAAATCTCAAAAAATAAATATAAAAGTAATTTGAAGAATGAAATTGAGAATTGGTTGAAACATGTGCTTGAGAGGATATCCTAGAAAGAAGTAAAGCATAGTTAATCATTAAAAAAGAATGACTTCTGGAGACAAAAATTATAACTACCACTACTACAAAAAAATACTTTTGGAGGGCGGGGGGGTCTTAATCTGCCTCCAAAAGTGGGAATTAAAAGCAATATTAACATTATCTGCAATTTTTTAAAACCTCCATCATACCTCCTCCCCCCTACCCCTAAAAGCATCACCTCTAAAATTCAAGCCTTTTATGGGCATTTTTTAAGAGATATGAACTGCCCCCAAATGTGTCAGTTTTCAAGGGGGGTTCCAAACTTGAAATGTGACTTTTGGGTGGAATTTTTTAGAAACCCCCTCCCTTCAAAGCATCACCTCTAAATGTCAAGCCTTTTAGGAAAGGTTTTTGAAGAGATAGCGTTGATGGATAGCCCAAATGGTTGGTTGAAGCCTATCTGCCAAGTCATTGGTCCTCTGTTACGAGGCGTTGGTTCAGTTCTCCTTGGCTTCGTCAGGGTCAAGCCCCAAAAGTTGGGTCGATTAGGCATGAGGTCCCTTCACGTGGGCTAGACTAAGGGCGTTGTGAGGACAAACGAAAAGGTTTTTTAAGAGATATGAACCAGCCACAGAAGTGACTTTTAGGGGTGATTGAAATAGCCCTCAAAAGTCATCTTTCAAGGTTGGTTGTAAATCGCCTAAAAAAATTCACTTTTGGGGGTGATTTGAAACCCCCTTGAAAATTGACCTATGTGGGCAATTTAAAATCCCCCTCATAGCAACGTACAAGGTCAGCTTACAACCCCCCTTGTTGCAACTTATGAGGGTGGTTTAAAACCACCTTGTTGCAAAGTTTGGGGACGTTGGGTGCCCCCCTCGCACTAAATTTTGGGGCTGTTAAGAGCCCCCCTCGTGGAAACTTGTGGGGGCATTAGAAGGCCCCCTTATAGTAGACTTTACATACATTCACATTTAGATAGACCCCCCTTATAGTAGACTTTACATACTTTCACATTTTTAGATAGGCCCCCTTATAGTAGACTTTACATACCTTCACATTTTTAGATTGTGATACTTTCAAACTATTATGTTGGGCACGAGTGAAGAGGATCAAAAAGTTGGGTATTTGTATCCAATTGAAGTTGGCTTACACGATGCATCATTGAATTCATCAAATCAAGGAGAGTTTGCAAATCGCATTGAATCAGCTTTGCACAAACCTTCATTCAAGCATACAATCATCTCTTTGCATTCACTCCATAATGAAAGCACTGAAGAAAATGGATGATGTCATTGAATATAGTGTTGAACTTGATGTATTCTATGGGAATTTTAGGAGGTGTCTCGGAATGTTCTTTCTGTTTTTTTTATTTGCACTAAAGGGCATGGCATTATCAAAGCATGAAGGGGAAAAATCTTTGCATATTTCCCAATAACAACCAAGCAAGTTGAAGGACCAATCCCTCCTAGCCTCATCCCTTTACCTCTTTGTGTTATGTTTCCTTGCCAACAAACCCTTACACTTTATTTCGATAGCCTTTGGCAGGGTATCACTGGTAGTAGAGTTTGTTTAATTCTCAAGGAGCTTTCTCTCCTTAACACAAAGAAATTCATGTATATTTCCATATAATGAATTTTCATTTAGTATCCCGCAGTTGGTTTGTTCTCTAACTCTTTGAGTTTGTAGTCTATTGGGTTGTTAGTCCATTTATCATATTTACTTTCCTTCCAAGTGCAGCCCTCAAGTCCAATATTTTACCTTGTGTTTTTTCTCCTCACTCTTTCATCCCGAGGGGGAAATACAAGAGGTGGTCAAGGTCATAGCCAGGGCTAGGGTTGTGGTTGTGGAATAACTCAAGCTCAACATTGAACTACCCGAAATCAAGGTCGCATAAATAACAATGATTTAAACTTGGAAGAAACTCTGTCTTAGCAAACTAATGCACACACACATGCTCGTTAGATTATTTTGGGTTGGGAGAGTGAATTGAAGCAGGAAACATATAATGAACTGGAGGTAAATGAATGGCAGGATCTCTTCCCTAACCCAGGCCATACCAAAGGCCGACACAACCAGTTCTACAGACCCTTTACCTTTTCTGGATGATGAAAAATCTCTTAGCAAAAGCTTTAACATCCAGCTTTGAAGGAATTTCATAGCTAGCAACAAAAATACAGGAAATCGACAAGGAATCCCAACTCATTCAATGCCAAATTCAACAACAAAATGCTCGTTTAAGTTGTATTGAGAATCATATTCCCTACCTTCCACAAATTGAACTATCGGGCTCCAGTGCCAAAGACTTGATGCCACTTGAATCTTTTGATGATTATCATTTTTCTTAGCATAGTTTTGGCTCTCAATTTTTCTATTTATAAATAAATAGTATGCATTTTTTATCTTTCTTTTATAGACATAGAGTAAATAGGAGACGCATAGACACTCAGGTTTATATAGCCTTGCCTAACATTCTCAGGCTTTTCAGATTTTGGATGGCATATAATATTGTCAAATAGCCAATTTACATGGTTTCCCAATGAGCAAGTTGAGGCCATCTAATTATGGATGATGTTTATGTAATTCCTACCTATTTTTTAAAATGGAATAATCTGCGAAGCTTACTAAAATTATTTCTTAAAAAAAAAACTAACTTTTTAAAAGTAAAATATTTAAAATTATAATAACTTTAATAGTATAATTGAATTCTAAATTTCCAAAAAATAATAAACTACTTGCAAGCAGCACCACAAACTCTAAAAATTAAAAATTAAACCTATCTAACAAGGATCACAGCATATAGAACAGGAAAAATACCCACAGCCATAGGTAATGCACTGCAAAATTTTCTATCCTCTCTCCAACTACATGCACGTTTGCATGGCAATGTCACATGTCAAATTTTTGCAAGTCACCAAACACATATATTGTTGGTTGGTTGATGGATGGATGCTATCAGTGACAAGAACATAAGAAAACAATATGTCAACGTACAGACAACACAACTATAGAAGACTCACATCGTAAGAATTTGAGACAAGAAAACAAAGAACCAAATGAAAAATAATTACATTCGAAGAGGCCAAGTGTGTTTACAGTCCAATGTGCATTTTTATAGGTCGTAGTGTATGTTTTCGACAGTTTTTGGCTATATTTGTTTGGTCAAATTTTCCTATGCAATTTGTTCGCAATACATTGGAATCAAAAATTTGATTTGTGAATTTTGTATAATAGTGGTGGTTTTTTAAGAGCTGAATTCAAAAACAAAAAGCAAGATTTCACCCAAAAATAAATGCTTCCAGCCAAAAATTCCAAAGAAATAAAATATAATAAGGATACAATATCCCTTTTATAAAGTAATAAGGAAAAATGGAAATTATTTTATTATTATTAAATTGATAATTAATTGAGTTTGTCTTGAATAATTGGGATTTTTTTGTCATAATGACTTGGAACCTTGTTATTAAATCTAAACATAAAAATTCTCGATATACGTGATAACATTTCTATGGTTTTGAATTATAAATCTATTTTTTCTGCACAACCAAAAAGGACCATCTTTCCTACATCAATGTTCATAATGATAAATCTTGTGACTTATTTAGCTGAAAGTCTAAAATATTGCTCAAGCAGCCTACTCCCAACAACTAATTTTACTTTTTTGATCATAACATGATTGTTTCTCATTATTATCACTTCCCAGTTTTCTTTGGAGATTGAACAAATACAAATGGAGTACAAGACCATAGCCATCTCAATTCTGGAGGACAAGAAAATAGTTCTCCTTGAGCCATATCCATGATTGTGATCATGCAAGTCTCAGCTTTCATTAATGCCCCATGCTTTCATCAATCCCCCATGCTGACCCACATCAGCCATATTCGGAAGCACCAAGTGACTGATGTTGTTGGAGGCAGCACCCAGTGATTGATGTTGTTAGAGCATTCTATTATCTTGAGTGCTTGTCCTACCATTTTTAGGAATCAATACGCACCATATTTAATGGTTACCTTAATGGACATTGTTGATCTCTCATGGAATCAGAGTGCAGTCTTCACGAATGTTGTTTCCAATGCAATTCTTAAAAGATAAATTACTGTATGGCACAATATTGTGACTCTATTATAAGTGGCCATAGAATTTCAACAGGCCATTCAACAACTTCATAGTATCCTGGGGTGTGGTGCCCATGTTCCTCTCAATTTTTCAGCGCTTACCCTTCTTTGACATGGGAATGGGTACAATTGGAAATGAGAATTTATGGGTATGTATGGCTGTCAATCTCTATAAATTTATGTTAATCTTTTCTGGTTTAGCATTATTGATATTAAAAAGAAGCCTTTTGTAAAACTAGCATTGTCTTCTAAAATATCTAGAGTAAACCGTTATGTGTGCAGGGAATTTTTTCAAAGCAACACAGTCCTATAAAATCTCTACATAATAAAACATTATTTCTGCAAACCATACTATTATATAAAAATCAACAATTTTGCAAATGACATCTTAGTTTACAGATGGGTGAAATTCCCCAATTTTAGGTTTTATAAGAAAATTTAGGCACCTTTCATCTACCTTTTTACACTATGAATTTGTATTTATAGCAAGAAAATAGTTCTCCTTGAGACATATCCATGATTGTGCTTTCATGATTGTGATCATGCAAGTCTCAGCTTTCATTAATGCCCCATGCTTTCATCAATCCCCCATGCTGACCCACATCAGCCATATTCGGAAGCACCCAGTGACTGATGTTGTTAGAGCATTATATTATCTTGAGCGCTTGTCCTACCATTTTTAGAAATCAACACACCCCATATTTAATGGTTACTTTAATGGACATTGTTGATCTCTCATGGAATCAGAGTGCAGTCTTCATGAATGTTGTTGCCAATGCAATTCTTAAAAGATAAATTACTATATGGCACAATATTGTGACTCTATTATAAGTGGCCATAGAATTGGGAACTTAAGCAGGGACAGGTACAAAATTCGAATTAATTACATCCTTTAAATCAGAAATCGCTACTATAACTCCATATAGAACTTGGTCCTTTTGCATAAACATGTCTATTTGAAGTTAAAAATCTAAATAGGATAGTCCTTTAGCATAATCATGTCTATTTTAAGTTAAAAATTAAAATAGGACGGCCAAGCAGTGATAAGTTTAATTTCTAATGCATTTTCTTCAAAAATTAAAACAAGAGGTTAAAACAGTAACAAAATTGATTTCTAATGCATTTTAAGCTCTATTCATCTATTTATTTTTTAATTGAAACATTGTAGTTTGCACTTTTTCATCAAAATGTTGTCAAACCAGATTTACCTTTCACAAAACTTCCAAATATATCTTAGGAATGAGTTTTCTGAAATCATTTATATCTTTAGTGAGGCTTCTACTCTCTTAAACTAAACAATTTATGTGCTGAGAACCTCCATGTACCTTTCACAAAACTTCCAAATTCATATCAGGAAAGAGTCTCCTAAAATCATATATTTCTTTAGTGAGGCTGACTCTTAAACTAAACACATTTCCAGTGAAAACCTCCATGTATGCTGGAGATCTTCCTACACACCATTGATAGGCGGAGAAATTTTATTGAAAAAAGGTTTAAACTAGCACAACCTCAACTGAGCAATGCTGCTGATAGGGGTGATAAGAACCGAGTGCTCAGGCTTGTGGGAGAGAACGTACTAGCTTTCTCACTTGCTAATAGCTATTCTCTCTGGCAAGCCTAAGAAAGCCAGTAAGTTCTCTCTCATAAGCCTACACACCAGTGGGTTCTCTTGGTTTTCTCACCATATGTTCTTACCATGCCTAACAACGTTCCTATAATGAAAATTCCATGTTCTTATCATGTTTATTAACATTCCAATTCATTTTAAATTTCACACGCCCAGACATATTCTTGCTAATTCCAAAATTTGAATTCCTGGTAACTTCGAAGCACCAAAGCTCAAGTGTTGACCTTTGTGCTTCTTGAGCTGAATGAACAAGCTCGCTTAAAGGTAGTAGGTAAAGTAGCACAAGTAATACTAGATGAATTTAAGCCAGATTCGAGCTTCATTTTCAAACACTACGCTTATAAGGTATAAATCCTGTCCTGGTGAACTGAAGAATGTTTTTAATTTCTGAATCAGTTTTGTATATAAATTTTCATAACTGTAAAGAATAATATATAATGTAGAATACCTATTATGGCACATGATATTAACTGAATTCTCTTTATGGCGATCATAATTTTATTTATTTATAATCTATTTTTTTTAATCATGTGATAGATATCACTGCATTTCTTTTGCAATATTGAGTGTCATTGCTTGTTCTTCATGGATGAATAAATCATTCTGCTAATATTGATTCGTTACCGTGTGAATAAATCATTTTGCTATTATTGATTCCATAGAGAGATACAGCAAGCCTACTGACCTCATCAAGCTTCTCAAAAGAGATGGCCCAGTGTGGGATCCAACCTTTGATCGCTTCGCCAAGGACAACAATAAACCAGGCCGGCCATCCTGCAGTAACTCTCGCCTTCGATGTTCCTAGGAGAATTCCCAAGCCTAGGATTAGAATTGGCATTCCGAGAAAACTCTCCCTGTGGCTGCAGAGGATGAGAACAAAAAGGATAGTGTTGCTTAAGCTAATAGTGCCGTTGCTTTTCGGCGTCGTCCCACAACAATGAAACTGGGTCGGCACCATTGCTTTTTTCCCTCTCAATTTAGTCCTATTATCCCCCATGTGTCTGTTCTCAACCTCAATGCTATGGTCCATGACTGCAGTGGCTACCAACGGCTGAGACGCCATATAATATGCGGCTCTTGTAAAGGGTTTGCTGCAAATGCACTCTATAAGAATAATTACAAAACCTACTCCAGAAGCCCTCCTCTGCCAACCTGAAAACCCCAAGAAAATCCTCGAAGCAAAGAATTTAAATCCCAAAATGACGTTGCATCCAAGGCTTGCCTTTCCCGTATTTGCTCTTTTATGAACAAGTCTTCAGCTTGGATCTGTTAAAAAAGTAATAAAGGCCGCACAATAAAATACCCTAACCAGTTCATATTCACATCATTTTGTGTGGAGAAAAGAACAAGCCGCATTGCGTCAAGACCTCCTCTTCTTCCTCTAGTATTCTTCTTAAACACGCATCATGGTTTCGAACCCCGTGATGTGAAACCAAGCTAGTTGCTTGGAACCCAGAAATGCACTTAACGACACGGTTTTTCTTCAATTTTCTCTGAACCAGCACGTCCTGGGTTCGAATCCCAGACGCAGAGTGCTTCACTGAAATCTGGAGCTGCACACTCACTAGCTGCAACGCTAACCCCATCTGAACGGCCAGCATTCTCATTCCGTCAAATGCATGTTAACTTCGACAACCCTGATTCGGGGAGACCATACCCGCCATTGGGTGCAAGTTTGAATTACTGAAAGATCTATCTATGTCTCCCATGGATTCAAGGAGGTCATGGATGCCACAGGGTGCAGGTTCGAATCCTTCAAAAATCCATTTTTGGCTGTGCGAATACAGAAGAGTTGTGCAACTAAAATGACATGTCTTTTTATCGGTCATTATTTCTTAATTTTAGAAAATTAATTTTCTAATTTTTTTTGTTTTTGTTTTTTTTTTATATTATTTATGGTTTCTTTTCTTGTTTTTCTTTTTTCTATTTTTCTTTTGCTTTTACTGTTTCTTGTTTTGTTTTTTTATCATAGTCATTATTTGAAAATTAATTTTCTAATTTAATTTATTCATAGGTATAATATATATATATTCATTGTGATGAGTGATCTCAAATGAGATTTTTTGGTTTTTTTTTTATCATGGTCATTATTTCCTAATTTTATAAATTTAATTTTCTAATTTATTTTCTGATTTAGTTACTCATAGGTATAATATATATATTTCATTGTGATGATTGATATAAAATAAGAATTTTTTGGTTTTTTATCATAGTTATTATTTCTTAATTTTATAAACTTAATTTTTTAATTTAGTTTACTTATAGGTAGAGTATATGTATTTTATTATGATGATTGATATAAAATAAGATAAGATTATTATATTTATGTCCAATTAATGACCATAAAGTAGGTCAAATGGATTGTTGAGTACAATGATGTCCATACAAAGCGGGAGAACCAAATGGTCTCCCTAAAAAAAGATACAATGCATGAAATAAATCAACATCTGGCTGTAGCGGAGAAGATCCAGGAGCTAATAAGTCTCAAGACTAGATCCATCTCTCCTAACATCTGAGGTTGAATGAAGAGCACTAAAGAAACTCAACAAAGTCTGTTGGGTTGATGAAGAGTCGGTGGAAAGTGCAAACTGTCCACTAAACCGTCGCTTGGGGGTTCACTTGCTGCTGAGGTATGGAGGACTTAGTCCATCTCCCAGGGATGGATCTAAGAAGGATTTGCCACTGAGATCTCGTGTGGCAGGGTGAGGTCCCGCGGATCCTCACTGATCTAGTGTCTAGATACGTACTGGTATCAATCAATTTCTTCGTGCCCCTGTCTGAAAGTAGTACCCTGAAAAATGACGTGATCCTCTGTGTGGGGTCTGGTCTGATGGGAGGCTGAAAAATATGCGCTTGGAACATGAGAGCCTCTTGAATATATAGGGCCAAACATCTTTGATCTAAATAGAATCTCTAATAAAACAATGAAACCCTCCTCTAATCTTGTAGTAGACAGGGCATTCAAGAATGAAGTGCACATCGGTCTCCACTTCCTGTAAATGACATACCTGGGAGATTTTGTCTGGGCTACCCACCCGGTGGTCCATCTCTACCTAAAGTCTGTGACATCCTACTCTGAACTAGCCTAAAGGAATGTGAATATCATGCATTCAATTGTGAAATGTATATTGGGGTTGAACAATGATCCTGTCTCTCCACAGTTGCCTTTCCGGCTTATAGTCCATCCTCCACACTGGTACCTCAGATTGTCCGCATGACTGCCTGCTACAAGCATCTTCGGAGCATTCTTGTCAAGAGGCGATAATGGATTTTCAGGCATTTTCCCATTCTTCAAGAGAATGAGAGACCTGCGTACAGCTTCTCTGGCTAGCAAAGAAACTTGGTACTATCCCGGTGTTGATAATATATACAGGAGAACATATATAAAAACTTGTTCGAGGATTTCTACTGGCTTAATGAAAGATCTAGAGATGATGTATAAAGAAGGAGAAGATCCATACAGTTGTTGCCCAATTGTTTTCTGTAGCTCTGTATTATTTCTGCCATTGAAGACCCATACGTAGGCTCTAGTCCCAAATTCCTCTCATCTGTTAATTCTGTCTACCCAATTATTATCGTTCTGCTGAAATAAATTTTGAAGTGGGCATTCTCTTTGATTTTCAATTCCTTCAGATAGGGCTGGGCCTTCACTTATTCCTTCAGATAGGGTCCGGGTCTCTCGATTCTCGATTGGATTACAGTCAGATTTCACACTCTCGCACCCTGTTCTCAGACGAATTAAATCATCGGAATCACTGCTGGAATCGGTTGATAAGAAATTGTTTTACTGGTTGTGCCTTGATTAATTGGAATTACTTGGGATAACATCTCCTCCAACGTAGATTATAGGCCTGAGACCTCACATTCCGAAGCTTGTCTGGTATTGACTTTTCAGTAGGTTCTTTTTTTCACAAGCAGCATCCAGAGCCACATCTAGGCCATATGAAAGTGGTTCTATCACAAAACTCGCCTCGAAATTTTCCTGGTTTGCACCAATTCCGCTAATAACCCAGGGGGGGAAGAAATCCCTCTTTAATCTCAACAGTATATGACACATTTGTGGATCCTATAGAAAAGCATTTCTCAGCACAATCAAGTGTTTGTTTCAACTTCAACAGGCTTTATGGATGGTTTACAAACTGCGTCTGCTCGATTCATTTGCTTGCGGCTAACTTCTGGCACATGAAGTGATGCATTTTGAAATGCCACTGGCGAATATAATAATGGAACATCAACACAAGCTACTGAGCTGAGAAATGACCTGTGATTAAGCAAGAAATCGTAGAGTCCATGTACATTTTCATTTCCAATAAATGCCAAAAGTGATTGAGAAGTATTGTCAATATCAGGCATGGAGCCAACAACTCGAGTCTGCCCAAGATTTATTTTCTCAAAAGCTGGAGAAATTTCGAGCAAATTCAAGCCTTTGGGTTGTATGCGCCGCGCCGCATTGGGTATGCACCGCGCATCACCAGTGCGCCACGCCCGTGCAATTCTGCCCTGTGGAAAATGTCCCGATGCACCGCGCGCGCCCAGTGCGTCGCGACACTTAGCCTATGCGCCGCGCATCCAAATTTACCCACGGCTGCCTTCAATTTGATTGCGTTGCTCCTCCACGTTACCACCTTGGCTCCTTGATGTCTTTAGTAAGCAAAGGAATTGACAATTGTGGAAACATCTTAGTATCACAAGGATTTTAATTCTTGCTTCCACTTGATTTTTTGACTGAAGTAATGACTCCTTTGTTGATTTCTTGCAGGTATGGTTCTCAAGCACTATACATCCTGCTTCACCCAAAGTCAAAATTACACACTTAAGGCGAGGCAATCTCAGAGCCATACCAAGAAGTGCACTTGCAATAGACGGTGCCTCTGTTCAGGTCTATTTTACAATTGCCCGAACATATAGCAGAAGCATGACAACAATATGCAATATCCCATCTCTCTGGCTGAGGAAACTTTGCTGAGCACACAACAGAATCTGTCATTGTGAGCAATTCACCCAGACCTTCCCTTTTTCTTTCGGCCTCTACTAAGATTGGCAACTCCCTTCTTATAGCATTTGTGCATCAAAAATAATGTATGTGAAGTCTGGCCGCTTAATCTCTATAGTTCCCTCGTCAATGCGGCCATAATACCTTGAAATTTTGAGCATAAATAAATCTGGAACAGGTTCCTTACTTACATGCCCTTGGATCTGAAAATGACAACCACCATATATTTAATCTCAACTACTGCAAGCCCTCAACTCTGGACATTATGACTTCGATATTAGCTGGTGGTGGTAGCAAATCTTCTTGGAACTGGTCCCCTGAATGATAAATAACTCGACTCTCCTAGTGTTGGTCGAAAACAATATATTCAGCCCTCCTGTAAGCTAATTAGACTCCTTCCGTTGGCTATGTCACAACAAAATTGGATCTGGGAACTACAGTGCAAGATTATTATGCAAATATAGTAGATTATACTACAGAAGTGTTTTAATTCCCATTCGGATTTTGGCTTGAAATGATGACCTTTCTTGGCTGATTTTCTGCAGGGATAGGGGCTGTTGAAACCGGGCAAGATGACCAGTGCTGCCTGAAGAAATGTAGAGCTTGAAGAACCTTAACAATCATGTATTAAACAAACTTTGATGATTTCTTCTTCAAAACTCTGCTTTGAAGAAGAAATGTCCTTCAGCATTATTAATAATGAGAATCTTGAAGTGAAACCTTATTGAAACTCTCTTTGGCCTGCAAGCGTTATTTCACACTTCTGGAGACAAAACCCTGGACTCGAGAATTAAATGACTCTTTTTGACCAAAATGGCATTTGATGACTGCCAATGACGAGAAATGAACCTTGGTGAATTTGGCTCTGACAGAGAACTGACAAGACTGAGTCTAACAGAAGTTACCCTTCGAAAGACATAAAACAAAGAGAAAAAGATGAAAGGAAAAGGCCCATCGCAAATCGCAATCAGAGCTTCTAGCAACAACAAAGGAGGGCAGCAAGATCAACGATCAATGATCGTTGATATCGCAAATCACATGTCAGAGCTCGCAGTAGTTAAGAAGTATCGGTGAGGGTAAGATCAGCGATCAGTCGATCGCCGATATCGCAAATCGGCTATCAGCGGGTCCAAGGCAGAGAAAATATCGCATATCGGTAGTCGAAGGCCCATGGGACATAATGTATCGAAAACTCACAATGCAGAGCGCCAATATCACATATCAGACAAGATTGTTCGAAGCACCCCAAAAATTCAAGTATGTTGCCAATGTGCTACCTTTCTATAAACTAAAATTATTTATTTTATTGCTGTAATATCAGTGATACAGTCTTGGTTCAAATATTTGAAAGATAGACTTGATTTTTCATCTAGTTGATTATGAGACTCTGTACTCAAGATCATGAGAAAAAAATCCAATAATTTTTAGCTAGTCAAGCATATGATCCTGAAAGTTAAATAGTATCTGTCTCTATCATGTTTCCCACTGTGCAGATAGGCATATCGCTGATTTTAGCAAGCCTTAGAATTTTTCTCTCTACCTTCGTAAGGAAGCAAATTTCTGAACTCTTCCCTCACACACATGAAAGTCATATGCATTTTCTGCAATGGTATTGACAAATTGTAAGAAATTATTGTATAAGAACCTTCTTACAGTCCTTGCTTCTCAATTCCAAGCAGATGTCCAACCATCCATAATACATAGTTCCTTCTTCCTTAGTCTTTTAGCTATTGCAGTATGATTGATGGAGCAAAGATTTAACTCTCCTTAACATTAGCACTAAGAGGATGCACACTAAACCCTGCCATAGTCATTCTAGCTCCCTGTTTTCGCGCGGCTTCATACCTCTCAATACTTTCTTCCCCCTTATAAGAAATTATGTTCACTATGTCTCGGGCAAGGCATTATTTTTCAATATTCATACGATCTATGATATTCCTTTTAAGTGTAGCATCTAGAGACTCAAACACTGATGAGTAACAATTTAATGCTTCCATGAACTAGAACAAGAAAGGTGTAGTATTAGTGTTAATCTGTTGTTCTACTACTATGACAAAGAAAGGTGTAGTATTAGTGTTAATCTCTTGTTCTTTATGGTTGAGAGACTTCACCATCCTAAGAAGTCGCTCACGTGGGTTCTTTGTAGACACACTTTCATCGGACATGTGATGCAGTTGGAATGAAAATTTGAGTGCTAAAACCTCATCTAGATTTATGTCAAGCATCCTTCATGCTCTACTTTGAACTCGGGCATACTTGTCACCATCTGTCTGACATTGGGTAGAGCCTTATAATGAAGAAGAGCAAACCTCTGGTGCCATAGTTCAGATTGTAGAGAAGTGGCACAAGACATGGCTCCCAATGGACTTCCTCCAACTTGATGCGAAGTGTAACCCTGGAACCCAAGAGTAAAAACATCTTTAAAATTCATTTTCCAAATGCATACCTTTCCATCGATGAATGCCACCTTGTATCCTTTGTCTTCCATTGTCAAAATGGGCACAAGGTTCTTCTTGAGATCAGGTACATATAGAACTTCTTGTAAATGAATCGTGTCACCTTGATTCAATTGAAGGGTAACATTTCCTACTCCCTTCATGGGATAGGTGGCATCGTCTCCAAGAATAATTTCCAAGTTTGTCTCCTTCTCTATCATATTAGAGAGAGCTTCCTTGTACAGTTACAAAAGTATCTTAGCTAGAGCTCGAGTTGTCTACTAGACTAGTTGTCTCGGCGAATGTAGGGCTATGTTGCCCAAAATGATTACAATCAGGATTTGGTCCCTCTTGGAAATAAGGAAATTATAGAAATAATAAGAAACTAGATGATGATGGAAGAAGAGGTCCTTCTTTTGTTCCCGCGAAAACCTCTGGTCAAGCCACGTCTTTGTCATCATGCATCCTTTTAGCTGCTCATCTGGTCCCTGTCACTTTTTCCTTAACTGCTTGAGTAGCGCATTCTCCGGAGTTGGGAGTGAGTCAACTATGAATGCCTGTCACGGAGTGGAAATAGAGCATGTCCTAGTAGTACTTTGCTAAGTATCAGAGTGCAACCCCATGCCGAGCCATTAAGTCTTCTTGAGCTTCAATACATTCATTTACTCACAAGAGACGAGCAGTGAAGTAGTCGAATCCATCCCTTCGCCCCTCATAGTCCTTGGTTTCGTGTTGCAGGGGCTTCTACAGGACCGACCCATATGGATTTCCCACTGCCCCGTACCTTTATTCATTTCCTTAGCTGTCGACTCGTCTACCTTTAAAGCTTTGTACCATGCTATCGGGGCATCACCACATCGAGACCTTTACGCTAAGAGGCATCACAGAATAGTGAATCTCGGTCACTTTTGGCCCCCTCTGACTTAACCCCCTTTTGTGTTTCTGCATAATAGGACCAAGGGCTGAGACCTGGGGAGCGAGGTTTAAATCAGAGATCAGCAATCGACGTTTTATGACACAACCTTTGTTATCTCCCCTTGACACCTATGATTGTCGATCTGTGGGAATGGGCTCACCCAGGATATTACAATGGCAATACAGGAGGAAGGACCTCTTTACCTCTTCTCATAACGGTGGTCGATTGTCCGAACGCAGAATCCTCATAAGGTATAACTCATAAAATATTGCATCCGAGAGGGTCCTTCACATATCGCAATCGCAGCTCAGAAGGATCTTCGACGGAGGGGGGCCTTGACTTGTGCGATCGTCAATCGTTGATTTGAGATGGGTGACATCATCGCTACCATGTGTCACCTTGTGAGTGGTGACACATGTCACTAAGAAGTTCCCCCATAGGACCCATGAAAATGCCAAATCTGTGTGCCATGTGTCCTCCGTACTGCCACGTCATTTTCGTACTGTCACGTCGCCTCCATACTGCCATGTCATGATCACGTCAGCTGCCATGCCATATATAAGGACCAATGGTATTTTGCAACGTGGTACCATGGAGGGAGAGAAGAAGGCTCACGTGTCCCTATTTTTGTGTCAATTTCCTTTGATAAATATTTTCGGCCTTCCAGACAATTTAACACTAAGGGCCCAAATTTTAGTGATTTTTGTGTTATCAACGTTTGCGGCTTCATGACCATGTGTTTGTGTGCACCCTTTTGTTCATGCGATTGCCGATATGTGATATTGGCGCTCTACATTGTGAGTTTCCAATACACTATGTCCCATGGGCCTTCGACTACTGATATGCAATATTTGCTCTACCTTGGACCCGTCGATAGCCGATTTGTGATATCAGTGATTGACTGATCACTGATCTTACCCTCAACGATACTTCTTGACTACTGCGACCTCTGACATGCTATTTACGATATCGACGATTGCTAATTGTTGATCTCGCTGCCCTCCTTTGTTGTTGCTAGAAGCTCTAATTGCGATTTGCGATGGGCCTTTTCCTTTGGTCTTTTTCTCTTTGTTTTATGTCTTTCGAAGGGTAACTTCAACATCACTTAGGGATCCCTTTATATACTTGTATACTAACATCACTAAGTACTTTGTTTTTGGGGAAGTCATCCGCCTAGGTTACTTCAATGCTCGTACTAGAGGTCTCCAGATCCCTCTTCGCGACGAATCAGAGGATGTGTTTTGCACCCAAGGGATAGATCCAGATTCAGTAGGGCATCACCAAAGGTCAGATGATGCTTTGGGGCCCACTACATTTTATGGTAAGCATCTATTGTAGTTGGGGGAATCCCAGGAGTGTTGATTCTAAATGGCCTCCCCTATTTCCAAGACTCTCGCTTTTTCACATGTCGGCCATATGGTGCGGGTGCGAGTGTACTTGATTATGTCCTCACTAGACATAACTTTCTCCCTTTTATTCACCATTTCTCAGTCTCCACCACCCGCCTTGCCGATCATGCACTTCTTTCTGTCTCTCTCTGGTTTGACCCTCCCCTTCCACCTGATCCCTCCCCTTGGGGCCCACCCCGAACTACCTTATGATTTGACGAAGGAGACCCTGACATCTTCTCCTCTACTATATGCAAGATGCTCCCATTAGAGACCCAATTCTCCTTGCTTGATTCTACTTCTACTAAATACACCTGCGTTTCATCTGCCATTTGGAAAGCAGCACTCAAATCCTTCCCCCACTCCACTTGTTCTATTTCCATCTCCCCTAAAGTTGGATCTTGCCCCATGAACAAGTGGTACAATGATGAATGCAAGACTCTACATCGAGAACTTCGATATGCTTTAACTCACTCTCCACCCTTCCACTCTGACGTCAAAGCTTCTTATCACCGTCTCCTTTGTTATGATCTTCAATGTGGTGAAGAAAACCTTAGACCTTCAATTCTTATTCAAAGGGGAGAGATTGAGATCACTAGCACATATACTTACTTGGGGGTGCAATTCTCTGGTCCTCACTTCAGTTTGCAACCAATGCTTCAACCTCATATCAACAAAGGATATGGATCCTTAGCCCTTCTCGAGAGACAGAGCTTTTGACATCACTTCCAGGACATCTTGTCCAAGATGATCCTCATGGACACATTGATCTGTCCCATTGTTCTATAGGGCTTAGAGTTTTGGGGATTGTCTTTACTTCAGTTAGATTGGGCTTCATCTCAGAGAGTCCATATTCTTCTTCTCTGCCACATCATTAGAAGTAAACTGACACTACTGCAACACATCATCCTTGCAGAGTTTGGAGCTCGGCCCTTTCAGCTTGAGACGATCTTTAGATTGGTTTCATTCTTGCGTTGTGTCCAGGGCTTTGCATACTCGATAAAGAGTGGGGACCGATATCCTTACTTGACATATTTCTCTTCTGAGAATTGCCCATTCTACTCCCTGAGGCTGAGCTAGATGTTGATTTACAGGATATTCAAATCTTTTAGAGTTAGTGGGAATTCAGTTGGATCGTCTCCCTCCTTTCTAATATTCCTTAGATGCTCCTGGTCACCTTTTACCTACTAGACATGAGCTAAACAAGATCATCAAGGAGGACATCTATAGATAGTTCGTCTAGGTCACCTAGGTCAATCCTCCAAGAGGGTTGCGCCCAAAGATGGCCTTCTACGCTAAGCACTTCTTGGAGTTGAGAGACGAGATCATTGTTCGACCCCAGTATACATTTCACCATTTAATGCATGATATTCGCATTCCTCTAGGCTAGTTCAAAGTAGGTTGTCACAGACTTCAGGTAGAGATGGACCACCAGGTGGATAGCCCAGGCAAAATCTCCCAAGTATGTCATTTACAGGAAGTGGAGACCGATGTGCATTTCATTCTTGAATGCCCTGTCTACTACAAGATTAGAGGAAGGTTTCATTGTTTTGTTAGAGATTCTATCCAGATCAAAGATGTTTGGCCCTATATATTCAAGAGGCTCTCATGTTCCAAGCGCATATTTTTCGGCCTCCCATTAGACCAGACCCCACACAGAAGATCACGACATTTTTCAGGGTACTACCTTCAGACACGGGCACGAAGAAATTGATTGATACCTGTATGTATCTAGACACTAGATCAGTGAGGATCCGTGGGATCTCACCCTGCCACACGAGATCTCAGCGGCAAATCCTTCTTAGATCCATCCCTGGGAGACGAACTAAGTCCTCCATACCTCAGCAGCGCGTGAACCCCCCAGGCGACGGTTTAGTGGACAGTCTGCACTTTCCACCGACTCTTCATCAACCCAACAGACTTTGTTGAGTTTCTTTAGTGCTCTTCATTCAACCTCAGATGTTAGGAGAAATGGATCTAATCTTGAGATTTATTAGCTCCTGGATCTTCTCCGCTACAGCTAGATGTTGATTAATTTCATGCATTGTATCTTTTTTTTAGGGAGACCATTTGGTTCTCCCACTTTGTATGGACATCATTGTACTCAACAATCCATTTGACCTACTTTATGGTCATTAATTGGACATAAATATAATAATATTATCTTATCTTATATCAATCATCACAATAAAATACATATATTTTACCTATAAGTAAACTAAATTAAAAATTTAAGTTTATAAAATTAAGAAATAATAACTATGATAAAAAACCAAAAAAATCTCATCTTATATCAATCATCACAATTAAATACATATATTATGCCTATGAGTAAACTAAATAAGAAAATAAATTAGAAAATTAAATTTATAAAATTAAGAAATAATGACCATGATTAAAAAAAAAACCAAAAAATCTCATCTTAGATCAATCACCACAATGAAATATATATATTATGCCTATAAATAAACTAAATTAGAAAATTAATTTTCAAATAATGACTATGATAAAAAAACAAAACAAGAAATAGTAAAAGCAAAAGAAAAAAAGAAAAAAGCAAAACAAGAAAAGAAACCATAAATAATAATAAAAAAACAAAAAACAAAAAAATTAAAAAATTAATTTTCTAAAATTAAGAAATAATGACCGATAAAAAGACATGTCATTTTAGTTGCACAGCTCTTCTGTATGCGCAGAGCCAAAAATGGATTTTTGAAGGATTCGAACCTGCACCCTATGGCATCCATGACCTCCTTGGATCCATGGGAGAAATAGATAGATCTTTCAGTAATTCAAACTTGCACCCAATGGCGGGTATGGTCTCCCCTAATCAGGGTTGTCGAAGTTAACATGCATTTTACGGAATGAGAATGCTGGCCGTTCAGATGGGGTTAGCATTGCAGCTAGTGAGTGTGCAGCTCCAGATTTTAGTGAAGCACTCTGCGTCTGGGATTCGAACCCGGGACGTGCTGGTTCAAAGAAAATAGAAGAAAAACCGTGTTGTTAAGTGCATTTCTGGGTTCCAAGCAACTAGCTTGGTTTCACATCACGGGGTTCGAAACCATGATGCGTGTTTAAGAAGAATACTAGAGGAAGAAGAGGAGGTCTTGACGCAATGTAGCTTGTTCTTTTCTCCACACAAAATGATGTGAATATAAACTGGTTAGGGTGTTTTTGTGTGCGGCCTTTATTACTTTTTTGACAGATCCACGCTGAAGACTTGTTCATAAAAGAGCAAATACAGGAAAGGCAAGCCTTGGATGCAACGTCATTTTGGGTTTAAATTCTTTGCTTCGAGGATTTTCTTGGGGTTTTCAGGTTGGCAGAGGAGGGCTTCTGGAGTAGGTTTTGTAATTATTCTTATAGAGTGCATTTGCAGCAAACCCTTTACAAGAGCCACATATTATGTAGAGAGCTCGAAGGGGGGCATCCTCCAATAGTTGATCTTCTTATATGGCGTCTCGGCCGTTGGTAGCCCCTGCAGTCATGGACCATGGCATTGAGGCTGAGAACAAACACATGGGGGATTATAGGACTAAATTGAGAGGGAAAAAAACAATGGTGTCGACCCAGTTTCAGTGTTGTGGGACGACGCCGAAAAGCAACGGCACTATTAGCATAAGCAACACTATCCTTTTTGTTCTCATCCTCTACAGCCACAGGGAGAATTTTCTCCAAATGCCAATTCTAATCCCAGGCTTGGGAATTCTCCCAGGAACATCGAAGGTGAGAGTTACTGCAGGATGGCCGACCTGGTTTATTGTTGTCGCTGGCGAAGCAATCAAAGGCTGGATCCCACGCTGGGCCATCTCTTTTGAGAAGCTTGATGAGGTCAGTAGGCTTGCTGTATCTCTCTCTATGGAATCAATATTAGAAAAATGATTTATTCACACAGTAACGAATCAATATTAGCAGAATGATTTATACTTAGCAGAATGATTTATACATACTGGAAGAACAAGCAATGACACCAAATATTGCAAAAGAAATGCAGTAATATCTATCACATGATTCAAAAAAATTAGATTATAAATAAATAAAATTATGATCGCCATAAATAGAATTCAGCTAATATCATGTGGCAAGAAGACACCAATTTTTTTTATCGATTTTCCCAGTTCCATGAGAAGCTAAGTTGTTCATGGCCATAATAGGTATTCTACATTATATATTATTCTTTACAGTTATGAAAATTTATATGCAAAACTGATTCAGAAATTAAAAACATTCTTCAGTTCACCAGGACAGGATTTATACCTTATAAGCGTATTGTTTGAAAATGAAGCTCGAATCTGGCTTAAATTCATCTAGTATTACTTGTGCTACTTTAGCTACTACCTTTAAGCGAGCTTGTTCATTCAGCTCAAGAAGCACAAAAGTCAACACTTGAGCTTTGGTGCTTCGAAGTTACCAGGAATTCAAATTTTGGAATTAGCAAGAATATGTCTGGGTGTGTGAAATTTAAAATGAACTGGAATTTTAATAAACATGATAAGAACATGGAATTTTCATTACAGGAACATTGTTAGCATGGTAAGAACATACGGTGTGAAAACCAAGAGAATCCATTGGTGTGTAGGCTTATGAGAGAGAACTTATTGGCTTTCTTAGGCTTGCGAGAGAGAATAGCTATTAGCAAGTGAGAAAGCTAGTACGTCCTCTCCCACAATCTTGAGCATTCGGTTCTTATCACCCCTATCGGCAGCATTGCTCAGTTGAGGTTGTGCTAGTTTAAACCTTTTTCACTCAGTTGAGGCTGTGCTAGTTTAAACCTTTTTTCACTAAAATTTCTCTGCCTGTCAATGGTGTGTAGGAAGATCTCCAGCGTACATGGAGGTTTTCACTAGAAATTTGTTTAGTTTAAGAGTCGAAGCCTCCCTAAAGAAATATATGGTTTCAGGAGACTCTTTCCTAATATGAATTTGGAAGTTTTGTGAAAGGTACATGGAGGTTCTCAACACATAAATTGTTTAGATTAAGAGAGTAGAAGCCTCATTAAAGATATAAATGATTTCAGAAAACTCATTCCTAAGATATATTTGGAAGTTTTGTGAAAGGTAAATCCGGTTTGACAACATTTTGATGAAAAAGTGCAAACTACAATGTTTCAATTAAAAAATAAATAGATGAATAGAGCTTAAAATGCATTAGAAATCAATTTTATTACTGTTTTAACATCTTGTTTTAATTTTTGAAGAAAATGCATTAGAAATTAAACTTATCACTGCTTGGCCATCCTATTTTAATTTTTAACTTACAATAGACATGATTATGCTAGAGGACTATCCTATTTAGATTTTTAACTTCAAATAGACATGTTTATGCAAAAGGACCAAGTTCTATATGGAGTTATAGTAGTGATTTCTGATTTAAAGGATGTAATTAATTCGAATTTCGTGCATGTCCCTGCTTAAGTTCCCAGTTCTATGGCCACTTATAATAGAGTTGCAATATTGTGCCATATAGTAATTTATCTTTTAAGAATTACATTGGCAACAACATTCATGAAGACTGCACTCTGATTCCATGAGAGATCAACACTGTCCATTAAGGTAACCATTAAATATTGGGTGTGTTGATTCCTAAAAATGGTAGGACAAGCGCTCAAGATAATAGAATGCTCTAACAGCATAAGTCACTGGGTGCTTCTGAATATGGCTGATGTGGGTCAGCATGGGGGATTGATGAAAGCATGGGGCATTAATGAAAGCTGAGATTTGCATGATCACAATCAGGAAGGCACAATCATGGATATGGCTCAAGGAGAACTATTTTCTTGCTATAAATACAAATTCACAGTGTAAAAAGGTGGATGAAAGGTGCCTAAATTTTCTTATAAAACCTAAAATTGGGGAATTTCACCCTTCTATAAACTAAGATGTCATTTGCAAAATTGTTGATTTTTATATAATAGTATGGTTTGCAGAAATAATGCTTTATTATGTAGAGATTTTATAGGACCGTGTTGCTTTGAAAAAATCCTCTTTGTAATATCAATAATGCTAAACCAGAAAATATTAACATAAATTTATAGAGATTGATGGCCATACATACCCGTAAATTCTCATTTCCAATTCTACCCATTCCCATGTCAAAGAAGGGTAAGCGCTGAGAAATATAGAGGAACATGGGCCCCACGCCCCTGGATACTACGAAGTTGTTGAAGGGCCTGTTGAAATTCTATGGCCACTTATAATAAAGTCACAATATTGTGCCATATAGTAATTTATCTTTTAAGAATTGCATTGGCAACAACATTCGTGAAGACTGCACTCTGATTCCATGAGAGATCAACACTGTCCATTAAGGTAACCATTAAATATGGGGCGTGTTGATTCCTAAAAATGGTAGGACAAGCGCTCAGGTTCTCTCTTCTCTCCTCAGTCGCCCTCCTTCCCTCTTTGTGCTTTCTTTAGGGGCGTTCCTTTATCTTTTGCTTCTCTGTCCCTTTCATCCTCATTCCTGACTCAGATAGTGTTCTAGGAGACCCTGGTTTCGACTCTTTCTGAGTCTAGACTTTCCCAGGTCTCTTTCCCTAGTACCACTGAATTTGGCATTACTATAATTATGATGTTAAGGAAATGGAAGAATACATACTTCCAACCTGAGTTGACGCAGTTGCATCCATCGGCCTGCGTCCTCATCCTGCGTCCACCGCCTTTCTATGCTCTTACTCTCACTCTCTCTTTCTGCATGCAACTATCTTCTTTCTCTCTTACCTTTTGTTTTACCTCGCTATCCCTACTGCCTTTCATCACACCTACCACCTGTCCTCCTAATTTTCTCGCCACCCTTTTCCTTATTCCTACTCCTCAGAATGATGGCCCTCTGTCCCTTCCAGCTCTTACCCTCATTAACTCCCTCGTGCCTCCAGCTGCTCCTACCGTGGGTTCTTCTCTATATTCCTGCCACTTGTTGGCATCTCTTCACTCACTCTTTCGATGGCTCCCATGCCTTCCTCTTTGCCTTCCCTTCGTAACCCCGCCTGTCTTCTTTCAGGTCTTTCTCCCTCCTTGCCTTGTCCTTCCACCTGCCCTTCTTTTGTCCTCTTCCTCCGCATCTTGATGTGTTCTCTGTCCTTGCGCTCAAGTGGATGGTCCTTGACATCTCCACTTCCCATCGTCACTGGGCCACCTCCTCTTCTCTGTCACAGCCCGATCAGGGGTTTCAGAATGAAATATTGGTGTTAGAAATGTGCTTGTGTTTGTACTAGAATAAAATCTGGTATGCAATAGATTTCTTTTGCAATGTAATATTGTCATTGGCAACGTGCTTGTATTTGTGCTAGAATGAAATATAACCTGCATTAGATTTCTTTTTCTATGCAATATTGTTGGAAATGTACTTGTGTTTGTGCTATAATGAATTCTATCATGCATTGGATTCCCCCCCCCCCCCCCCCCCCCCCCCTACAATGTTAGGGTTGCCAATGTGTTTGTGTTTGTGCTAGAAGTAAATAAAGCGTATGCTAGATATCTTCCACCCTGCAATTTTATTTTTGGCAATGTGATTGTGTTTGTGCTCGAAGAAACTCTAGAATGTGTAATATTTTTTTTACTTTGCAATTTTTTTGAGAGTAATATGCTTCTATTTATGTTACAAGGAAATTTAGCATGTGGTGGATTTCGTTCGCCTTAGAATATTGTTATTGACAATGTGCTTGTGTTTGTGCTAGAAGGAAATCTAGCATGTGCTAGATTTATTTGACCATGTAATGTTGCTTCTAGCAATATGCTTATGTTTGTAGTAGAAGGAATGATATTGATTGTTAGCTTTCATTTGAGGTGCAATGGGCTTCTACTTGTGATAGAAGGAAAGCTAACACACATTATATTTCTTTCATAATGCAATGTTGTTATTAGAAATATGTTTCTCATTATGCTAGAAGGAAGGTTAGAATGTGTTAAATTTCCTTCATCTTGAAATGTTATTATTGAAAATGTGTTTGTATTTGCGATACAAGTAAATATTTCATGCATTAAATTTTGTTCACAATGTAACATTATTGTTGGAAATGTGATTGTATTTGTGTTAGAAGGAATTATAGAATGCACTAGATTTCTTTGTTCTTGTGCAAAAAGGATCACCCTCACAAAGGTTAGTGCTTTGATATTGTTATTGGAAGTGCATTTGTGATCATGCAAGAAGGATACCTAATAATTACTAACTTTCTTCTAAACACCATTACACTTATGCAACCAATGCACTAGGAGTGACATTGTATCAATAATCACAATGGTTAGAATTATAGCTTTTGATGTGCCCTTTTATTGAATTTGGAACAATTTATGAATATCAATGATAGTGAAAAAGAAGTGTATATAAATATATGTTGTTGTCGGCACTACATTTGTGCTTGCGTTGGAAGGAAAGATAATTGTATAGCTTTCCTTTTCGCACAAACATAATAATCCAATCATAATTATTTGATCCATGGATAATAATGTGATCTTTGTATAATTTTGAAGTTTATGAATAAATTTATTATTGAGGTATACTATATTTTCCTTCTAATGCAATATCTTTGCTTTTAGAATAAAAATGAAAATTATCTAGTATTTACAGTAGCAAAAATTTTATTTGGAAGAGAACCTCTAGTTTGGCTTTCGATTATCAAGTTCAAACATCAAACATCCTCACTAAGTGAAATATAAATATAATTTGTCCTTCTCATGGGGATTTTAGACATCTTATGTAGCATCGATCTTGGAATTTCGCATATTTTCCGAAGGACCATGTTTTGGTTCTTTAACTTCTACATATTTCTTATGATCATTATTCATACACATGCATCAAAACTACAAGTGTCATTTCTAAAGTTAAATAAGAAGTTGGTGGTTTGATATGAGTTGATATTTGTCATTCTATGATACTATCTACATCTCTAATTTCGTGTTCTTCATATATATATTTTTTTGTGTAATTTGTATGTAAAGTAATTTTTAGTAATAGGCACTAAATGGTGGGAAATAATGTTTCATTACATACAATATGACTACCATACTATTTAAATTATTACATCTATATTACTTTTTCGTAAGTTGTGTGTTTTTTTGAAAACATAAAGTCACACTTTACATGGTTCAACCTGTTAATTACAAATTACAATTTAGTTTTTGTTATAGAATTTATACAAGCTATAATGGAAAATATAATTTTGCCAAAAGGGGACTATGTTTATTTCCTTATTAATGATCAAGTCATTGGGCTACGAAGGGTCAAATCTATAGAGTCTAGAACTTATTATATCAGAGAAAGGTTTAATGCAGGTTATGTTACAATTTTGATAATTGATGTCACTCAACCACATTTGATTGATGAGGATGTTAATGAAGAGGACACACATCCATGGAAGATCATAGATTTGAGACACAACATATGTAAATCAAAATATTGAAGTAGGTGTTAAATATTGTTGATAGTATAATAGTTGTTTTCTTGAGTAAATACTAACCTTATTTACATTTTTTTGTAGGTGCAAATGTTTCTTCTACATTTTCTATTGGAGATAAGGTAGATCTTCTGCAACATGGAGTGAAGGTGGGCAAGGGCTCCATATTCAATGCAGAGCTTGGGCATAAAGTGCATGGAAATATGGTAAAGAAAGGATTCATAGTGGTTAAAATTGATAAGGTGTTAAAAGACGATGCTCGTCTACCACATCCAACAGTATTTGAGCATACACTAGGGGGTGCATTGGAATCTTATGAGGTTTGGCCAAAATCAGATTTGGAGCCTCACTGTCATGATCATGCCATAAATCTTCCCAAGATAGGGGTAGATTCATATTTACAAAGGTTTCTCTTACAAATGAATGCATGGGAACAAGCATGTGCATTGCCAAAGGAATTCTAGTTAATGTCCGCGAGGATGACATTGTTGAGGGTGAAACACTAGGTGAAATGGAATTTGGTGTTTTTTTGGAAGAGGTAGATGGAAATTGTGGGATATGTAGAATTGGGGATAATTCTATACATTGTTTGGTTATATGTCCAATAAATAAGTTCGTGGAAAAAAAAAAGGTCTGATATTAAGGGTCACGGAAAAGTACAAGGAGCCACCCAAGAAAATGGTGATATGGGATGTTATAGAGGACACAAATCCCTTAAACAAATGGGATGTGTATCTTTGTAATGAAAATTATAGAAACTCAATTGATATGCATGTGACAAGGTTGTATAAAAGGATTAAACGAGTTATGGATACAAAAAAATTTGCAAAATGTCAAACAAAAGTAGATGAAGAGAAAGAAATTCGACTTTTGGCAGCAAATGTATGTTGTAGAAAATATTGTCTTCAACATGTGGATAGGAAGGCCATTGCAGGTGCTAGAAGGGGTATGAAAAATAAATAAAAATGGTATTAGGGAATTTGTCTTGAATTCACTCATGTCAAACACAGTCATGTCAAAGGCCATGGCCTGCCATCTATTGCTAGAAATGTAAAGGACATGAGATTTAATGGGAATATTATTTGTAAGAAAGCATGGTATAAGATACATAAGATTCCTCAAAGCACATTCTATAACTGCCAACAATATTTCCAACATGGACATATTAAAGCTATTCATGGTAACGCCAACACATGCAAAGCACGAGCTCACACAACAATAGAAATATTGCACAAAATTGTAATGGATAATTTAGACTTTTCACCAAACCAAACACATTAAGTTGAAGAAGATGGAACATCTGCTCCTTTAAGATTTCTTCCTTCGATTTACACACAAAATTCTTTGTTAAAAGAGATTAATGAGGCTCTTCACAATCTCAATTACCCATCAATATCATAGTCAACAATGAGCAAGATCTGGAATACTAAGTTTCGAGATGTGGCATTTTCAAAGAACACCAACTTCAATAAATGCAGTGAATGTATTGTGTTGAAAGCACAAATGAAGTCAGCAACTACAAAATAGTTGGAAGAAAAGGCACGAGGTAGGCTGAACAAACATAAAAAAATTGTTATGTGTGGAAGATATTACTACTATGCCCATAGAATTATGTCAAAGCGATTTCCAAAGGAGAATTTGAGCATTATGCATGATAAAATGGAAAAAACAAAGACTTCAATCCCAAGGCTACATATCAAATCAAAATCTATTGTAGGAACAAATTTAGGTTTTTCATTGATAGGTATGCTTACACATGGGCATAAGACATGAGGTTTTGGCCATTTCTCCCTACCATTTGTACATATGGGATCACAATTTACTATTACATCCATTGCAAAGTGTTTAAGGGACCTTGAAGACCCACAAATGGATATGTATGGTGATCTACTTTATGAAAGTGGAAGTTAAAGAAGCCCACTTACAAATGCATTACTTGACACCTTTATTTACTCAAAATGTCAAGTGTACAAGGATGATTTTATATCTAATGGAAGATCAAAAGGTCAAAATGTTGATTTTAAACCTCTGCCTCCACATTTTTTGTTATAATTGGACAATGAAACAAGTGATAATAAGAATCAATATCTTTTCATGTTTCTATCACTTTTAACTACACTTATTGTCTTCATCACTATTGCAGTTGGGTTCTTGCGAGTGGGGCACACCGATGAAGACATAAATGGAACCTACGGAAGAATGTCTTCCAACCTAAAAATTTAAGATGTTTATTCTTTATTTGAAATGATGGATGCATATTGCATAATTGAAGAAAATCGAGTGTTTCCACCTACACTTATTGGCAAGGTATATTACTTCAAAAGTTTCCTTAATGGATACATCAAGGATGGGAAAATGCACTGGCTAGACATCTTAATGTCCAATACTTCCAATTTCTTGTACTCAATGATGTTCCAATACTAAGGTACAAAGAATTAATTAGAGGATATTAAGTGGTCCGAACCACTTGAGTTATGGAATATAGATAATGAAGTTCAAACTATAATTCCCATAGGGAAGCCATATTTCTTAGCTTCCAAACAAAATGATGTCTATTTAAAAGAACTAAAGGAAGGGATAACATCATACATAAAAATGTGGAAAGACACTATTGGGAATGAGGATTCACCAATTGTTACAAAGGAATGGAAAAATAAAGTAGTGTATTTGGAAAGAGTTCTTGATACATTAGATGGAATCTATAATGATCATAGAATAATAAATGAAAGTGATTCATTTTCCAAGAATTTCTAGCCCAAGAAAAGACACATTGTTGATGTTGATCGTAATACGCTCCAATTAATATCAAGTATTATGGATGGAGATTTTGATAACGTGATAGATGAATGAGTATATGTTGGAACCAAATGCAACAAGCCAAAGCCAACATTCAATATTATGATTGAAGTTGATAAAGGAAATATGTTGCTAGTTAGATAAGAAAATGAGGATGCAGGAAAGATGATTTGGATGAAAAATCCTTCTAATATATCTTAACGGATAATGAAAGTGAGAATCTTCATGTAAAGGTTGTTTGGTGGAAGCCCATGTCAGGGAAATACAATGGAAATTTTTTAGAGCAATAGTAGGTACCAAATCCCAATGACACAAAACTTGGCTCTATTCCAATTAATACCATAATGTGGGCATGGATGCCAAAGAAAAAACATTGCAAGAAGACCAAGATAAATAAATATGGTGTAGAATCCATTCTTGATCTAATTGAGCGAATATCTTGAGATTAAGTTTATATGGTTCATGAATGTAATTTTTTTTTAAGGATCTATTAATATACACTCAAACACACTTTTCAATATTTGTTGTATATAAATTATTTTCTTCATATTATTCTTGAAGTTTTATATTATTTAATATTTCAATTTAATCATGTGTTGATACAAATTACATGATAGCGCTATAAAATATTTAAGTTTTCAAAGCTTTATTTGACCAACATGACTTTTCACCATATCAAATATGCATAATCATATTCAATAATGCACTTGAAAACATATTCTAAACTTGGTCTATTAAAACAATAGTGGAGTACCTAATTAGTATTCTGTTTAATATAAACCATTTAAACACTTAATGAATAAATGCTAGACACCTGTAATAATGTTTGAAGTGAGTTTTCCTTAACATTCTTTATTATAATTGAAATAAATCAAATTTGCTATTTTGTTGCACTCTAATTTATAAAAGAATTATTTTTATCATTGAACAACACAACTATAATTACAAAATATATCCTCTTATAGATTTGGAAGTGGTGCCAACATTGTACTAGTATAATAAATTTTTACTCAACATAGGAAAAGTAGTTAGTGTCAATTTAAAATGGTCAATAATAGTAAGAAAAACAATATTAATATATTGTTAAATAACTTTATAGTTAAGATTTTCTTTACAAAATCTATTATTCATGAGTCAAATTTCATACATAAATATAAATATAAATATTAATGATAATATAAATAATATAAAGAACCTAAGTTTTAGATTAATGCTAATATGTTCTTTTCAATATAATATCTTTAAACACTACATGAATAAAAACTAAACATTTGTAATAAATAGTTTAGTTTCCTCTTGTATTTGAAAATGATCAAATTGCACTACTTTGTTACTATTCTAATTCATGATTGATTTTGATCATTAAAACGATTAGTAATTGTTCTACAACCGAGTATGCGGGGATGTTTAAGTTTGTTTGTCCGTCTGTGCCGCTTTAAAATAAAAATTATGTTTTAAATAGAAAAATAAAAAAATGAATATGTTGTAAAGTAGTTGAATTGAGGCTTCTGTGATCCATAATAGTTGAAATAATAACTTCGGCATAAATCACATGTAGACAGACATTTGTCGACGCATTTCGAACCAACCAGTGTGGTTCATCGGTGAATTAGATGTTTAAATCTTATACTTTTCAAAAATATTTCACCTATAGATTCAAATAAACTATTTGAAGATCTATGTTAACTAATTTATGTCAATATCAACTTCATATATATATATATCTATATATATATATATATATATATATATATATATATATATATATATATATATATATATATATATATATATATATATATATAGATATATATATATATATATATATATATATATATATATATATATATATATATATGGTTAACATTTTTATTTGGTCTTTATATATAGTCTATTTAGCATTCAAAAATACAGTTTGAACAATGAAAAATATCACATTGTATTTTGCACTCTAAAAATGTTTGCACGTGAAGAAATTTGATCCCTACATCCGCACTTAAGATGGATCTATGATGGTATATATTGGACACATTACTATGACCATTTGTCATTAAATAACTTTATACTTAATATATGTCTTGCATATTAATCTATTATTCATTAAGTAAGCCCCAATCAACTTATTTTTTAACATAAAAGTGCGAATAATAAATAAAAATAAATTATGCTACTACTGGCATTCAACATTTAATTTGATCCTAAAAAAACAGTTTCTCCTCAACTCTAAAATGGTGCAAATTTCCTACAATAGTATGGAATGATGATGGTGATAACAATGATTATCATCCACTAAGACCAAATATGGTATATAAGAAGGCAAAACGATATTACCCAAAATTATTTCGAATTTTATTGTTATGCTCAAAAAGCATTAAAAGAAGTGTTTCAAGCTCATCATAATTATGTTTAGTTAAAAGATCAAGAAGGTTGGTATCGTCACAAATATTTGGAAATTTAAATCCAATACGAGTATAAACTCGATGGTCTATGAGATTTTTTAAATCTTCAACGATATTACTAGTGTTGCAAAGGTGATAGACTTTTAAATTGTGCCAACATTGTCTTAGTAATAATTGTAACTTAACATGTACATGATATTTACTATATCGGATTATAATTAAATGGGTTAATAATAGTAAAATACACATCATTTTTTTCATAAAATAGCTTTAACAAACTTATATTTTAATACAAACCATAAAAATATTAAAATAGATAATGTAAGGAATCCAAAATTAAGACATGAAAGATTTTCTTTTGCAAGTTTATATGAATTTGTTTAATAAAGTTTATCATGATAATTTTTTCACAAAAAATGATGAATATCTACATTAAAATTAGTGAACTAAGTGAATTTCTAATTCCCCATTTTGAAAAAATTTAATCTAGTTAAAGTTACATATTCTAGATCCATTGAATACTTCCAAATTTAATGAAATATGTGTTATCAGTGTTTTCTTCTTTTTCAAGGTTTGGAGCATTGTTTGTTGGGTTTTCTAATATAATCTTTCGAGATTTTTCCACTGTTTCTTTGGGGGGAAATGAAGTGGAAGTTGTTCATTAGAAGGATGGTTATTAGTTACATCTTCAATGGTGGGGTTGGGAAGATTTTGATTTGATCTAGAAAGGATTTCAAGAGTTTTTGTCACTCGAGATGTTTTGATTTTCTTAGACTGATTAGGAACTATTTTTTGGTTTTGTTCTGGGGCATCAATATTTCTTCTACTTCTTAAATTGTATTGTTTATATACCTCAAAAATAGCAGAGTCATACCCCTGCTTGAAATCAAATGATTCTCCTGTTTGGGTTTGGAATTGTTGGAGCATGTGTGATTCTTGGTCATCCTAAGTTAGAAAAATGTTTTCCTCATCATCTAGAGACATAAAATTATTTTGAGTGTCTTGCTCGGGGTCTTCTAAGTGTGAGATCTCTACATAGTTTTCTTGGAAAGGTGGTCTAATATTCTAGTTAGGAATATTCTTTCCAGCATTCTGGTTATGGGTTTTCCTAAAGTTCAGATTTCTTGTTGGGGGAGCTTGTTGGTTATCCCAGTGAGGTTTTCTTTCAATGTTTTTGAATCTATCCATCAAACTTTCCATTCCTTTGGTCAAGGCATCCATTTTTTGGTCAAAGGGTGAAGTTTCCTCTTTCAAGGGTAATCTTCTCTCATTTCTAGTTTTGCCTCTTTTGGCAAGCAGGTTAGCTTCAACACTTACTGCTACACTCTGCATTTCTTCCTGAGTGGGGGGATTTCTTTCTCTTAATTGAAAATCCATATCTGTATCAAATCCATCCAGAAATTTTATCAGGGCTAAGAGAGGTGGAGGTCTAAGGTCAAGTGGAATGCCATTATATACATTATTAAACCTGGTGCAATAGTCCTGAATAGTTTCATTTGGTCCCCTTTTAAGGTTTTCATATTCAAATAAAATTTGAAGGGGGTTCTTCTTCTTCTCCCACCTATTCACAAATTGTTGGTAAAGGACTTCTAGACTATCTATGCTCTGAGGGGGAAAATATCTAAACCATGTTCTCACTTCTCCAACCAGACTTTGGATGAATATTCTCATTTGGACATCTACTATGTCAATCTCATGAAGTTCAAAGTAGTTTGTCATTTTCCTAGTGTGTTGTTGTGATGTGTATGTTCTAGTGCCATCGAAGGTAACAATTTTACTTTGATAGTCCTGTGGCATAGCACCTTGGGGAGTAGGCATCACAAGGGGAGCATATCTATTGGCCATGATTCTAGGATGGGTAGGTGTGGGAACCGGAGTTGGGGTAATAGGGGGTGTTTGGGTTGTGGAGGAAGAATTATAGGTAGGGGTAGGGTGTTGAGTAGTGATTGGCTGAATTGGAAGTGAAGCAATGAATGGAGGGGTGGATTGGACTTCAGAAAAGTGAGGGAATAATGATGAACTAAAAGAAAGTGAAGGTGTTTCAGAAAGTTTAGGGGCTATATCAGTGGTAAGGGATTACTAAGGGGAGTTCAGTAGATTTCAATCAACTAACAAGTTGGCTCGTTGGATTTCAAGTTCTCTGGTGAATTATTGATCTGGGACCAAGTCCAATAGTTCACTATCATATGTGGTTCTAAACAGAGAAGTTTCAAAATATTCATCAAAAGGAAGGTCTTCTAAGAAAATCCATTGAGCAGGGTATGAATATGATCTAAACAAAGGTCTAGGGTTGACTGAACTCTCTTGTTTTCTCATGATTCTTAGAATCAGGTTGGGATTTTCAAACACAGGGGGAGGATTTGGATCAGGGTTAGCCCTCGTATAATGAGTTCTTCCTGAAGCTAGATTTCGAGCTTTTTAAATGCTATTCTTTTATGGATGTTCAAAATAACTTGTAATAATCCTTTAAGATGCTTCAAAATTAAACTTTATGTTTCTCAAAGGTTTATTTCAACTAAGGATTTGTTCATTCCCCGGTATGGTGGCCCCTATGTTATCACTTTGACTTTCCTTAGAAGTTATTTAAAAGAAGGAAAGTATCCAAGGTAACTACAAACCAATCTTTTAAGTGTAGATCCTAGCTGATCTACACTCAGAGAGGGCTCTCTCTTTATAATTTAGCATTGCTTTGATATGATATTAGGCTAGTTATTATTGCTTAAGGAATTTGTTTTGATTTCTTTGGTGGAATTAAGAAAACAGATGGGCAGAGCAGGTATTTGGGCCATTGGGCTATGGAGTTAGGTAGGAAAGGTTTATCAGGACTTGATTAATCATCGAGGTAAGAGTTCACAAGACAAGCTAGCATAACAAGGACAAAATTCAAGGTTTCAATGGATGAAAATCTTAACCAGGGCTAAGGACAATGAAGTATCCTTAACAGGGATTAAGAAGAAGAAGGGCAGTTTGGAAAATAGCAAGGGAAATTAAGAACCCTGTACTAAGGGCTAATAGAGGGAATGAGTTACAGAAGTGAGATAGAAACTAAGAATTCCCAAACTTGAGCAATTTATTAGAAAACATTAAATAAGCAAACAGTTAAAATAGAGAGCCCTTAAGCTAATTCTGATGATATTACTTCTTGTTGGATTTTAAGAATTATAAGAAACACATATGATATTTCATAACATAAAGGAAAACAATAATCAAACTCAGAGAAGTGATACTTATTTGTTTCCCACAATGCACATGAATCTAGTGAAATGTCCTCAGCTTTATTAAATCCAATAAACCAATCCAACCTTGATTACAATAGCTCCTTTAGCTCAAAACAAAAAGTCTACAGAAATGCTTTTTAATCCACCCAAATTACTTCAATTTGTGAAGTATTTATACAAAAATTAATACAAAATATCTCATAACTATATGAGATTTTTTCTAGGAAACAAAAGTTATCTTCCACAAGAAGATAGAGATAGATGGAAGACAGATTGTCTATTGTCCCTTTATTTGTGAATGTGCTAGATATTGGAACTCATATTTGGCTCTTGCAGTTGCCTTGGTTTTTGTGTGCTGGACTTCACTCATACCTTCACCTATTGATACTCTTTACCTGTGCTATTTCATCCTTTTATCTCGTATTACCAGAATATACCATGGTAAACATCTTTTACTCCAAAGAGTTACAACAATAAACTTATAGTAAATCAGTCAAATTGGTCCACCATTTGTTATCCGGTAATTTCATCCTGATCATCTTCCTGTAAACTTCATCACCTTCTGTGTACTTAGCAAAATTGGGTTTGATGGTGAATAGATGTTTTACTTCATGTTCTATGTAAAATAAATTCTCCAAGCCATCATAAAGTACCTTTCCTGTAGGTAATTCTTTCACTCCTAAAGAACTTGCTTGGCTCTTGGACTGTTTGTGCAATCTAGAAATGTAGTCTTTGTGTGTCATTAACTTGTCATGGATAACTAGTGGGCTAGGAAGGTCTTTTTCTCTCAAAATGCCATATTTCAGCATGAAGCTATCTATGTCTACCTGAATACTCTGACACCTTTTCTCTAGATTAAGAATAAAGTTCCTTTTAGTAAGAATTTTCTTTATTTCAATAATAGTAGTTGTTCTATCCTCAATCTCTAATTCATCTAGATAGTACATGTTCCTACTATTCGAGAAATCAATCAACTGATTTGCGTCTTGAGGCTTATCTCCAAGTTCTTCTTTAGTTTTCTGTATACCTTCCACAACTACTTTTATTAATTTGGTCTGTTCAAAAATTACCTGGATAGAAGGCCAAATATCATTGATGGAATCAATGATATTAGCCCACAATATATTTCTCATGTCTCCCAATGGTTTCTCTAACATCAAATCCTTCTCCAGGACTTTGATTCTTTCTTCCATTCTTTGGCTTTTTCTCTCTTTTTCTTTATTCTAAATTTGGGCAAGCTCATAGTTTGTTTCCAAACTTGTCATTTGTTCTCTAAGCTTTTTCAATTCTGTGGCCTGGATACTCATTTGTTCCATGGCTTTAATCATCTCATTTATTTTTTTTGTTGATGTCCCTGCACTAGTTGACGTGCCTGTGGTTGAAATAGTTTCCTGCTACTAGCAATGTTCTTATTGGTGGGAGATTTGGTGCCAAGGAACTTGCTAGAGTGGAGGGTACTACTATAGAGACTGTAGGTATGACAGTCTAAGGAGTGGTGGCCAGCTCACTCTATTTAGACTATATTGCTTTTTCCAATTCTTTTTTAGTTTCTTCTAACTCATCATTTAACTTAAGGACTAATTCCATAAGTTCTTCCTCCTTTGGCTTTTCTATAACTTATGCAATTTTAGGGTGGTGGAGAGGAGGGATCTTAAGCTGCTTCTTCAGTGCAGCGATATCATCATTCTTCTTTCTAATCAACTATTTTGCTGCTTTGACATCTTTGGGATCATGTCCCAACTCTATCACCAAGTCTTCTAAAGTTTTTATCTTGGTGTCTTTAGCCTGAGAAGAGGCCTTTTCCAGTTGAAGTTGTGCAAAGGTATTGGTCAATGAGTTCTACAATTGGAGTGTTGTGATGGCTTTATTAGTTAATATGGAATACACAATCTCGCTAGTTTGTTTATACGGTTCTAGTTGGTCAATAGGATGAATATCCTTCACCAAAACTTCAAAATCGATCTTTAAATAATCAGCCATGGATTTTGATTGTTGCACAGTTGGCTTGTGGAAGCTCATCTGCATCTTTACTTCCTTTATGTCAAAGGCTGAAATTAGCCTTGTCTGGTTGGTTGGAGACATTCTGAGATAGTGAGCATAGCTCTGAGCTTTCAGTTTCTCATTCCTTGCTTTAATTTCTTTATATTTTTCTTTTATGTCCTGCCTTTGTCCTAAAGGAGCTCTGAATGAAGACACCTCTGTGCTCTGTTGTCTTTCCAATGCTTGTATCTGTGAAGTAGTTGGTGTCCCTCCTGTTGGAATGGTTGGCCTGCTATTACTTCCTTCAGCTGTTGTGTTGCCTTCTGTTTCCTCATTGTACTCTTCTTCTACATATGGGTTTAACCTTTTCCTTTTAGCAAAAGTTTGATCAACAGGCACAGTAGAAGGAGTGGCCTCATCTCGGCTTCTCTTTGGATTCTTCTCCTCATTCAAAGGATTCTGCAAAATGGGAGGGTTGCAAAATGGGTTGGTCTAGCTCCTCCAAAATTTCTGGTTGCTCTGAATCTTCTACCTATTCTGATGACTTTTGTTGGTCTGATGGCTATGTGCTCTATTCCTGTGACTGTTGTTGTGATGAAGTTTCTTAAGGTACCTGTACAAACAAATATTCATCAAGCCTTCTTTCTAAATCCACCAATACATTCAACTACAACTTGAGTGCTATCTTGATCTACTAGAGTGTCATTCACCCATTCATATCGGTTAGAATATTGTCCAATTTCCATAATCCTATGGTGGGATATAGGGAGATAACTTATTTTTTTGCCTTCTGCTACAAATGAAGTTGTGGGGATCATAGGTCCAGATGAAACTCTGTTTTAATCTCAATCTTTGGAGGATTTGATCTGTCTCCTTTCCTACTTCTCTATTATTGCAAATAAATGGGCCTAGATGATCTTTTATTCTTAGCTGGGCCTTCTTCTTGGTTTTGAAAAAGTGAATCTCAACAGAATTCATCATTTTCCTGTAGTACTCCAGAGCAAATAATCTCATGGGGAGATATCTAGGTAATTTGTAGGGAGGTAGCTCACACCCATAAATGCTGATTTCAGTATGGTTTTGGTATAAGTACCAATCCCATACTTTGTATTGTTTGGACAGCTGAAGAACCGTCTTAATCTCTATATTGATTTTGGGAGAGGGACTTCCTAATAACATTATAGTCACTAGATGTACAAATAGGTCAATAAAATATGTATATGGATAGGGAGAAGAACTAGACCTGTGGAATAGAGAGGTCCAGATGATGACAAAGCTATGATTCCCTCTTGTATCAAGCTTTTGGACAGAGAAGGGAAACTTATCAGTTTGGTAGTAGAGAAACAAATGATACGGGATTGATGAATACTTGAACACTCTCTCATTTTCTAATCTCATAAACTGATCATGCATTTTATCTGCGATGAAGTTCGCATAATCAAACTTGACTACAAGAGGTTGACTAGGGGTAAAAATAGACATGTAGGAAAAAATGATCTCATCTACATATTAATTAGTGGTTAAAGCTAAGATGCATGATATCATTGTTGTGATATCTTTGCCCAGGTCAGAAAAGATGACTGACACATAAGGAGGGGGTTCTTTTGGCATGTACTTTTCTTCAACAATGAAAGTCTGGAGGATTTGGGTAATTCTGGAACTAGATAGCTTAGAGAATATTTCACGCAAATTAGCAATGGTAAGGGGGGTAAGGTCTTCACAAGGTTGTAACTATAACATTTCATTTATGGATTCAATAGTGATAGTAAACAACATTTTCTGGTCTAGGGACATTACAACTCTTGTAATAGGGTCATAATTTGCATGACAATAGTGAATAATCTCTGAGAAAACATGAACACTATTGAATTGATATTTGGGAAAGTTTGATTCCGAGAGGCCTATCTTATCTGCATGGTTCAAATAGTTGTCTCTGTGTCTGCAATGCGATTTCAAAGGGATTTCATCCAAGGTGAGGTCTTTTATCTGAAAATCTTTGTCAGACAAGGGAAGATGGTCTAAATCTCTGTGGGGAGTGGTATCTGGCATGACATTCAAGGAAACTGGGTTGTCCATCCTTGGTTCTTGTGGATTCAGGGATGATAGTAGGGGGTTCCATGGGATTATGGAAAACTAGGTTGTCTCAGAGAGTTTCAAGACTGTCAACAGCTTAATTTCACTAAATTACTTAATTTATAAAGCAATTCAGCTCAGGTTCAGTATGAAAATAGGGTTTCTCGGTTGAAAATGGGGTAAATAACTGGTGCTGGTTGTAAAAATGGATTAATGGCACTGGTGTGATGTTCGCAGGGAGAGCACAGTTTTGCACTGGTAATCTGGAGTTCAGCGGCTTCTAGAGGTTGATGGTTGGAAACAGGTTGACAGTTCGAACGTACTCTGCATGTGCATGGGGAACAAGAGGTTCTTTTCTTGGTAAAACAAAAATAATGAGTATTTTTGGTTTTATTTGCAAAGTTAATGGATTTGATGGTATAATTGGAAGGCAACAGTTGGCTCCAACTAATGGTGGTGACATTTTGTCGTTTAGCGAGGGTGGTAAGCGGAATCTATCGCACCGCTTTTGAGGGCTTGATGGTATTGCGAGTGGTTCGCCCGATGCCATTTATCGAACAACACGTATGTTGGAAATAATACTGAGAGGGGGGGTGAATCAGTATTATCAGATCAATCAAACCTTTTCAATGCTCAGAAACATATACGCTACTTCAGTTAAGTAAAACAGCGTGTACACGCTACTGTGACTAAATAAAACAGCGTATAAGCAGAAAACTCATAACTTAGTTAGCTTATTCTTCAGTTAAGTTCATCAGGACATTATTCAGCACATTAACAGTAAGTAGATGCAGTATAACAGAACGGATCAAAAGTCACACACATGAACACCAAGATATAAGGTGGAAACCCAATGTGGGTGAAAACCACCTGCTGCAAGTTATCTCTATCTTTCTTTAAGAAACTTCAGTTTACAATCTTTTGTACTGGTGCAGCCTTATACCAGTACGCAGGCTACAACCTGCAGAAGGCTACAACCTTCTCTCGTTCTCCAAACTTCCTTGGAAGGGAGCTCCAACCCCCCTGTTCTTGTACTAGCCAAGATACTAGTACGTAGGTGCTGACCTACAATCTTCTTTTCTTCAGGTATCACCTTTCATACATTTTCAGACTTGAATATTCCTGAAGCACAACATTACAATCTGAAGACCACAATTCATTCAATTTCCACAACAGATCATTGAAGCATAAAACAACCAAACTCTGAATCACTGAACCACTGAACCCTGTCAATCACCAGTTATCAGAACACAGAGCAGACTACAGAACTCTGCAATAACTGTCAGACCCCACTGTAAACCCAAAAACAAGCTTCAAAAGATATACGCTACTTCAAGGAGCCAAACCCGCGTATACACGCTCTTTTACCGAAGCCAACCTGCGTACAGATCTAAAAATAAACTTTCTCAATTTGCAGCTGTACCAGACATTAGTTAGATCCAGAACATAGCATTGCGACAATATGCAGATCTAGAAATAAGCATAATCAACCATATCATGATAGTGCATTTCAAACCATTAGATCCCGATCTATCCTTAGATCTAGTCTTCCATCAACCAATGTGATCTCTCCTTGGCTTAGATCAAGCAACCCAGCACCTGCAAATCAGATCTCTTTCACTCTTAGATATTCAAGCCCTTGTCGAAAGATGATTTTGCCTAATGATCTTCTTCTCCTTATATAGTCTTAGGCCTAGCTCAATACCAAGAGCCAAAACCATAGTAACACAATACCATCAACTTCAAAACTAGGGATCGACACGCCCGTCGAGACACAATGGTCCGAAATCATAGGCACAACTTCCAAGGACTAACCACCATGGACCAAAGGAACCTTTCCACATACACGCGCTTTTTATGAATCGAACTAGCGTGTACACGCGACTTGGGCTTAACGAAACGACGTGTATGAGCTTCCTTGGCATGCTGTACTGAGATCTGTCTTCTGATTAAGATGCCATCACTTGTACCAACCTCTGAGCACTTGTACCATCCTCTGAGTGAGTTGCCATCAAGGACAACACTTGAATCATAATGCCAACAATCTCCCCCTTTGGACTTGATGGCAACCACCACACCAAGTCACTCTCCCCCTTTGTCATCAAGAGCAAAGGGCTGTGCTCCCCCTGAGGACATGCTGATACCTCTGCTTGGCTGTGCTGACTCGTGCTCCCCCTGACAGTAGGCCAGATCTGAAAAAGATGTTCTTCAACAAGAGCCAAGATTTATACACCATAAGGGACCTTCCTATCACCAAAAGACTCAATACATACATCCATACTCCCTACCAAGAGGGGACATATCAGAAACAACCAATTATATTACAGCATTCATCCCAGGCATAGTGGGGAAACCAACATAGGCCGTTACATGACCTTGACACCATAAAAGAGATATGACAAGAGAGATACATGACATAGAGACAACAGATCTAGACCAAGACTTAGGAAAGACACCAGCAACATCTGATAAACATCTTGTTAGATCAGCAACCAGAATTTCTTTCTGAGCTCCTTCTCCTGAAACCAACAACCAAAACATCTGAATGCCAACAATGCTTTATGAGACTTTTGAGCTGCTCCCCCTGAACCTGTGCCTGTTGCACTCCCTGAAACTGTGCCTGAAGAATTCTGACATTCCTATTGCTTTTCAGAACTTCAGAGTTTTCCCTTGCTGTTCAGAACTTCATATACGCGTTTTATCCTGTATAAAACAGCGTATGTACGCGGATATTCTTTCTGCAACAAGCGTCCAGCATACACGCGACTTACCCACCATAAATCCGCGTGTATACGCTCATATCCCTTCCGTAACCTGCGTATACCAACTTTTCTGTAGAACAAACAATCTTCAACAACAGGATGAAGCATCAACTACTCCCAGCTTTTGTCTGAGATATTCAAAAGTTTCCCTGGGCAGTGGTTTTGTGAGAATATCAGCAACTTGCTCCTTAGAAGGAACATACTCCAACTTGACCTTCTGCTCAAGCACTTGTTCCCGAAGAAAATGGTACTTGATTGGTATGTGCTTGGTCTTTGAGTGCATGACAGGATTCTTTGAAATGCTGATTGCACTTGTATTATCACATAAGATAGAGACAGGTGGAGTGCAAGTGATTTGAAAGTCCTGCAAGGTCTGCATCATCCAAAGAAGTTGTGTGCAACAAGATGCTGCAGCCACATATTCTGCTTCAGCTGTAGATAAGGCAATCGAACTTTGTTTCTTGCTGAACCAAGATACTAATCTAGAACCCATGAAGAAAGCACCTCCACTTGTGCTTTTCCTATCATCCACACTTCCAGCCCAATCTGCATCTGTGTAAGCATGAAGAGTGAGATCAGTATTTCTAGGATACCATAAGCCATAGTTTTGGGTCCCTTGAAGATATTTGAAGATTCTTTTGACTGCCTGAAGATGAGTTTCCTTTGGGTTGGCTTGAAATCTTCCAACCATTCCTACTGCATGTGTAATATCTGGTCGAGTACCTGTCAAATAAAGCAAACTCCCAATCATGGATCTATAAGTGGGTTGGTGAACTGCTGCTGATTCATCATTTGCACTGAGGCTGCATCCTGTAACCATGGGTGTACATACTGGTTTTGACTCTTCCATGCCATACTTCTTCAAGATCTGCTTGAGGTATTTGGTTTGAGACAAGAAGATACCTCCTTCATTTTGTTGGATTTGCAATCCAAGAAAATATGTCAATTCTCCAAGAAGTGACATTTCGAATTCTTTCTGCATAACCAAGGCAAAGTTTTGACTCATGGTCTCTTCATTGCTGCCAAAAATAATATCATCTACATAAACAACAAGGATTAGCAATTTGTTATTTTCAATTTTATATAGAGATTGCTATCTGCTGATCCTTTTGAAAAGCCTTGTTGGTGAAGATATTTGTCCAAGCGATAGTACCAAGCCCTTGGAGCTTGTTTGAGCCCATAGAGTGCCTTTTTCAATCTGCATACAAGGTTTGGATCATTTCCAAGAATGAACCCATCTGGCTGCTCAATATATACTTCTTCTTCTAAGTCTCCATTTAGGAAGGCTGATTTCACGTCCATTTGAAATACCTTGAAGTTTTGAAAGCTTGAGAGAGCAAGGAACATTCGGATGGCCTCTAGTCTTGCCACAGGAGCAAAGGTCTCTTCAAAATCTATTCCTTCTTGCTGTGCATACCCTTTACAAACAAGTCTGGCCTTGTTTCTAATTACTTCTCCATTTTCATTTAACTTATTCTTGAAGACCCATTTTGTTCCTATTACATTCTTATCTTTTGGTCTAGGAACTAATTCCCAAGTGTTGTTCCTTTCGATTTGCTCAAGTTCTTCATCCATTGCTTTGACCCAACATTCATCTTTGCATGCTTCTTTCACATTTTGTGGTTCAATGGAGGAGAGTAGAGCCAAGTAGCTTGAAGCTTCTGCAAGTGTCCTTCTTGTTTGTACTCCTGCTTCTTTCTGCCCCACAATCTGAGTTTCTGGATGATTCTTTTGGACATATCTGGATGGAGTCTTCTCTTCTATTCTTGTCTGCTCCTCTGGTTCTTCTTGAGATTCTTCTTCTTCATCATTTCGCCTTTGAGAGTAACCTTCATCTTCTTCAATGTCTTCATGATGAACTTGCCTAGGAATATATCCCTTCTCATCAACCACTATATCAATACTGTCAACAATTCTGCCAAGTCTTTTATTGTAGCACTTGTATGCTTTGCTATGTGGAGAATAACCAAGAAGAATGCCCTCATCTGCTCTAGGTTCAAGTTTGCCAAGTTGCTCATCAGTATTCTTAATATAACATTTGCTCCCAAAGATTTTGAAATGCTTCACGGAAGGAGTTTTACCACTCCAAAGCTCATGAGGTGTTTGAGTGCTGTTTACTCGGACATTTGTTTTGTTAAGAATGATAACAGCAGCATGTGCAGCTTCACCCCAGAAGGTTGCAGGAGTACCTGATTCATCGAGCATAGCACGAGCCATTTGTTGGATAGTTCTGTTCATTCTTTCCACAACCCCATTTTGCTGAGGAGTTCTAGCTGTAGAGAATTCTCTTCTTATCCCATGTTCATCGCAGAAATCGAAAAATTCATTTGATGTGAACTCCCCACCTCTGTCAGATCTGAGGCACTTAATTTTGTGTCCTGATTCATTTTCAGCCAATGCTTTGAAGGATTTGAATTTTTCGAATGCTTCATCTTTGTGCTTCATAAGCCCTAACCAAACAAACCTTGAGAAATCATCAATGAATAATATCAGATATTCTTCTCCTCGAGGTGTCCTTTTCCTAAATGGACCACATACATCTGTATGGACTAGCTCAAGAGGCAAGCTAGCTGATCCTTCCTTTTCTGGAAAGTTAGTTCTGGTTTGCTTTCCAAACTGACAAGATTTGCATATAGTGTTGTCTGGAATTTTGATATCTGGAAGATCGCGAACTGCCTGATATTTGCATGCTTTTCTTATTTGTGAGAAGCTTAGATGTCCCAACCTTCGATGCCATAGCCAGTGCTCTTCATCCTTGCTAAGATAGCATTGTTGTTGTCCTTCTTCAAATATGTACAGATTATTTGGAGTTCTTTTGCCTTTGAGAACTGTTTTACCTGTATCAAGATCACGAACAAGACATCCATTCGATCTGAAAATAACCTCGGTTTTTTGATCACACATCTGACTGACACTTAGAAGATTATGCTTCAATCCATCAACATACAAAACATTTCCAGCCTTGACCTTTTCTTTCAAAGGAGCAATACCTTTTCCTTTTATAGTTGCAGGAGTATCATTTCCAAAAGAAACTTTCTTTCCCTTTTCTAAAGTAGAATAAGATTCAAGTTTTTCTTTATCACCTGTCATATGTTTCGAACATCCACTGTCAATGTACCATAGATTTTCCTGTCCTTCTGCATAAAACGCTATCCCACATCTTTCTGTCTGAGGTTCTTTTATTCTCCATTTTTTGGTGCTCGTGGCTTGTTCCTTTTTCTCCTGAAACCTGCTCCTGCATTCAGATTCTTTATGACCAAAATTATTGCAAATAGAACATTCAACTTCATTTTCAAGAACCGAAAAGTTGTTATAGGTCCTCTTTGTAATCCCTGTCATACTTCTTTGTTTTTGAGCTTCCCTAGTCATGATTGTTTTATATGCAACACATTGAGCTGCTTTGTGACCAAAGTTATGGCAAGAAAAGCATTGTCCATTGAAGAAGCTTCTGCGGTTATTGAATCTACCAGCCAACTGATTGTAATTTCTATTTTCATCTATTCTTGTGCCAAACTGAGAAGATTTTACCTGTGGTTGGTTGTAGCTTTTGTTCACCCTTAAGAAGGATTGTCCCTGATAGTTTCTGTTTGTAATTCGTCCCTGCTTTACCTGATTATCTTCATTGTTCTTCTGCTCATTTCTTCTTGCTGCATCAAGATAATTCTTTGAGGTGGATGCTTTAGAGGTTTCTCCATTATAGCCCAAACCTGTCTTGTTTAGAGGAGACCGCTGCACATTGATAATCTCATCCAAAGTTTCAGATCCTTTGACAAACTTAAGATTAATAGCTTTTGTTTTCTCAATTTCTTTTCTGAGACCAACAATTTCACCTTCTAGTTTTTCAAGATGTTTTTCCTTTTCATCAATTTGAAATTGCAAAGTATCAATGATCACACTCTTTTCTTCTATGCATCTCTTGAGTCTAGTAATTTCATTATAGAGATTATCCACATCTACAGCATCCTCATAATCATCATCTTCAAATGCCATTAATAGCTTATATTTATTACCTTGTTCATCTTCATCACTGTTTGATAAGCCATCACTATCTTCATGGGTGTAGTAGCTTTTCTTATTTGCACTTTGTTTCTTATTCCATCTAGCAGGTTCTTTTCCTTTATCTTTATTAGGACATTTTGCAGCATAATGACCTACTCTTCCACAAGCAAAGCATTTGAAAGGTAGCTTACCTCTGAACCTTCCAGCACCCCTTTGAAGATTTCTAACAAAATTTGATTCTTCTTCCTCTTCTTCTGGAACATGGCTTGCCTCATAGTAATCTTCTTTTCCTGATGCCTTAAAAGCAGCTTCCCTTCTGTCTGATGGACCTCCCTTTCTCATTTCATAAGCAGTTAGAATTCCATGTAACTGAGACATAGTGAGAACTTTGAGATTTTCCTTTTCTTCTATTGCAGATACTTTAGATTCAAACTTGGGGGATAATGATCTTAGAATCTTTGAAACTACTATAGTTTCTTTTATTTCTTCACCCAAATTTTTCATACAATTAACAATCTCGTCTACCCGAAGAAAATAATTTGCCACACTTTCATCATTATACATCTTGAGAGTCTCATATTGAATCCTGAGAGTTTGAAGTTTAGCTTCCTTTACCTGTTCATCTCCTTCATAGCTAGTGATCATTTTGTCCCATATGTCTTTTGCTGATTTGAAGTGCATGACCTTCATGAATTCTGTTTGGGATATACTTCCTAATAGAGTACTGACTGCTTTTGCATTTGTTTCATATGTCTTTTTCTCAGCTGGATCTGTAGGAGTAACTGAAGGAAAAGCATAGCCTGTTTCTACAATGTTCCAAACTTCTGTACCAAGAGATTGAAGATATGCAGTAACTCTTACCTTCCAATAATTGAAATTTGTTCCATCAAAAACCGGTGGCCTGATTGATGCTTCTTTCTCGTAGTTGCTCATGATGAATGATCTACCTTCAAGCGATCAAGCTTCCCTGAAGGACCGGCTCTGATACCAATTGTTGGAAATAATACTGAGAGGGGGGGTGAATCAGTATTATCAGATCAATCAAACCTTTTCAATGCTCAGAAACATATACGCTACTTCAGTTAAGTAAAACAGCGTGTACACGCTACTGTGACTAAATAAAACAGCGTATAAGCAGAAAACTCATAACTTAGTTAGCTTATTCTTCAGTTAAGTTCATCAGGACATTATTCAGCACATTAACAGTAAGTAGATGCAGTATAACAGAACGGATCAAAAGTCACACACATGAACACCAAGATATAAGGTGGAAACCCAATGTGGGTGAAAACCACCTGCTGCAAGTTATCTCTATCTTTCTTTAAGAAACTTCAGTTTACAATCTTTTGTACTGGTGCAGCCTTATACCAGTACGCAGGCTACAACCTGCAGAAGGCTACAACCTTCTCTCGTTCTCCAAACTTCCTTGGAAGGGAGCTCCAACCCCCCTGTTCTTGTACTAGCCAAGATACTAGTACGTAGGTGCTGACCTACAATCTTCTTTTCTTCAGGTATCACCTTTCATACATTTTCAGACTTGAATATTCCTGAAGCACAACATTACAATCTGAAGACCACAATTCATTCAATTTCCACAACAGATCATTGAAGCATAAAACAACCAAACTCTGAATCACTGAACCACTGAACCCTGTCAATCACCAGTTATCAGAACACAGAGCAGACTACAGAACTCTGCAATAACTGTCAGACCCCACTGTAAACCCAAAAACAAGCTTCAAAAGATATACGCTACTTCAAGGAGCCAAACCCGCGTATACACGCTCTTTTACCGAAGCCAACCTGCGTACAGATCTAAAAATAAACTTTCTCAATTTGCAGCTGTACCAGACATTAGTTAGATCCAGAACATAGCATTGCGACAATATGCAGATCTAGAAATAAGCATAATCAACCATATCATGATAGTGCATTTCAAACCATTAGATCCCGATCTATCCTTAGATCTAGTCTTCCATCAACCAATGTGATCTCTCCTTGGCTTAGATCAAGCAACCCAGCACCTGCAAATCAGATCTCTTTCACTCTTAGATATTCAAGCCCTTGTCGAAAGATGATTTTGCCTAATGATCTTCTTCTCCTTATATAGTCTTAGGCCTAGCTCAATACCAAGAGCCAAAACCATAGTAACACAATACCATCAACTTCAAAACTAGGGATCGACACGCCCGTCGAGACACAATGGTCCGAAATCATAGGCACAACTTCCAAGGACTAACCACCATGGACCAAAGGAACCTTTCCACATACACGCGCTTTTTATGAATCGAACTAGCGTGTACACGCGACTTGGGCTTAACGAAACGGCGTGTATGAGCTTCCTTGGCATGCTGTACTGAGATCTGTCTTCTGATTAAGATGCCATCACTTGTACCAACCTCTGAGCACTTGTACCATCCTCTGAGTGAGTTGCCATCAAGGACAACACTTGAATCATAATGCCAACAACGTAGCGGCGGGCTGAATAGTAAAACCGCTCACTTTGGGTGGGTAAATTTCAGCATCGGAGGCTGCTCGATATGAGCGTCAGCTGTTAGATCTGAAGGGGTCAGATCGTATGGTGATCGGAGCAATGATTCGATCGAGAGTTAATGGAGGGGCCCAATGGGATAATAATTGCAGATTAAGGATATTTAATGATGTCGGGGATGATTTGATTGGAGGATGGTTATTAATTAATCACAATTTGACTAATTAATCCATTTTAACATGGCAGAGGGTTATGGTTCTTAATTAATCGCAGATCGATTAATTAATCCATGCAATTATTTTATTATGGTTTATTTTTCAAACCGGGCCGGGATATTAACGTATGGAAATTTAATAATATATATGGGAAAGGAGTGTATTTTTCTGAATTAAATATATAAATAAAATTAGATGTTAATATGAAAATGAAAATGGAAAGCGCTAAGTAAAATGTTTTTGAAATATATTGAAATTTCCGCATTCAGACATCACAACTTAGGCTTAAGTATATTTGTGGGATTTTATATGGGGTTAATTACTTTTCCTAGGCAAATAGTGATTTTACCTTAGGAAAAGGGGGTTTTAAAGGAAAATGAATGAATGATGGAGGGGGTGAATGTTGATGAGGGGGTTTTAGTACTTAGACCTTATAACTTATTGGTCCGAGGGTCCGGTCCCTCTAGAAGTTAGAGAAATGCTTTGAGCGCCTTTAACTTAAGGTTTTAGGTACTTTGATTGTTATTTGTGGGAAATTATTGAAATAAAGGGTAAAATGAATGAGGAAATTAAACACTTGACTTTGTAATTGTTTCCTTGTTATCCATAATTTAGAAATTTGATGATAAAAGTAAATGATGTGATCTTAGCTAATCATTCATCAGCATTCTGCAACCATTCATCTACTTACCCACCTACACATACTACGATTTTTTCTACTCTTTATTAGGGTGCACTTAAACTGGCAAACCCTTATCAAATTTTTCTTTTCTTTTACAATGATATTCTAACTAAGTCTAACCTTATTACATCCAAGGGCTTAGATTAAACTGTTGAGCTCCTTTTATTCACTCTACCTATCTATTTATCTGCCAAGATTCAGTAGTTTGGTCAGATTTTATTCTCTGTCTCTAAGCATGAAATTCAAAACATAGAATAACCAAGATTAAACTATTTGGTTACCATGGATTGTGGCATAAACAACAATTTGCACAAAATCATTATTGTAAAAAAAAAGTAAAATAGTAGTGGCATTTGGACTTGCACACTTTCATGGTATTTTTCCTTTTCTCGGGTTCATTTTTCATCTTTTTTTACCTTTTTCCTTCTTTTTGCCCTTAATTTTTCTTTTAGGGCATACCCTCTTTATATTTTTTAATTTTTTGATTTTTTGAATATGGAAAACATTTGCAGAAAACAAAGGTATGTACATATTACAGGTTTAAACTAAGTCAATCATAGATTATGACACCTATTGGTATAGGAACATAACGCTCGCTAGCCTAGTGTGGCAGAGATGTTGCGATGTATTGTTTAACATTTTGACTAAGTCAAATTACATAAAAATAAGAATAAAAATACATTTTAAAAATTAAATTATATAAAAATCTTAACATAATCTAATGTAAACATTTAAACTTGGTAAAAAAATCATCCTATAAAAATAAAATCAAAATCAAAATAAAAATGGCGCACGCTATTGACCCATGGTATTGATGTGGAATGTAGTCTATTTAAAGGGGGAAATTAAGTAGGCCTAGATTCATTTTAACTCAGGATATATCAAGCCCCTAAAGAGATTAAATCTCTTGATATGCAACCTCTTTTAGAGTGAAGAGAGATTTTATCCCTCTCCACACTTAGTAGATCCAGAAATAAAACAGATCTAAATTAATTATGTTATAAATATATAATTAAAAATAATTCAATATCTCATTAAATTTCTATTATTTTTTATATATTTTTTAATTAATTTTATAATGCTTTAGTAATATCCCTATTCACCAATTATTCAATATTTTAGGAAAAAATACCCATTTATCAATATTATTAATATTTCTAATTTCCATATTTCATTAGTTTTTTATTATTTAAATTATTAGTTAACGTGTGATTAATTTTATTGATATTTTGTGTGCTTTATTTTGTTAGTATCTTTTCACTAATTTTGTTCGTTTATATAGTAATTTCATTTTTTCCTTAGTATCTTTTCACTAATTTTGTTCGTTTATATAGTAATTTCATTTTTTCCTTGACTACATTTTAAAAAGATATATCTATTTTCAATTTTTTAATATTTTTTTTTATAAAATATTAATAAATCAATTTAGATTTTATTATTTTTCAATTATAAAAACATTTCATTATATTTTTTAATAATTTTATTATTTTTCCTTCTCCTATCTTCTTTTATTATATAGGTTTAAAATATAAACATTATTATGCTTGGTGTGAACTAGCGATAAACTTTTAACTATTAGAATTGGAATTTTTTTTGTTGTATGTGTTATTTGACTAAAACATTTAGTACAATAATTTGTTGTTTTATATCATTTTAAAATGTGTTTTAATTACATTAATGTTGTAAGCTTCTTATTTATGGATTTACAATTTCTAATAAAATATGGTATTCAATATTGAGATCGATGATAGTGTTGAACACTGTGATTCTTATTTTTAGAGGGAAATGTTTCATGGATGTAATGTTTGTATAATTTTTATTCTAAACACATTGTATCTATTTCTTTTTATGTTTTTTCCCTAAAATACTATTACATGAGAACCAATCTATCTACTAGATCAAGTATCTCTTTATCTTCTTTTCTTCAAACTCACCATTCCACTCTAAAAAATGAATCCTACAACCAACACTTGGTTTTCTCAAGCAAGAACAATACAACTCACTTCCATATCGAAAAGTAACTATGCTCCACCCTTATCTGAACAACTATTGTCTCGTACCAGTTGGAAAATTAATATACCATTTATAGCTCAGATTGACTAATAAGATATTGTACTATAGGTCCTAACATCAACTCACCATGAAGATTTATTCACTAACAATCCTATGGACCTACTTTCATCTACTGAGATACATGGGCCTTATCTATTTTACAAGCTAATTATCTAGGTAAATAGTATAGATATGGTATGTATCCATCTCAACCTTATATTCTCTCCACTTTCCAATCAAGCCTTACGGTGAACCACTTAATAAAAAGTTCTCAGGGAAAAAAATAACAGTAAGAGATACATAACACATAATATGAAAAATATCCTCCTCCTTTGGAGTCATGTGCATGCTTAGAATATTTGACTAAATCTTCCACATCTTTCTTCGCTCTCTATCTTGGATCCTTATGTTTCACCTGTCATTTGTTAGAGTAGTGAATTTTAAAAACATAAATATACCTTTTTATTGAGGTTGCTCATATCAATATCCTCATAGCTCCAAGACACTTTCACCATCAAAGCTACCAATATTCATATGAAGCAATAGATCTAAAAGTTCACCCTACTTTATAAGAATAATTGTAAACAACCCCTTTTCTCTTTTATACCTATGTTTGTCCATCCAACCAATAACATTTTCCATGTCATTTACACAAATGCTATATTGTGTAAGAAATACTTCTAGATGTATATGGAGGCTTGCACCTATCACTGTTCAGAAATTTCTAACTTAGCTAGTACATATCCTTATGTAGCACATAATTTAGGTTCCATATGAAAGGTATCTCAGCACCACCATCCACATGTTTGCGGGACAAATAAAAAATGCCACAAAATGAAGGAATCAAGGTCTGCTAGCTCTACTTATGGAATAGAGGTATCTTCTAATCATAACTTGGACATTTCATGCCCCTACCTCTCTCTATATGATGACCATAATTGACTATCCATTCTAGATTGAACCATAGGTTAATCTCATTCTATTATTTTTTGCCTCATTTCTTCCATGAATGATGTTCATTCCAATAATTATGGAGAGGTCCCCTTGAATGGTGCTAGGTGTTGAAAAGATGTAGCAAGAAATTCTTAATTTAATTTTCCCTTGAATTAACTTAGGAGAAAATTGAAATTCGACATCACAAGACAACTTCAATGAGTTAACTAAGTTGTTATCACTCAGTTAGCTTAATTAATTCTTGTTGAGAGCTTCACTTGAGTTGTGTATAGTCATTCCTAAATTTTAGGAGCCTAGGTTTATTTAATTTCAGTTTTAACAATTTAATTCATTGTAGGGATGTAATTATTGAATTTAGTCTTATGTGATCCATATCAAGTTTTTTAGAAATGTTTTTGGCGATAATCACATCAAGATTCATTTGTCGACATGCTTCGAACCATCCAGTTTGGTTCATCTCGTCGTGACAATGAACCACACTGGATGGCTCAAAATGCATCTACAAATTAATTTTGATGTGATTATTAGTGAAAGCATGTCTAAAAAAATTTAATTTAGTTAAATTATGTTAAGGTCAATTAAACTAGTTCCAACTATTGAAGGAACAAGTAGGAGGTCTAGTAGTGGGGTGCATCTTCATTGTTGAACTAGTTAACTGATCAATCAACCTTAATTAACTCAAGAATGCATGAAATTAAAGTTACCCTGTTGATATTGGAGTTGAAGGGCAGTGTACTATCAATTTTAGATAATTCTAAATTGTACAGGTGGTGCATGAAGTCAAAGAAGGGGCCTATAGGGATTGCATAACTCTAATTGAGAATTTCCCTAATTAACATGGGGTTAATTCCTTGAGGAGAAACACAAGGAAATAGGGACTTGGGCATGCTTCGATTTGGTTAAGTACTGACTAGAGATTGTATAGGAAGCAATTAGATAGACTATACTAGTGCATAGGTTGTTTGTGCTTGAGCAAGCATTGTATTTCTTCTATATTTTCTAGCTAATGCAATCCATATAGGAAGGGGTTTTTAGGAGTTTCTTTCCCCTTAGATAAATCTCTTAGCATATGTGATTGAATCGTGTTTCATGTTTATGCACGAAATCAAAGTTACCCTGTTGATGTTGGAGTTCAAGGGAAGTGTACTATCAGTTGTAGATAATTATAAATTATAAAGGTGGTCCATGAAGTCAAATAAGTGGCCTACAAGGATTGCACAATTCTAATTGGGAATTTCCCTAATTAATAGGGGGGTAATTTCTTGAGGAACAACACAATGAAATAGGGAATTGGGTAGGCTTGGATTTGGTTAAGTATTGACTAGAGCTTGTCTAGGAAGCAACGAGATAGATTATATCCGTGTAGAGTTTGCTCACGCTTGAGAGAGCATTATATTCTTCTCTATTTTCTAACTAATGCAATACATATAGGAAGGGGTTTTGAGCAGTTCCTTTCCCCTTAGATAAATATCTAAGCATATGTGATCGAATATTCTGTCATGTTTATGTTGTGATTTCTTGATCGTTTAATTATTTTTCGTTGATGAGTAGAGTAGATTCAAGTATTTTGTTTTAGAAAATTATATAAGAAGTTTGAATCTACAAGGAATTTCTACACTAGGTTGTGAATTTTGCAGGTTAATTACACTTATTAATTTGTAATCTCCTTGATACTCTTAGACATTCCCATATCATTTCAGGAATAGAACAAGGCCATTAAAAAGACCATTAAAAATTTTGGATTTTCTTTCATATCATAATAATGTTTCTTAGAAAAATCCTTTGATGGTACAAACAACTTGGTTAGAGCAAGTTTGTAAACCTTCTACTCAAAATGAGAAGCAATTTTAGAAAATTAGACCTTTTGAACATCATCATGCTTGATGGAAATAAAATTTTGTTCGAGTTTTGTAGCATCCATGGATGATTCTCGAAGCATGTACACATTTATCCCTAATACCCATGTTATAGAAATCTAGTATTAGTAAGAAAATTGATAATCCCCATGAGAAGAAATACTAGAAAGTGATGAGAAATTTCCTGTACATGAGAGTCTACCTCATTTTGAATTATCAATAAACAAGTAGAACCATTAGGCACCCTCTATTCGAGAGAACTAATCCAAAATTAAGAAACCAGCTCTATTGACCTAGAATCAAAACCAACAAGGTTGTTTTAAAGACTACACTTTACCTTATAATTCCTCTATTCCTCTAATTTTAGCAAACAAAGAATGTGAAAGAGTAGGGAATGGAAATAATGAGAAGATATAGATGAATAGAAAACAACATAGAAAGTGCTATATTGATCAGCTCAATATGCATGCAACTCCATTTCCATCTATTTTATCTACAATAGTACCAAATGCTGCATTGTGGGACTAACCCGTCATTGACCCTTATGGTATTGGTCAAATGCTTCAATGCGGAGGCTCTCATCATTCAAGAGAATTTGGGATCTATTTCCATATTTTTGAAGAATACCCTCCATTCAATTATCATAAGATTCCTCCCCCTTTGTGGAAACCTCATGTTTTATCTCATCCTTTATCTAAGCGACTTCAACAACATATCAATTGTTTGATTTCTTTCTTCAATCCTTCATTTTTCTCTATACAATTTCTGAGGAGAAAATGTAGCAACACTAAAGTGATTGACAAACGAATAATCATAACCAATTACGTTACTCTTCCTAATTATGGTCCCTCCCATGATAAATAGGCCCAAACCAACTTTAATACAAAAATGATATATGATAAGAACACTTTTATTAATAAAATATTGTTACAATAGAAGTACATGAATTATTTTTCAAGATAGAGAAACTTCCTTCATCGCACAATCAACTAGTTGTGCAAATCTCTCAACCTCACACCAATATAGGAATCTAGTTGAGGGGAATATCTCTAAGCCCAACTAGACCTAACGCTATCTTAAAAAATAGGAGTAGATTTCCTCTTAGGCTATTGAGCACACACACGAAAAGTAGGATTTATATTCTCTCACAATTCCAAAGGAAATAAATAATAGAGGTGACAATAAGGATGCACAATCAACATTTTTGAGGAAGAGAAAAAATATTCACAACTCCAAGGTGGTGAACTTAAGCTTTGGATGGACACATATGAGGAAACCATCCAAAAAAAATTTTTGGCATCATGTATATTTTTCTCTCATTAAATAATTGTTTGATATATCATTTGAGGGAGCCTAGGAAGGCTACCATGTGATTATAAAAGATATGGCTTTATTTTCCAAATATTTAAAAACTATTTGCAAGCCAAACTATTTGATGAGTTGTATATTTAAATTATCAGATAGCTATTTTATAAACATTTCATTTCGTAAACTACTACAAGACTAATGTTTGTTATTTAATTATAACTTATGGAAAGATCCAAATATCCATTGGTTCTTGCAGTTTTAGGGAGAATTAGTGGGTTTAGGGCCATCATCAACATCCAAACTTGCATCATTTATGGATGTGAATAAAAATATCTACAAATTGAAATGCTTCAAAATATTTTCCTATTCATAGTTTTTAGATAGTGGAGGACAATGAATAGTGTCATTAATGATGATCACGGTATGGAAGGTATCCCATTTATAGTTGATACATGGAAAGGATTCCATGTGTACATGTTTAATGATTATTGAACTCCTACATATGCATTTTTCCACTGTGTTTCTTTTACCTGGAAAAAGAAATGTGAGACTCTTTATGCTCAAAGGTTTTTTATTGTCTAGTTTGAGTAAGCTTTTGAGCACAACCCTAGTTGCAAGGAAGCATTAAAAATTTTAGGACTATTGAGTTCCCTAAATGATACTTTAAATTAGTAGAAAACAATTTTTGGTTCATTTATGCAATCTTCTATTAAATTCTTTTTGAATTTATCATTTTTTTTGGAAATTGGGTATCTATGGGCACTTGGATAAAATATATCTTGAGAGAGATATAATTGATTTATGTACATGCACATCCATCTCTATTAATGTGGACTGTAATAAGGGCCTTGTATAGAAAATGATTATCACATGAAAGAATTTCAAATACACATTGGTCTTGGATTATGATAACACAACATTGTAGTGAAAGATAGGTCATCATCTAGGAAATTTACAAGAAATATTGTCCTTTTAGGAAGAGAGGCATCGAATAAAAACTAAAGAGAGGAAATTTTCAAGAGTAACCAGGTTCGAATGCCAAACTTGATCAAACCAAGGTATGTCATCATTTTCTAGTGTCAATTTCGGAATGGAGTCCTCTCTTGGCAATAAAGTAGATGGAATGGATACCGAAACTTCCTAATTCGCTCTAAATTCATTTACATTGACCTCCTACATCACCATTGCTTCATTGGATTCATTTGAATTCGATATAATTTTGATATATGTCTCTGCCTAGGAGCAACATTTTTATTGTCATTTCTATGACTATTTTGATTATGACCAAGTGTTTAAAAGTGATTTGTACTTTTGGGAAACTATATGACATTTTAGAGCTCATTGATTCCATAAATTTAATTCTAACACTATGTTTACTAGATTGTCACTTTTGTTTCGTCTATATACCCAATTTTTATAAATATTTCTTTTTCGATATTTATTAATTTTGGAGCTTATATAAAATTATGTCTTGAGATAATTGTCATGGGTTTATACATGCATGCAGACATTTGTGTTGAGATAAATGAAAACAAATATATTTACAAAAAAGTTAATGTTGCATAGAAGAGTTCGTAACACGTATGTGTCTTGGTTTATTTTGGTAAAATACATGTCATATTTAAGAATATTTATAAACCAATTTTCCTCACGCTTGAGCATATCCCACCCATTTTTCTCATGCTAGAGCATATCCTTCTAAAGGAAGGGAGCAAAATCAAAAGATATAAAATTTTCAAGAAAATACTAATTCAAATATTAAACTTGATTAAAATTAAGTAAATCAAGATCGGTAAGTGACATGGTAGAGTCCACTCATTTCTCTGCCTCTCTGAAAGTTTGTAAATTTAAGAAAATCCAAATCACTATTATAGAAAAAATAAATAAATCTGTATTAATTAAATGATTCACATTAATATTAAAAAATCATTTTCTTTTTAAATATTTTTAATTAACGATAATAAACGAATTATTGTGAATTTATACACTACAGAGGTCGTATGAGTACTTAATTTAGGATGTCTTTGGCAATTTGTAACCTTTAGGGATGTAACACTTTTTAATTATATTAAATTTAAATCAAATTAATATAAAGTTGTTTTACGTGAGAATATGCCTATGTTTGACATGAAAATATATGTTTTAATGAATTCAAGGGTAAGCCAATGGTTCAGAGCTTCCCCGTTTCAATTATTCGCTAACAACTGAATTCTTATATATTATTCATTCTAACGAAATTGGTATGTACGAACCTGGAACATCTGACCTTTCATAAGTGGGTATATATCCATTTCAGAGATATTTGAAGTGGAGATTCTCTAATGAAAATGAATGTTGTTTTAACATATGCAAGCGCTATGTCAACGGCTCATAATTTATAGTTTCTTCTGTTCGAATTTATAGTTTTACTTTCTGATTTGGTTGGAGTAATCACTTGTTAAAGTCTGACAGCAAATGAGGTCATATACTTGCAGAGTAAGAAAGGCAAACGGACAAGAAACAAACAAATTCATTTATACAGAGATATTATTTTCAGGTCGATTAGGTAACAACGTATGAAATTAGAAGACATCCCAGCAGAAAAGTCGTAGTAATTAGGAAGGGCTTTCCATAAAATAAAAAAAAATTGAAATTATCGCAGTCAGAATTTTGTTTGAAACAATTATCTCTTTCAGGGTTTCTTCAAAATCTTTCTCGTTATGTCATTTGGGTTTTCATTATACTCGGAAAGAATTATGCCAGGCCTCCTTCGAAGATTCGATGTTACCAACGATACAATCCAAGTCCGACCGTTATACGCAACATATGACAACATTTCCGCGGCCCCTGTGTAACGGCTGTTATATATATGCTCTGTGTTGGGAATTTCCGATAATTCCAGAACAAATAAACAGAGAATAATGTTCTGTTTCTTTACACAGAAAAACTAAAAATGTTTCGGGAAGACACAGTTTCACACACAAAAAAAAACTTGTATTCATTAACAAAAGTAAGTGTTACAGAAGTTTTCTTCTAACATAGGGATTACAAATTACAACAAGACTGATTCAGAGGCAGTTCAAAATTTCACTCTCTCTCTCACTATAAAAATTAACACTGGAGTGTGTAATTTTTTCACTTTTTGCTTTGCACTGCTGTGCATTACATTGCTTCTCAAAAAAAACATAACATTACATTTTTACTTGTGTCGTAGAAACCTACTCCCATGAATTAAAAACAATAAAAATAAAATCTCCACCTACATTCAACAACCGTAATAAATTTACATTAATTAAAATCTCCACCTAAATTCAACAACTGTAATAAATTTACATTAATTACTTCACATGGCTATATTCCCGCAAAGGAGTGGCGCTGTGGTTGAAAGCAATATTTCAACACTCCCCTTTAATTTCAACTGTTGGGTTATCAGCCGTACCGAGACATTTCCTCAAAAACTCAAAACTTTTCTGCCCCAATGGTTTCGTCACAATATCTACAACCTTCTCTTGAGTTGTGCAGTGTTCAAAAACAATTTTTCCATTGTTTACCAATTCCCTGATATAATGAAATTTTGTGTCAATGTGTTTCGTTCTCTTATGAAACACAACGTTCTTGGATAATGCAATAGCTGAGCTATTGTCATAAAAAATCACAGTTCCTTTTGCTTGCTCTTGGCATAAACTTCTTAACATCCTTCTCATCCAAATTGCTTAACACGTTGTTGTTGTAACTGCCACATATTTTGCCTCTACTGTAGACAACGCTACAATAGACTGGTTTTTAGAAGCCCATGAAATGGCTCCTAAATCCATGTGAAAAACATAACCGGATGTACTTTTTTGATCATCTACACTTCCAACCCAATCACTATCAGTGTATCCAATTAAATCTGAACATTCTGAAGCAGTATATAAAATGCCAAACCTTTAAATACCTTTAAGATACCTTAGAATCCTTTTTGCTGCCTGCCAATGTGCTTCTTTTGGCCTCTCCATGAATCTGGAAATCAAACTAACAGCATGCATTATATCCGGCCTAGTTGCAGTCAAATACATGAGGCTGCAAACTATGCTCTTGTACAAGCTAGGATCAAAATCCTTGCTATTGTCCTCTTTGCTGAGTTTTAATCCCATCACTATGGGAGTGATCGCTGTTTTACTCTCCTGCATATTAAATCTTTCCAACACTCCATTAACATATTTCGCTTGTGAGATAAAAATCCCATTTCCATTTTGTTCTACTTCTATTCCTAAGAAGTATCTCAGCAAACCCATGTCAGTGATTTCAAATTCTTCTTTCATCACTATTTTGAAATTTTCAATAAGGTAATCATCATTACTTATGAAAATAACATCATCAACATATAACACAATAATTAGTATTTTACCATCCTTTTCTTTGATGTAGAGGGTGGTTTCTCCCTCACACTTTTCAAATCCATTTTCCAGTAGATAGGAATCTATCCTACTGTACCACGCTCTTGGTGCTTGCTTCAGCCCATAAAGAGTTTTCTTCAATCTGCACACTTTGTGCTCTTGGCCTTTCTTTTCATAGCCTAGAGGTTGTTCAATGTAAACCTCTTCTATTAATACTCCATTTAGGAATGCTGACTTCACGTCTAATTGGTAAACTTTCCACTTGTTTTGTGCTACTATGGACAACACTACTCTCACGGTTTCCATTCTAGCAACTGATGCAAAAGTTTCCTCATAGTCTTTCCCACGATACTGCTTATATCCTTTGACAACAAGTCTTGCCTTGTGTCTTTCTATTTGCCTTCAACATTACTCTTGGTCTTGTAGACCCATTTAACTCCAATGACTTCTTTTCCTTTTGATAATTCAACTAAATCCCATGTCTTGTTTCTTTCTATGGCATTGATCTCCTCATCCATAGCTTCTATCCATTTCCTATCCTTAATTGCTTCTTCGAAATGAACAGGGTCATCAACATGACAATATAAAACAAACAAAGAGTTCATACCTTCATTTGTTGCCTCTTGTTTATAAATGTCACTTAAATTTCTGAACTTCTTACCTCTTTGATTTGGTGTACAAGTGCTTGAAGAAGCACTTGAATTTCCTCCTTGTGGTGTGCTTGGAGAAGAACTTTCATTTCCCTCAAGGGTGCCTCTTGCTGCCCTTGTGTTGGTACTACTGTTTGGAAATGTATTTCAGCTATCTTCTCATCATCTTAATCATGAGACAAAGAGTTTTTAACATTCATTGTTTTGTCTATGCTTCCATCCCAAGCTTCCTCCTCAATGAACTGAACATCTCTACTCACAATAAGTTTCTTGGTGGATGGGTTATACAACCTATAAGCTTTGGATTCCTCACTGTATCCAATGAAAATACATTTCTCCCCTTTGCTATCCAACTTCTTCCTTAGTTGATCTGGAATGTGTGCATAAGCCACACATCCAAAAACTTTCATGTGGCTGACTCCTTGCTTTTTCCCACTCCATGCTTCTTTCGGCACTTTGTTCATGACTGCTTTTGTAGGGCATCTATTCAAAATGTACGCTTCACAGTGTACAACTTCAGCCCAATAATCATTTGGCAAATGCTTTGCCTTTAACTTACTCCTCGCCATATCCATGATTGTCCTATTCTTCCTTTCGACAACTCCATTTTGCTGCGGAGTGTACCTAGTGCTAAACTGCTTATAAATTCCATTTTCTCTACAAAAACGTAGAAATTCTTTGGAGATATACTCACCTGCTCTATCAGTGCTTAGAACTTTGATATGCAGCCCACCTTGGTTTTCTACAAGTGCTTTGAAATTGAAAAATAAAACTTGAGATTTCATTTTGTTTATTTCCAACCTAAATCTTGATTGAATTCAGCTAGAATATGCATGAAGTGCCTTTACTTTCGGATGGTAGAATTGTTGATAACCATAGTATCATTATCAAATTTCTTGTGGGTTAAGGGTAGGCCTAAACGAAATGTGATGGTGGGGATTCCATTTACTGGGATTGAGAAAAATGCTAGCAATAAAATGTTCTTGATCCAATTGATCCAATCTTGATTGAATCCAAATACTTCATGGATCCAAGAAAGGTGTTAAGAACTGATTTTGTCAAATGCCTTTGAGAGGTCTAATTTAAGCGGCATACCTTATTTTCTTGAAATATTTAGGGAGTGGATGGTTTCATGACAAACCATGATTCCATCGATGATCTAGTGATGTTTGACATATTTAGTTTTCTTTGGTAAAATGAGGTATGGAAGTAGTGATTTGAGTCAATTGGCTATTATGTTGCTTATGATCCTATAAAAAACATTGTTCACTGTTATGGTTCAGTAAAAATTATTGTCATCCATCGTGACCTTTTTAGGAACCAACATGAGGAAGGTGGCATGAAGGGCTGGTAAGATGGACTTTGTATGTTGAGATTCTTCCTCCACTTACAAGAAATTATGGCCTACAGTGGGAAAATAATTTTAAGAGGATTCTACTGTGATACCATTTGCGCCAAGAGTTTTTTTACTAAGGATTAATTTGATAGTTTCTTCCACCTCGTCCAAGGGTATTTCTCTGAGAGGGCTTCATTATTTTCCCATGTTATCAATGAAAGAATATGCTCTGTGATTTTCTAGATCACCTATTTTCTATTGGAAAATGGGTTTAGTGAGAAGATCTTGATAGTATCATTTAAACTCTTGGGCTATATCTTGATGTTCCTATAGCCTAATACCTTCTTAGTTTTTGAGAGAGGAGTTTCAATTATTGTGGTCATTTTGCAACATGGATTTCTCAAAAAATGTTGAATTTCATTCTCGATCTTTGGGACAGTATATCCTAGATATTTTTTTTCCCATAGTAAGTCTTCTTTCTTCCGAAGTTCCTGAAGTTGGGTGAGATAAAATGCCTCTTTTTTAATTATATTCATTGATCTTTCATTGAGGATGGCTTGTTATTTGATTGCTTCCATTTTTATTTCGAAATTTTTTATTTTTTACCATAATGTTTCCAAAGCTCTAGTTATTTCAATCCTTTGAGCTACCATTTGGTGTATTTGATCTTATGTTTCATCTTGTGCATTGACGTTCATATAAATTCCCTTATTCATTTCATCATGTGTTTTCTTGAAAAATAGGATGATGAAACCAAAATTTCTCAAGGGAGAAGGGTCTATTCTTGACCTTGTTTTTAATGTCAATGTTCACACAAATATACCAATGGTCTAAGCCATGGTTAGGGAGAATATATTCTTTCATAAAGATATCCCAACTCATTTTTTATTCTAAGACTACAAATCCTTTTAGTTTGGATGCCACATGCTCAGTAACAACTTCAGTTTTTCTATAGAAATTTTCCATTTATAGTGCAAAAATCCACCAAGTGTAAGGTCACCAATGTGTCATGAAAATGAATGGAATCAGCATGGAGACATATTATGCCACCTCTTTCTTATTCTCTGGATTTTATCATGTTGAAGCCACCGCCCAAAATACATGGTGGTAGATAGTAGATTACTAGTGTTAGGAGGTGAGCATAAACATTTTATAGGTAACAACGCTTAGCAAAGACGATAAGTTGAAATTGGATCATTAGAATTTGGTATGAATCAAGCACATTGAGAATGAGTCCCTCTTATGCATTATCAATAATTTCTAGTCATCGTAATTTCACCTAAGCATCTAAAGCTATAGTTTTGAAATTTCTACCCCATTTTCTAGTTATCTTGCTGATGAAATCACCCAAAGAGTTTTTTTCATGTAACAGCATAAAGGTGTGATTTTCAAAGAACCATTTTTAGTTAAGGAACCTCTATATTCCTTTGCAATTGAGGCCTTTGATATTATAAGAGTTGATTTTCATGTTGAGGGAGTATTGATGGAGGAAAGAACCTTCGTAATAGCTTTTATATGCCCTCATTTCCCTAGCATATATCATAGTTCATCTAAGATATGATGTTTTATTTTACTTCCCTTTTCCTTTATTCCTTGTGGGGTATTTTTGTTTCTTACATTGATTGGGATTGGAATCCCAAAGTTCTAGCATTAGGTTTCCTATAAGGCAGTTTGGAGGTATATTGTCCCTACCTTCCCTAGATTTAGTAATTTATGGGAGGTCAAGGGTATCCAACTCCATGTTCTTGATGGAATTCTAGGCCACTTTGGATGATGAAAAAATGTGGAGGGGAGAGGGGGAGGAGGTGCCCAAGAGGAAGGGACATCTAGGATGAGGTACACAAGGTTAGATTGGAGTCTGTCATTTTTATTTTAGGGGGTGGTGTGGACACACGACTGTTCAAGATTTCCATTTTGGAGAGGGGATCCAAATGGTTACTAGTAGGAAGCCACTTCCTAGTATGATTGAGTTGAGGGATTGATAGGTTTCATGACATTTCATTTTCCACCAAATTTGGGTAATATTTCTCCATCTAAGGTGGGTGTAGGATCAGGGTTATAATTTAAATCCGAAAGTGGGAAATTTCTTTAAATATTTCCATACTCGTGGCATCTTCAACATTGAAAGGAAATGTGCTCATAATATAGAGTTTTTTCCATATTTCATGGTCCTAATAAAAAATGTAAATGAACTCTGAGAACCAGATTTGAGATCTTGATATAAACACATATGTGGTAACATGACATATACCTAGATTTCTTTGTAGCTTTGGATTCTTTTATGAGATGTACAAGAGTGTTGCCAATGCTAGCAAGGGTTTCCTCAACCTAGAATTCGCATGGAAATGAGTAAATTCTTATCCAAACAAAATATGGAGTGAAATATTATTTATCAAGTACAAATATACACATATAAAAATGAATATAGATTCCATTGAAGTTGAATAAGTGTGAGCCATTTTCAAAAACCTACATTATATCTTCAATGTTTCCAAATTTTATAGGAAAAAAACCCTTGGCACCCAATTCTAGTTTTATTTTTCAGTTAGATATCTAGTTCATATTGACGAAATGGGAGAGTATTTTTTGAAAAGGCATGAGAAATTTCCCAATGAGGTGTGATTTTCCATATATTGAATATATTCCTTAATACGACTATATTATACTTCAAATTTTGGACCTATTGTTGCTTTGGTGAGACAACTAAAAGGAATTTATTTCCCTACTAGGGATTTGGTTGACAAATAATTTTGAGGTACCACCTTAGGGTTTTGATAAAAAGAACCTAAGGATTGAATAATAATGTTGCTTAGCACAATTATATCCTACTCGAATTGAATGGTATGAAGGGGTTCCACTCCCTCCAATGAAACTAGGCATTGGAAGATAATTTGAGGGGCCATAGAAGACTCTACAGTTAGGGATTTAGTGAAGATCTCATATTTTGTAGAGTTTTCATTATTATTATTATTACGCTTAGAGGCTCTCTACATCCCAGTATAGGGCTTGATGTATAGGTGTAAATAGAAATAATAAATTAAAAGTAATAAAAATAAGATTTTTTTTTTTTTTTTTTTATTGTAATTTTGTTTTGTAGTTCCTCTCCAACTCAAGTTAAAAATTATTGTTCGAGAAAAATTGCATAAATAATTACATTGGTCAATGCTAAATTAATAATGGTTGATCAGAAAGTAATCCTATAGTCTTGGTTTGGTTGTAACTAGTAAGTTGAAATGTGAAGTGGATAACTAAATTGATTTCTCAAGCCAAAGAGCTTGCATGAATTTTGGTGGGTAGTAACCACTAGTAAGTCTACATAGTTATAATTTTACTCCTACATAAGTGCTGAAGAAAATATTAATAATGGTGGGAAGTAACTCCCGTAAGTATATCTAAAAGTCATGCATGCATATTGCAACTATATAAATAAATTATGGGATAAATATATATAAGGAAGTTATCCACATGACATAATATTGAGAAAAGGTTGACCTTCAATTTATGGTCCAATGAGAGGTTTGAAAATTAATTTTTGAATAAATATTTACTTTTGAAAATTAAACATTACAATTTGCATTGGTAAATTCTAAACTAATAATGGTCAATAGACAAATTGGTTTCTAGAGTCCTCCCTAGGCATGTACTAATAATGATTTGATAACCATATTTATATATAATTAATAAGTGTTGATATATTAATGTTATTTTCTACTAGGTGTCATGATATTTATTTCATTGTCTGATAGATGTCATAGTCATTTTGATTCTCTTGAATTTAGTTTAGTCAAGTTTAGTTGGAACTTCACTCATTTATTTCTACTTGTTTCCTTGTCTCCTATGTAGTTTTATTAATTGATTTTGAATGAGGAGAAGAGAAATATGATGCATTTCGGTTTTGAATTCTTTCTCTACGTATTTATGCTTCTTCATTCTTTGACATGGTATCTGAGCTTAGTCTGAATAAGACTCCATTAGAGAAGAAAAAGAAATTGACGAGGAGTAGAATCCAACTGTGAAGAAGACTACAATTGCCAAACCATTTAAGGCTAATAAAAATTGCTATCTCTTCTATTTAAGAAAGGAAAAGTTTTTGAAAAAAAATCAAGGAGCATTACTAGCACGTCCTAGAGGTCGTAGTAGCCAAAATTTTGTTACTGTAATTTATAGAAAGAAAGGTATAAAATATCTTGGAAATGTTTCCTTGTCAAGGTTCAGAAAGCTAAAATTCTTGAAAGTTAAATGAAGACATCAAATCTAAACTGTGGGTCAGCAGTCAAAGAAAAAAGGGACCATTCTAGTACTTCCATGCAAACCCACCACGTGGTAGGGGAGCACAAAGTGTGAAACTAGAGATAAATCAAAATCTTAAAAATAAAAAAATCGTGAACGAATTTAGGTTCATTCGAGCATATCATCTATGTCATGAAAGCCTTTGTTTTTTCTTAATCAATGGAAATGATTGGAGTCTTTTTTTTTAAGAAAAGACAAAGAATTAAAAACAAAAACAATTGAAGCGCGTTAAAGATTTCTTCTCTTACGAAATATATTACACAGAGGTCCTTTCTCCTTTATTTAAAAGTGACCTTTTTTCATAAGGATCCATTTCCAAAAGGGTAGTTGTTACTAGTTTAAAGCAAAAGGAAGAGTTTTTTATAGAGAGTTTATTTTTGGTCCTATATTTGTCATATGCATTACAAGCCTTGAGCATTGTTTTTTTTGTTCTTCTACTTCAAGGTAATACATATTAGTGTTTTTTTTTTTAGAGCATTGAACCTCACCTATATTTTTCAATCCTGATGTGAAGAAAAAACCAAATATAAACGGGAAAAACCAAGTGGTTAAGACAGTCAAAGCAACAACAAGAGTTCTTTGAAATTTATTTGAAAGAGTTGGAAGTTGAAAGGAAAAATAATGCCTCCGCATTAAAATGGATAAAATAATGCATATATGACATCATTCTTACCCTCATTGTAAATGCAAAGATAGCCAAGGAGGCCCGAGATACACTTAAGAGGAATTTTGGTGTAAGGGCGGGTATTCAAGTTGAAGATGAAGGTGGATCTATAAAAATAGATCTACAACGAGATGAATATTTTGGTGAATCCAACTTCAAAGTGGATGATAATGATGATTGTGTGTTACTAGAACTAGATAAATAGCTCATGGATACTCCTAAATCCCACTGTGCATAGCCAAAAATTGATAATGATTTGGTGTACCTAGCAACAGTACTTGCTAATTACAATGAAGATTCCATTGGAGTAGCGAGGGTTATGGTGAATCCAATTATTCAATTTATTGATGTTAATTTTGATGAAGACCAGTTATGTAATGAAAATGGTTGAATATGATGCATCAAAAACATCTTATCGATAAAATATTTTTTATTGAGAAAATCCCACTTGGGTCTGAAAATCATGTGGAAGAAAACCTATATGACGCAGATGAAGTGACTGAGATAAATAAGGAAGCACAAGGAGAGAAATATCTCATTATAAAGTAGAATGAATAAACTAATATGGCTTTGCAAATATTTTTAATCATAACACTGATTTTTAGTGTGTAGGTAAACATGACAATTATGAAAAGGAGTTAAACTTCCTTGAAGCATGGTTTGCAACGCCATGTTTTGATAAAGTTTGCATTGAAGTTGCAGAAATGAATATTGAAGAAAGATTGGATGGTAAAAACATTAATGAAATGTTCATGCATTCGAGTCCAGAGGGTATTAATTTTTATTATAGACATATGTTGCAACATAATATTGATGATGAAACAAACACAACAAAAGATGAAACGTGGCACTAGTCCACATTCAAGATGATTTTTGAAGAGGTCAAAGGCATTCTTAAACATCATGGAACAAATGAATAGCTACACCAGCAAATGAAGAATCTAAGATTTGAAATGTACAAGAAAAATAAAACTCTAAAACAATTTAGAGGCTACAAGATCTGGAAAAAAAGAAAAAGAAATCTAGTTGATGTCAATATTGTTTTTAAATTGTAAGCCTAGCTCAGACTCATACTAGCAGACATGCTAGTTTCAGTTTTTGTGGTTGTAATTAAGGGGGTGTGTTGGAGAAACTAATTCCAATGACCTTGTAGGTGTCATAACTATCCATCTAAGTGTCTGATTTAGTTAGAGTTTAGTCTAGTTCAGTTGAGATCCAATTCAATCATTTATTGGTGATGTTTCTTATGTAATGTTATTTAACTGTTATTGACTAATGAGAATAGAAATAATTTTTCTCCACATCTTTCACTCTTTAAAAATAAGCACATGAAAACTTAATACTTACAATATAACAAGTTTGTTAACCATGGATATTCCCCCCAGTTTACTATGGATATTATTAACTTATAAATGGGTTGTGTTACAATACCATGGCCAAATACCTTGGCTTATCAATACCACATGTCGAGAAACCGTAACACATTTTACAATAAAAAGAATAAAATGTAAATTATTTTATACATTACAAATAGCATTGATTACATAGAGTGAAAATTCTCCATCATAGAGAGAGAGACAGAGAGAGACAAAGAGAGAGAGAGAGGGAAAAGAGAATGATAGAGGGAGGGATATAGTGACATAGCTAGAGGGTGGAGAGAGTGTGTGTGTTAGGGATGAGAGAGATTAGAAGGTTTAAGAGAGAGAGGGGGGGGAGGGAGAGGGAGAAATGGATTTGGATGGGGAGAGAGATGGAGGGAAAAAGAGAAATAGAGAAATAGAGGTAGAGAGAGGGAGAGGCAATGGAGATATGGAGAGTGAGGGAGGGAGGATAGGAGGGAGGAGAGGAGGGAAGAAAGAGAGAAAGAGAGGAGAGGGAGAGGGAGATACTGGGAACAAAGAGAGATAAGGATAGAGGGAGGTAGATAGTGACGAAGTTGGAGGGTAGAGAGACAGGGAGATGGGGGGAAGAGATACAAGGAGGTGGGAGAGAAAGGGAGAGAGAGGAGGTCAGAGAGAGAGGACTTACGAGAAAGAAGGAGAGAGAGGACTTATGAGAGAGAAGGAGAGAGAGGAAGGGATGGAAAGATTGAGTTGGAAGGGGGAGGGGGAGAGAAGGGGAATAACAAAGACATAGAGATATAATCATGGAGAGAGAGAGTGAGTGAGAGAGGAGAGGGGGGAAGAGAGAGAGAGAAGTATAGGAGAGAGATGGAGATAAGGGAAAGAGAGACAGAGGGAGACACAGACACAGAAGGGGGAGTCAAGGGGAGAGGGAGAAGGAGACAGGGAGGGAGATAGTGACATATTTGGATGGTAGATATTGGATGGTAGATAAAAAGAGAGTGATGGGGAGGACAAAGAGAGGGAGGTGGGGGGAAAAGAGAGGCAGAGGAAGGAAAATGGAGAAGAATTGAGAGAGAGAAGGAGAGATGAAAGGAGAGAGATGTGGATTTGGAGGGGAAGAGAGAGGGAGGGAAGAATAAATACATAAAGAGATATAAGTGGAGAAAAAGAGAGGGTGACAAGGGAGAGGTTGAGAGAGGGGAGAAAATAGAGTGAGAGGGAAGAGAGATAGAGGGAGAGATAGATCCAACCTAGATATGGTATGTATCTATTTAAAAACCATCCTAGACCAATATTAAACCCATATATATCAAGCGTCGAGAGGGATAAATTTTAAAATAAATTTTCAATTTAAAATAGGTATGTATCTTAAGATATTTGATCCCTCTCGATTCTTGATAGATCCGTGGTGAAGATGGATCTAGGTTGGTAATTATTATTATAAAAATATCTAATATATGAGCTAAGAATATATACATTTTAGAAAAATAAGTTACAATATTCTTAACTACGGAGATTCACCACCACTTTACCATGGGAATCCTTAGTTTGTAAATAGGCTTATCAATACCACATTTCCAATATCACACATGTTGATATGATTTTTTTTAATTAATTAATTTGATAAAAATTAATTAAAAGGGAATAACTAACTTCGAGATAAATCTTAACCATTCATTGTGACTACTACTAAGAATATCATAACATAGTCTATCAACGTTAAATCTTTACCATCCAACTAATAATTATTTATAATTAAATAAACATGTCTATCAACTTAATAACTATATGCACATATGTACAGAACATCTTAAAGAATGGACTATCTTAGATCCATGTTACACCTAGATCTGTAAAACACTAAGATGATTCAAACCTTTGAAGCTATAAATGTTTTATCATTAATATGGTAGAATTAATATATGACTAGAAATCAAATGATAAAGTTGAATTTAAAATGGATATATGTACAATTAAATATTAAATTTATCTATTCATTTCATCTACTTAATTTTCCATTATTTATGATTGTTTTTCCCTGAGAGGTGCTCTCTATTATTAATTAGATTTTCCTTAGAAGTTATTTAAAACAAGGAAAGTGTCTGAGGTAACTACAAACCAATCTTTGAAGTATAGATCCTAGTCGATCTACACTTAGAGAGGGCTTTCTCTTTATAATTTAGCATTGTTTTGATATGATATTAGGCTAGTTATTAATGCTTAAGGAATTTGTTTTGATTTGATTGGTGGAATTAAGGAAACAGGTGGGCAAAGCAGGTATTTAGGCCATTGGGATATGGAGTCAAGTAGGAAAGGTTTATTAGGACTTGAGTAATCACTGAGGTAAGAGTTCACAAGGCAAGCTAAGATAGTAAGAACAAATCTAAAGGTTTCAATGGATGAAAAACTTAACGAGGGATAAGGGAAATGAAGAATCCTTAACAGGGATTAAGACAAAGAAGGGAGGTTTGGCAAATAGCAAGGGCAATTAAGAATCTTGTACTAAGGGCCAATAGAGGGAATGAATTATAGAAGTAAGAGAGCAACTAAGAATTCCCAAACTTAAGAAATTTAGTAGAAAACATTAAATAAGCAAACAGTTAAAACAGAGAGCACTTAAGCTAATTCTGATGATATTACTCGTTGTTTGCTTTTAAGAAATATAAGAAACACATATGATATTTCATAACATAAAGGAAAACAATAATCAAACTCAGAGAAGTGATACTTATTAGTTTCCCACGGTGCACATGAATCAAGTGAAGTGTCCTCAGCTTTATTTAATCTAGCAAACCAATCCAGCCTTGATTACAATAGCTCCTTTAGCTCAAAACAAAAAGTCTACATAAATGTTTTTTAATCCACCCAAATTACTTCAATTTGTGAAGTATTTATACAAAAATTAATACAAAATATCTCATAACTATATGAGATTTTTTCTAGGAAACAAAAGTTATGTTCCACAAGAAAATAGAGACAAATGGAAAGTAGAGTGTTTGTTGTTCCTTTATTTGTGAATGTGCTAGATACTGGAACTCAGATTTGGCTCTTGTAGTTGCCTCAATTTTTATGTGTTGGAAATCACTCTTATCTTCACCTACTAATATTGTTTACTTGTGCTATTTCATCGTTTCATCCTATATTATCAAAATTTACCATGGTAAACATCTTTTACTCCACAGAGTTACAACAGTAAACTTATAGTAAATATGTCAAAATGGTCCACCATTCATTATCCAGTAATTTCATCATGATCATCTTCCTATAAACTTCATCATCTTCTGTGTACTTAGCAAAATTGGGTTTGTTCGTGAATAGATGTTTTACTTGATGTTCTATGTAAAATAAATTCTCCAAGCCATCATAAAGTACCTTTCCTGTAGGTAATGCTTTCACTCCTGAAGAACTTGCTTGGCTCTTGGACTGTTTGTGCAATATGTCAATGTAGTCTTCCTGTGTAATTAACTTGTCATGGATAACTAGTGGGCTAGGAAGCCATTTTTCTCTCAAAATTCCATATTTCAATATGAAGCTATGTATGTCTACCTGAATACTCTAACACATTTTCTCTAGATTAAGCATTAAGTTCCTTTTAGTAAGAACTTTCTTTATTTCAATAATAGTAGCTGTTCTATCCTCAATCTCTAACTCATCTAGCTGGTACCTGTTCCTACTGTTCAAGAAATCAATCAACTGATTTGCCTCTTCAGGCTTATCTCCAAGTTCTTCTTTAGTTTTCTGTATAGATTCCACAACTACTTTTATTAATTCAGTCTGTTCAAGAATTACTTGGATAGAAGGCCAAATATCATTGACGGAATCAATGGTATTGGCCCACAATATATTTCTCATGTCTCCCAATGGTTTTTCTAATGTCAAATCCTACACCAGGACTTTGATTCTTTCTTCCATTCTTTGGTTTTTTTCTTTCTTCTTCTTTATTATGAATTTGGGTAAGCTCATAGTCTATTTCTAAACTTGTCATTTGTTCCCTGAGCTTTTTCAATTATGTGGCCTAGATACTCATTTGTTCCATGGCTTTAATCATCTCATCTATTTTTTCTATTGGTGTCCCTGCACTAGTTGATGTACCTGTGGTTGAAATAGTTTCTGCTACTGGTAATGGTGTTACTGGTGGAAGTGTTGGTGCCATGGAAGTTGCCAGAGTGGAGGGTACTACTGTAGAAACTATAGGTATGACAGTCCGAGGAGCGATGGCCAGCTGACTCTGTTTAGATCTTATTGCTTTTTCTAATTCTTTTTCAGTTGCTTTTAACGGATCATTTAACTTAAGGACCAAGTCCATAAGTTCTTCCTCCTTTTCCTTTTCTATAACTTCTACAGTTTGAGGGTGGTGGAGAGGAGGGATCTTAATCTGCTTCTTCAGTGTAGCTATATCATAATTCTTCTTTTTAATCAACTGTTCTACTACTTTGACATCTTTGGGATCATGTCCCAACTCTATCGCTAAGTCTTCTAAGGTTTTTATCCTGGTGTCTTTAGCCTGAGAAGAGGACCTTTCTAGTTGAAGCTGTGTACAAGTATTGGTCAATGAGTTCCACAATTGGTGTGCTCTAATGGCTTTATTAGTCAATGTGGAATACACCATCTCACCAGTTTGTTTGGGAAGTTCTATTTGGTCAATAGGATGAATACCCTTCGCCAAAACTTTAAAATCAGTGTTTAAATAATCAACCATGGATCTTGCCTATTGCACAATTTGTTTGAGGAAGCTCATCTGCATCTTTCCTTCCTTTATGTAAAAGGCTGACATCAACCTTGTTTGGTTGGTTGGAGCCAATCTAAGATAGTGAGAATAGGTTTGAGCTTTTAGTTTCCCATTCCTTGCTTTAATTTCTTTATATTTTTCTTTTATGTCCTGGATTTGTCTTGAAGGAGCTCTGAATGAAGAAACCTATGTGCACTGTTGTCTTTCCAATGCTTGTATCTGTGAAGTAGTTGGTGTCCCTCCTATTGGAATGGTTCACCTGCTATCACTTCTTTTGGCTGCTGTGTTGCCTGATGTTTTTTCACTATAATCTTCTTCTGCATATGGGTTTAACCTTTGCCTCTTAGCAAGTGTTTGATCAATAGGCACAGTAGAAGGAGTGGTCTCATCTCGGCTTCTCTTTGGATTCTTCTCTTCATTTAGAGGAGTCTGCAAAATGGGAGGATTGCCCATGTTTAGTTCTGTTTGGTCTAGCTCCTCTGAAATTTATGTTTGCTCTGAATCTTGTGCCTATTCTAATGACTTATGTTGCTCTGATGGCTGTGTGCTATGTTCCTGTGACTGCTGTTGCGATGAAGTTTCTCCAGGCACATGTACAAACAAATCTTCGTCAAGCCTTCTTTCTAAATCCACCAATAAATTATCAAATGAAACTTGTGTGCTATCTTGATCTATCAGAGTGCCTTCCACCAATTCAGATTGGTTGGCATATTGTTCAAATTTTGGAATCCTATGGTGGATATAGGGAGATAGCTTATTTTCTTGCCTTCTGCTACAAATGAAGCTATGGGGATCATAGGTCCAGATGAAACTCTATTTTAATCTCAATCTTTGGAGGATTTGATCTGCCTCCTTTCATGCTTCCCTATTATTGCAAATAAATGGGTCTAGATGATCTTTTATTCTTAGCTGGTCCTTCTTCTTGGTTTTGACAAAGTGAATCTCATCAGAATTGATCATTTTCGTGTAGTACTCCAGAGAAAATAATTGCATGTGGAGATATCTAGGTAATTTGTGAGGTAGCACACGCCCATAAATCCTGACTTCAGTATGGCTTTGGTATAAGTACCAATCCCCTACTTTGTATTGATTGGATAGCTAGAGAATCCTCTTAATATTTGCATTGATTCTAGGAGGGGGACTTCCTAATAACATTGTAGTCACTCGATGTACAAATAGGTCAATAAAACCTGTATATGGATAGGGGGATGAACTAAACCTGTGGAATAGAGAGGTCTAGAAGATGAAAAATCTAGGATTCCCTCTAGTATCAAGCTTTTGGACAGAGAAGGGAAACTTATCAGTTTGGTAGTAGAGAAACAAATGATACAGGACTAATGAATACTTGAACACTCTCCCATTTTCTAACCTCATAAACTGATCCTACATTTTTTCTGCAATGAATTTTGCATAATCAAACTTGACTGCAGGAGGTTGACCAGGGGTAAAAATAGACAAGTAAGAGAAAATGATCTCATCTACATATTCATTAGTGGTAAAAGCTAAGATGCATGATATCATTGTTTTGATATCTTTGCCTAGGTCACAAAAGATGTCTGACACATAAGGAGGGGGGTCTTTTGGCATGTACTTTTCTTCAACAATGAATGTTTGGAGGATTTGGGTACTTTTGGAACTAGATAGCTTAGAGAATATTTCAAGCAAATCAACAATGGTAAGGGGGGTAATGTCTTGACCAGGTTGTAACTGTAACATTTCATTTATGGCATCAATATTGATAGTAAACAGGATTTTCTGGTCTGGGGACATTACAACAAGTTTGATTCCCAAAGGCCTATCTTATCTGCATGGTTCAAATAGTTGTCTCAGTGTCTGCAATGCAATTTCAAAGGGGTTTCATCAAAGGTGAGGTCTTTTATCTAAAAATATTTGTCAGCGAGGGGAAGATGGTCTAAATCTCTATGGGGAGTGGTAACTGGCATGACATTGAAGGAAACAGGGGCATCCATCCTTGGTTCTTGTGGATTCAAGGACGATAGCAGGGGGTTCTAGGGGATTATGGAAAACTTGGTTGTCTCATAGAGTTTCAAGACTGTCAATAGCTTAATTTCATGAAATTACTTAATTTATAAAGCAATTCAGCTCAGGTTCAGTATGAAAACAAGGTTTCTCGGTTGAAAACGGGGTAGATACTTGGTTGTGGTTGTAAAAATGGATTAATGGAACTAGTGCGATGTTTGCAGGGAGAGCACAGTTTCACAGTGGTAATCAGAGTTCAATGGATTCTCGAGGTTGACAGTTGGAAATAGGTTGACAATTTGAACGTACTCTTTGTGCGAATGGGAAACAGGAGGTTCTTTTCTTGGTAAAACAAAAATAATGAGTATTTTTGGTTTTATTTTCCAAGTCAATGGATTTGGCGAGTATAATGGGAAAGCCACAGTTGGTGCCAACTAACAGTTGTGACGTTTTGTCATTTAGCAAGGGTGGTAAGCGAAGGCAGTGAATGGAATCTATTGCACTGCTTTTGAGGGCTTGGTGGTATTGGGAGAGGTTCAGCCGATGCCATTCATCAGGCGACACGTAGCGGTGGGGTGAACAGTAAAACTGCTCACATCGGGCGGGTAAAGTTCAACATCAGAGGCCGCTCGATATGAGTATCAGACGTTAGATCTAAAGGGTTCAGATTGTATGGTGATTGGGGCAATGATTTAATCAAGAGTTAATGGAGGGGCCCGATGGGATAATAATTGCGGATTAACGATATTTAATGATGTCGGGGATGATTTGATTGGAGGACGGTTATTAATTAATCACAATTTTACTAATTAATCCCTTTTAACATGGCGGAGATTTATGGTTCTTAATTAATCGTAGAGCGATTAATTAATCCATACAATTATTTTATTATGGTTTATATTTCAAACAACGGTAGGATATTAACATATGGAAATTTAATAATATATATGGGAAAGGGGTGTATTTTTGGGATTTAAATATATAAATAAAATGGATGTTAATATGAAAATGAAAATGGAAAGTGCTAAGTAAAATGTTTTTGAAGTATATTGACATTTCCGAATTTGAACATCACAACTTAGGCTTAAGTATATTTGCGGCTTTTTATATGGGGGTAGTTACTTTTCCTAGGCAAATAGTGATTTTACCTTAGGAAAAGGGGGTTTTTAAGGAAAATGAATGAATGATGGAGGGGGTGAATGTTGATGAGGGGGTTTTAGTATTTAGACCTTGTAAGTTATTGGGCTGAGGGTTCTGTCCCTCCAGAAGTTAGAGAAATGCTCTGAGCCCCTTTAACTTAAAGTTTTAGGTGCTTTGATCATTATTTGTGGGAAACTAGTGAAATAGGGGTAAAATGAATGAGGGAAATTAAACCCTTGAGTTTGTAACTGCTTCCTTGTTATCCATACTTTAGCAATTTGATGATGAAAGTAAATGATGTGATCTTAGCTAATCATTCATCAGAATTTTGCAACCATTCATCTACTTACCCACCTACACATCCTATCATTTTTTCTACTCTTTTTTAGGGTGCACTTAAACTCGCAAACCCTTATCAAATTTTTCTTTTCTTTTACAATGATATTCTAACTAAGTCTAACCGTATTACATCCAAGGGCTCAGATTAAAGTGTTGAGCTCCTTTTATTCACTCTATCTATCTATTTATATACCAAGATTAAACAGTTTGGTCAGATTTTATTCTCTGTCTCTAAGCATGAAATTCAAAACATGGAATAACCAAGATTAAACTATTTGGTTACCATGGATTATGGCATAAACAACAATTTGCACATAATCATTATTGTAAAAAAAAAGTAAAATAGTAGTGGCATTTGAACTTGCACACTTTCATGGTCTTTTTCTTTTTTCGGGGTTCATTTTTCATCCTTTTTTACTCTTTTCCTTATTTTTGCGCTTTAATTTTTCTTTTAGGGCATACTCTCCTTACATTTTTTAAGTTTTTGATTTTTTGAATATGGAAAACGTTTGCAGAAAGCAAAGGTATGTACATATTACAAGTTTAAACTAAGTCAATCATAAATTATGACATCTATTGGTATAGGAACGTAATAGTGGCTCCACTTGGGGATGGCTTTCCCTGGTGGAAAGTCAAGAACTATAGATGAATGACCTTCTGAAAGACTGTGATTTAATTATGCAATTTTCCCTTTATTTTGTGACTTTATTGATATTTATGACAGTGACACTTTCGAAGCTTAGGGTCTTCTCTTCGGGCTTCAACTCCAAAATTTACCATCCAATCCAAACTAAACTTTCTGAAGGATATAGTATGTATAACTGAAACTGGTAAAATTAGTAACTTGGATCAATATAGTGTTTCAAAATTCGACCATTTATTGGCCCTCCTTCTACCTCTCCACCATCCAAATATTTAAGAAAGTAAGCATTATTACATCTAAAGGCATATATAATGTATGGACATTTCCATAGGAATTAAGCTTCCCATGTTTCCCTTAGTATTCCCTTCTGGAGTCCCACTTAAAAACTTTGTCACCAAGATAGAAGTATTTTGCCTTGGTTCCTTTATCAAAAACTTTCTTGAGTTTTTCCAGCAGTACTTAGGCTCTAATGTATACTTCCTCCCTAGTTTGTTGCAAATGAATGGTCTGATTGATTCTCCTCTAAATATCATTTGGCTCAACTTGGGATTCCTGAAGTAGTTGCATTACTGGAATGCCCAATGATTAAGGGAAAACTGCTTCCATCCTATAGACTAGTTGATAGGGGCTAATTCCAATGGATTTCTTAGTGGTCAACCTGTCTGCCCATAAAGCATTTATTAATTTCTTGTTGCACATTTTCTTATTATCTTCCAACAATATTTTAATAATTTTCATCAGGCTTTTGTTGGAGGATTCTGCAAGTCCATTTCCTTGGGGATAATAGCTTGTAGAGTGGCCAAGGGTAATATGGTAATTATGGCAGAAATCAATCATCCTCTTTGATTTAAAGGCTGCAGCATTGTTTGTGATAACTTTGTTGGGACAACCAAATCTGGACAGAATATTAGCCTCCAGAAAACCTATTATGACAATATCAGTGGCTTGTCTTGAGGGAATGGCTTCTATCCATTTTGTAAAGTAATTTGTGGCGGTCAAGATCCACCTATGTTGAGCAGAAGAAGGGGGGTTAATTTTTCCAATAAAGTCTAGACACCACTGTTGAAAAGGTTTTTCAGTAGAAATGGGTTTTAAAGGTAAGGGAAGAAGTTTTCTTTTTCCTTCAAAGATCTGGCACTTGTGGTAGGAGGCTACAATTTTTTTTACATCAGAAAACAATGTTGGCCAGTAAAATTCAGCTCTCAAGATTTTATCAGTCGTTGTCTTCCAGTAGAGATGTCCTCCACAATCACTTGTATGAAATTCTTGAAGTACTTTGTCAGATTCTTCCTTTAATAAATAATTTAACAGAACACCTTCATGATTTTTCCAAAATAAAGTATCATCAATTATGCAGAATTTCAAAGGTTTCATTTTCAAAAACCTACTTTTAGTTCTGGAAAACCCTGGAGGAGCTTGAAGGTTTTGTAGAACATATAATATATCAACGTACCATGGTGAATCTGTAAAGGCCTGGCTAATCTATGGAGTCGCCATCTCCTCTTCATTATCCAGTTCTGCAATGAAGATTATATCTAGGGCTTGGCAATTTGCTTCAGTCATAAGTTTGGCCAACCCCTGACCTTTGATTAGTTTTGTAGGTTTAATCTCTATGTCATACTCTAATATGGTAGCTATCCACTTTCCCCTTTTTCCATCAGCTCCATTCTATGTATGAATGTCTTTGGGTACAACATTGGGAACATAAGCTACTATGTGAGAGTACAAGATATAGACTCTGCAATCTTTGATAACTTTTACCAAATCAAAAGCATGTTTTTCCATTATGTTATACTTTAAAGATGCATCCCTTAGAGCTTTACTAAAGAAGGCTATTGGTTTTTCAAATCCCTGATCATTCTTCTGTAGTAAAACTGCAGAAATAGTATGTTCTGATGCAAAAGAAAAAATGATAAATTCTATGTCAAACATTGGACTTATGAAGACTGGTGTTCAAGTCAAGGCTAGTTTTATATCTTCAAATGATTTTTTAGCCTCTACGGTCCTTTTAATAGCCGAATCTTTTTTTAACATGTTATTTATCAGCCTAATTAGTTCAGCTAGGTTAGAGATGAATCTTCTTAAAAAATTTATTTTTCCTAAAAATGCCTGAAGTTTTTTTGATGTTTCCTGGGTGAGGTATTTGCAAAATAGCTTCAATATTGTTTGGGTAAATCTGGATCCCATCTTTAGAGATAAGTTGGCCTAATAATTTTCCTTCTTCCAAACCAAATAAAGACTTTTCTAGATTCAGAGAGATGCCATACTTCCTGCATTTAATAAAGACCTACCTAAGATGATCCAGGTGTTGTTGATCTGATCTGGAAAAAATTGTGATATCATCAAGGTATATAACCAAGAAATCATGGATTTCCTTAGTAAAGGCAATATCCATTGCTCTTTGAAAGGTGGCCCATGCATTCTTCAATCCAAAAGGAATTTTAACATATATGAATATACCCCATGGGGTAGTGAAAGCAGTGCTTGCTTGATCATCTGGATGGACTAGGATTTGGTTGTAACCAAAGAACCCATATAACAGTGAGATCCATGTGCAACCTACTACCCTTTGCAATATGTGATCCATTTTAGGTAAGGGATAGTTATCTTTGAGTGAAACTTTGTTTAAATTCCTAAGGTCAACACATAGTCTCATTTCTCCAGTTTTATTTCTTGTAGGGACAAGATTAGATACCCAATCTGAAAACCTAATGGGTGCAATAATCTTAGCTTCATACATTAATTTCATTTCCTTTTCGATAGAAGGTAGTAGAACAAGGTTAATTCTTCTAAGCTTCTGTCTAAGGTGCTTTTCATTTTCTTTTAAACAGATAGTGTGTTGTATAATGCTAGTATCATAGGTTTTTAGGTCCTCATAACTCCAGGAAAAAACATCCTGGAATTCCTTCATAAGTTCCATATACTTTAGTTTTTCATTGGGAGGTAATGATTTAGACAGTTTTATTAGTTTGGGATTCTCTTCAGATCCTATATTACATTCCTCAATGTTTGATTTCAAAGGTTCCATTTTTGGATTTTTAGGAATATCATTTGAGTCGAATAAGTCCTCCAAAGGAGTTAATCCCTTGGGTAAGAAATTATCTTTAAGATTTATCACCTCAATTTCATGATCAATTACTTCATCAATTTCCATTTGTTTTAAATCTTGAATATTTGATTTTGTAAATTCTGTACGATGAAGTCTGTCTATTTGATATTCTTCTAGTTTGTTAATTTCTATTTCATTAGCATGATAAAAATGTAAAGATTTGTCTGTATCTATGTGAATATTAGCAAATTCTTCATCTAATGTTAAAAAATTGTTAATATTTTTATCATCTTCAAACACTTGCCAGTTCTTTAAGTTGTTAGGAATTTCTAGTCTGTGCCTAACCTCAGCAGTGTACTAATGGTTAGGTTCGAAGGGAAACTTACAAGTACTAGCAAACATGACCAAACTATGAGCTTGCATGTTATGTTTTCTGGGGATAGCAACAAGCTTGGTTTCTAAAAAAGTGTTAAGGATTTCTACAACTGTACCTCTATAAAATCATAGTCGGGGGTCTCTAGGCAGGTAAACAACATTAATTTGTTTAACTATCAATTCAGAATCTCCCATAATTGATACCCTTATAGCTCCTAACCCTTTAACCAGTTTAAGACCTAACAGGAGCGCTTCGTATTCTTCCATATTGTTTGTGCATTTTAAGTTTAACCTATAAGCATGACCTTCTACATGATCATTCTCTAAGTTATAAATCCATACACCTGCTCCTACACCTAGCTTGTTTACTAAACCATCAAATTCCAGATGCCACAAGATTTCGTGTTCATAATTTGTATCTGGAGTGGTGATTTCTTTCTTGACTGGGGAATCTACGTTTTCTTTGTCATCTGATATCTCATGAATTTGAACATTTGAATTTTATTTTAGTACTGCAATTTCTTTTGGTTCTATTATAATGTTATTTGAATCAGTTTCATGTCTTGTTTCAACATTATAAAGAATAAAAGAATCCATGTTAGAATGTACTATATATATAGGAAATTTCTTAGGCTTCTCCTAACTACTCACTACATACTTCATTAAAGGCTCTCTATACAGTTTCTTGGGATGTCCAAAGACTGAAATGGTACCATAAGACATATCAAGCTGCAGGGATCCCTGGAGTTTGGCACCCCAAGATCTAGACAATAGCATTCCATACTTGGGGGGTATATCAACAACAACAATGTCCATGAGTGGAGTTTTGGTAGGGTACCGAACCAAAGAAACACAAAAATCTTTTATAATCCCTAAGCACCTAACCTGACTTGAATCAAAGGAAAATAAATCCCTATAAGGCCTAGTGATGTCTAAGTTAAGTTTCTCAATAACAGGCTTGGGCACAGGTTATGTGAAGCACCAGAGTCAAGCATGGCATTATGTAGGATTTTGTCGTGAATGTTGAGGCCGATATAGAAGGGTGGTACCCCTCCTTCCATTGGTTTCCCATTTACATCAGCACCAAAAATTAACTCAAGTTGATCATCAAAGAGGTTTACAGAATCTTCATTTTCAATGAAATTTAATTATTTGCTTATCTGAGACCTATAAGTATCATGTTTAACCAGTTCTGTTAAAGGAACTGAAATTTTGAGTTTGGCCACCTCTACCCCCAGATTGAAAGAAAAAGGGGCTTTATCCATTTGAACATTTGAAACTTTGGCATCAGTGTTTTCTTCTTTTTCAAGGTTTGGAGCATTCTTTGTTGGGTTTTCTAATATAATCTTTGGAGATTTTTCCACTGTTTCTTTGGGGGGAAATTAAGTGGAAGTTGTTCATTATAAGGCTACTTATTAGTTAGATCTTCAATGGTGGGGCTGGGAAGATTTTGATTTGATCTAGAAAGGATTTCAAGAGTTTTTGTCACTAGAGCTGTTTTGATTTTCTTAGACTGATTAGGAATTGTTTTTTGGTTTTGTTCTGAGGCATCAATATTTCTTCTACTTCTTAAATTATATTGTTTATATACCTCAAAAATAGCAGAGTCATACTTGAAATCAAATGATTCTCCTGTTTGGGTTTGGAATTGTTGGGGCATGTGTGATTCTTGGTCATCCTAAGTTAGGAAAATGTTTTCCTCATCATCTAGACCCATCAAATTAATTTGAGTGTCTTGCTCAGGGTCTTCTAAGTGTGAGGCCTCTACATAGTTTTCTTGGAAAGGTGGTATAATATTTTGGTTAGGAATATTCTTTCTAGCATTCTGGTTATGGTTTTTCCTAAAGTTCAAATTTCTTGTTGGGGGAGGCTGCTGGTTATCCCAGTGAGGTTCTCTTTCAATGTTTTTGAATCTGTCCATCAAACTTTCCATTCCTTTGGTCAAGGCATCCATTTTTTGGTCAAAGGGTGAAGTTTCCTCTTTCAAGGGTAATCTTCTCTCATTCCTAGTTCTGGCTCTTTTGGCAAGCAAGTTAGCTTCAACGCTTACTGCTACACTTTGCATTTCTTCTTGAGTGGGGGGATTTCTTTCTCTTAATTGAAAAGCCATATCTGTATCAAATCCATCTAGAAATTTTATCATGGCTAAGAGAGGTGGAGGTCTAAGGTCAAGTGGAATGGCATTATATACATTATTAAACCTGGTGCAATAGTCTTGAATAGTTTCATTTGGTCCCCTTTTAAGGTTTTCATATTCAGATAAAATTTGAAGGGGGTTCTTCTTCTTCTCCCACCTATTCAAGAATTGTTGGTAAAGGACTTCTAGACTATCTATGATCTGAGGGGGCAAAGATCTAAACCATGTTGTAACCTCTCCAGCCAGACTTTGGATGAAGATTCTCATTTGGACATCTGTTATGTCAATCTCATGAAGTTCAAAGTAGTTTGTCATTTTCCTAGTGTGTTGTTGTGCTGTGTATGTTCTAGTGCCATCAAAGGTAACAATTTTACTCTGATAGTCCTGTGGCATAGCACCTTGGGGAGTAGGCATCACAAGGGGAGCATATCTATTGGCCATGATTCTAGGTTGGGTAGGTGTAGGAACCGGAGTTGGGGTAACAAGGGGTGTTTGGGCTGTGGAGGAAGAATTACAGGTAGGGGTAGGGTGTTGAGTAGTGATTGGCTGAAGAGGAAGTGAAGCAATGAATGGATGGGTGGATTGGACTTCAGAAAGGTGAGGGAATAATGATGAACTAAAAGAAATTCAAGGTGTTTCAGAAATTTTAGGGGCTCTATCAGTGGTAAGGGATTACTAAGGGGAGTTCAGTAGATTGCGATCAACTAACAAGTTGGCTCGTTGGATTTCAAGTTCTCTGGTGAATTCTAGATCTGGGAACAAGTCCAATAGTTCACTATCATATGTGGTTCTAAACAGAGAAGTTTCAAAATATTCATCAAAAGGAAGGTCTTCTAAGAAAAACCATTGAGCAGGGCATGAATATGATCTAAACAAAGGTCTAGGGCTAACTGAACTCTCTTGTCTTCTCATGATTCTTAGAATTAGGTTGGGATTTTCAAACACAGGGGGAGGATTTGGATCAGGGTTAGCCCTCGTATAATGAGTTCTTCCTAAAGCGAGATTTCAAGCTTTTTAAATGCTATTCTTTTATGGATGTTCAAAATAACTTCTAATAATCCTTTAAGATGCTTCAAAATTAAACTTTATGTTTCTCAAAGGTTTATTTCAACTAAGGATTTGTTCATTCCCCAGTATGGTCGCCACTATGTTATCACTTAGATTTTCCTTAGAAGTTATTTAAAAGAAGGAAAGTATCCAAGGTAACTACAAACCAATCTTTTAAGTATAGATCCTAGCCGATCTACACTCAGAGAGGGCTCTCTCTTTATAATTTAGCATTGTTTTGATATGATATTAGGCTAGTTATTAATGCTTAAGGAATTTGTTTTGATTTGTTTGGTGGAATTAAGGAAACAGATGGGCAGAGCAGGTATTTAGGCCATTGGGCTATGGATTCAAGTAGGAAAGGTTTATCAGGACTTGATTAATCACCGAGGTAAGAGTTCACAAGGCAAGCTAGCATAGAAAGGACAAATTTGAAGGTTTCAATGGATGAAAATCTTAACCAGGGCTAAGGGCAATGAAGAATCCTTAACAGGGATTAAGAAAAGGAAGGGAAGTTTGGAAAATAGCAAGGGAAATTAAGAATCCTGTACTAAGGGGCAATAGAGGGAATGAATTACAGAAGTAAGATAGCAACTAATAATTCCCAAACTTAAGCAATTTAGTAGAGAACATTAAATAAGCAAACAGTTAAAATAGAGAGCACTTAAGCTAATTCTAATGATATTACTTCTTATTTGATTTTAAGAATTATAAGAAACACATATGATATTTCATAACATAAAGGAAAACAATAATCAAACACAGAGAAGTGATACTTATTTGTTTCCCATAGTGCACATGAATCGAGTGAAATGTCCTTAGCTTTATTTAATCTAGTAAACCAGTCCAACCTTTATTACAATAGCTCCTTTAGCTCAAACAAAAAGTCTACAGAAATGCTTTTTAATCCACCCAAATTACTTCAATTTGTGAAGTATTTATACAAAAATTAATACAAAATATCTCATAACTATATGAGATTTTTTCTAGGAAGAAAAATTTATCTTCCACAAGAAGATAGAGATAGATGGAAAATAGGTTGTTTGTTGTCCCTTTATTTGTGAATGTGCTAGATACTGGAACTTGGATTTGGCTCTTACAGTTGCCTCGGTTTTTGTGTGTTGGACTTCACTCTTACCTTCACCTACTGATACTCTTTACCTGTGCTATTTCATCCTTTCATCTCATATTACCAGAATATACCATGGTAAACATCTTTTACTCCACAGAGTTACAACAGTAAACTTATAGTAAATCATTCAAACTAGTCCCCCATCCGTTATCCGTAATTTCATCCTGATCATCTTCCTGTAAACTTCATCAGCTTCTGTGTACTTAGAAAAATTTGGTTTGTTGGTGAATAGATGTTTTACTTCATGTTCTATGTAAAGTAAATTCTCCAAGCCATCATAAAGTACCTTTCCTGTAAGTAATGTTTTCACTCCTAAAGAACTTGCTTGGCTCTTGGACTGTTTGTGCAATTTATCAATGTAGTCTTCCTTTGTCATTAGCTTGTCATGGATAACCAGTGGGCTAGGAAGGCTTTTTTCTCTCAAAATGCCATATTTCAACATGAAGCTATCTATGTCTACCTGAATACTCTGACACCTTTTCTCTAGATTAAGAATTAAGTTCCTTTTAGTAAGAATTTTCTTTATTTCAATAACAGTAGTTGTTCTATCCTCAATATCTAACTCATCTAGCTAGCACATGTTCCTACTGTTCAATAAATCAATCAACTGATTTGCGTCTTCAGGCTTATCTCCAAGTTCTTCTTTAGTTTTCTTTATATCTTCCACAGCTACTTTTATTAATTGAATCTGTTCAAAAATTACCTGGATAGAAGGCCAAATATCATTGATGAAATCAGTGATATTAGCCCACAATATATTTCTCATGACTCCTAATGGTTTCTCTAATGTGAAATCCTTCTCCAGGACTTTGATTCTTTCTTCCATTCTTCGGATTTTTCTTTCTTCTTCTTTATTCTAAATTTGGGCAAGCTCATAGTTTGTTTCCAAACTTGACATTTGTTCTCTAAGATTTTTCAATTCTGTGTCATGGATACTCATTTGTTCCATGGCTTTAATCATCTCATTTATTTTTTCTACTGATGTCCCTGCACTCGTTGACGTACCTGTGGTTGAAATAGTTTCCTGCTACTAGCAATGTTGTTATTGGAGGAAGATTTGATGGCAAGGAAGTTGCCAGAGTGGAGGGTAATACTGTAGAAACTGTAGGTATGACAGTCTAAGGAGTGGTGGCCAGCTCACTCTATTTAGACTGTATTACTTTTTCCAATTCTTTTTCAGTTTCTTTTAACTGATCATTTAACTTAAGGACTAAGTCCATAAGTTCTTCCTCCTTTGGCTTTTCTATATCTTCTGCAGTTTGAGGGTGGTGGAGAGGAGGGATCTTAAGCTGCTTCTTCAGTGCAGCTATATCATCATTCTTCTTTTTAATCAACTATTCTGTTGCTTTGACATCTTTGGGATCATTTCCCAACTCTATCGCCAAGTATTCTAAAGTTTTTATCTTGGTGTCTTTAGCCTGAGAAGAGGCCTTTTCCAATTGAAGTTGTGCAAAGGTATTGGTCAATGAGTTCTACAATTGGTATGCTGTGATGGATTTATTAGTCAATGTGGAATACACCATCTTGCTAGTTTGTTTATGCGGTTCTAGTTGGTGAATAGGATGAATATCGTTCACTAAAACTTAAAAATCAGTCTTTAAATAATCAGCCATGGATTTTGGCTATTGCACAGTTTGCTTGTGGAAGCTCATTTGCATCTTTCCCTCCTTTATGTCAAAGTCTGAAATCAGGCTTGTCTGGTTGGCTGGAGACATTCTGAGATAGTGAGCATAGGTCCGAGCTTTCTGTTTCTCATTCCTTTCTTTAATTTCTTTATATTTTTATTTTATGTCCTACCTTTGCCGTGAAGGAGATCTGAATGAAGACACCTCTGTGCTCTGCTGTCTTTCCAATGCTTGTATCTGTGAAGTCATTGGTGTCCCTCCTGTTGGAATGGTTGGCCTGCTATCACTTCTTTCAGCTGTTGTGTTTCCTATTGTTTCCTCACTATACTCTTCTTCTACATATGGGTTTAACCTTTGCCTTTTAGCAAAAGTTTGATCAATAGGCATAGTAGAAGGAGTGGCCTCATCTCGGCTTCTCTTTGGATTCTTCTCCTCATTCATAGGAGTCTGCAAAATGGGAGGGTTGCTCATGTTTAGTTATGGTTGGTTTAGCTTCTCCGAAATTTCTAGTTGCTCTGAATCTTCTACCTATTCTGATGACTTTTGTTGCTGTGATGGCTATGTGCTCTATTCCTGTGACTATTGTTGTCATGAAGTTTCTCCAGGCACCTGTACAAACAAATCTTCATCAAGCCTTCTTTCTAAATCCACCAATACATTATCAAATGCAACTTGTGTGCTATATTGATCTACTAGAGTGCCTTTCATCCATTCAAATTGGTTGGCATATTGTTCAATTTCTAGAATCCTATGGTGGGATATAGGGAGATAGCTTATTTTTTTGCCTTTTGCTACACATGAAGTTGTGTGGATCATAGGTCCAGATGAAACTCTGTTTTAATCTCAATCTTTGGAGGATTTGATTTGCCTCCTTTCTTGCTTCTCTACTATTGCAAATAAATGGGCCTAGATGATCTTTTATTCTTAGCTGTGCCTTCTTCTTGGTTTTGACAAAGTGAATCTCAACAGAATTCATCATTTGCCTGTAGTACTCCAGAGAAAATAATCTCATGGGGAGATATCTAGGTAATTTGTAAGGAGGCAGCTCACACCCATAAATCCTGATTTCAGTATGGTTTTGGTATAAGTACCAATCCCCTACTTTGTATTGTTTGGACAGTTGGAGAACCCTCTTAATCTCTACACTGATTCTGGGAGAGGGACTTCCTAATAACATTGTAGTCACTAGATGTACAAATAGGTCAATAAAATCTGTATATGGATAGGGAGAAGAACTAGACCTGTGGAATAGAGAGGTCCAGAAGATGACAGATCTAGGATTCCCTCTAGTATCAAGCTTTTGGACAGAGAAGGGAAACTTATCAGTTTGGTAGTAGAGAAACAAATGATACAGGACTGATGAATACTTGAACACTCTCTCATTTTCTAATCTCATAAACTGATCATGCATTTTATCTCTGATGAATTTCGCATAATCAAACTTGACTGCAGGAGGTTGACTAGGGGTCAAAATAGACATGTAGGAGAAAATGATCTCATCTACATATTCATTAGTGGTAAAAGCTAAGATGCATGATATCATTGTTGTGATATCTTTGCCCAGGTCAAAAAAGATGACTGACACATAAGGAGGGGGTTCTTTTGGCATGCACTTTTATTCAACAATGAAAGTCTATAGGATTTGGGTAGTTCTAGAACTAGATAGCTTAGAGAATATTTCAAGAAAATTAGCAACGGTAAGGGGGGTAAGGTCTTCACCAGGTTGTAACTGTAACATTTCATTTATGGATTCAGTAGTGATAGTAAACAACATTTTCTGGTCTGGAGACTTTACAACTCTCATAATAGGGTCATAATTTGCATGACAATAGTGAATAATCTCTGAGAAAACATGAACACTGTTGAATTGATATTTGGGTAGGTTTGATTCCGACACGCCTATCTTATCTACATGGTGCAAATAGTTGTCTCGGTGTCTGCAATGCGATTTCAAAGGGGTTTCATCCAAGGTGAGGTCTTTTATCTGAAAATCTGTGTCATACAAGGGAAGATGGTCTAAATCTCTGTGGGGAGTGGTATCTGGCATGACATTCAAGGAAAATGGGGCGTCCATCCTTGGTTCTTGTGGATTCGAGGATGAAAGCAGGGGGTTCCAGGGGATTATGGAAAACTAGGTTGTCTCAGAGAGTTTCAAGACTGTCAACAGCTTAATTTCACTAAATTACTTAATTTATAAAGCAATTCAGCTCAGGTTCAGTATGAAAACAGGGTTTCTCGGTTGAAAACAAGGTAAATAACTGGTGCTGGTTGTAAAAATGGATTAATGTCACTGGTGTGATGTTCGCAGGGAGAGGACAATTTCGCACTGGTAATCTGGAGTTTAGCGGCTTCTAGAGGTTGACGGTTGGAAATAGGTTGACAGTTCGAACGTACTCTGCATGTGCACGGGGAACAAGAGGTTCTTTTCTTGGTAGAACAAAAATAATGAGTATTTTTGGTTTTATTTGCAAATTTAATGGATTTTATGGTATAATGGGAAAGCGATAGTTGGCACCAACTAACAGAGGTGACATTTTGTCATTTAGCGAGGGTGGTAATCGGAATCTATCACACCGTTTTTTAGGGCTTGATCGTATTGCGAGTGGTTCGCCCGATGCCATTCATCGGACAACATGTAGTGGCAGGCTGAACAGTAAAACCGCTCACTTTGGGTGGGTAAATTTCGGCATCGAGGCTGCCCAATATGAGCGTCAGCTATTAGATTTGAAGGGGTCAGATCGTACGGTGATCGGGGCAATGATTTGATTGGGAGTTAATGGAGGGGCCCGACGGGATAATAATTATGGATTAAGGATATTTAATGATGTTGGGGATGATTTGATTGGAGGATGGTTATTAATTAATCACAATTTGACTAATTAATCCATTTTAACATGGCGAAGGGTTATGGTTCTTAATTAATCGCAGATCGATTAATTAATCCATGCAATTATTTTATTATGGTTTATATTTCAAACCGGGGCGGGATATTAACATATGGAAATTTAATAATATATATGGGAAAGGGGTGTATTTTTGGGATTTAAATATATAAATAAAATTAGATGTTAATATGAAAATGAAAATGGAAAGCGCTAAGTAAAATGTTTTTGAAATATATTGACATTTCCGCATTCAAACATCACAACTTAGGCTTAAGTATATTTGTGGGTTTTTATATGGGGGTAATTACTTTTCCTAGGCAAATAGTGATTTTACCTTAGGAAAAGGGGGTTTTTAAGGAAAATGAATGAATGATGGAGGGGGTGAATGTTGATGAGGGGGTTTTAGTACTTATACCTTATAAGTTATTGGGCCGAGGGTCCGGTCCCTCCAGAAGTTAGAGAAATGCTCTGAGCCCCTTTAACTTAAGGTTTTAGGTACTTTGATTGTTATTTGTGGGAAATTAGTGAAATAAGGGGTAAAATGAATGAGGAAATTAAACACTTGACTTTGTAACTATTTCCTTGTTATCCATACTTTAGAAATTTGATGATAAAAGTAAATGATGTGATCTTAGCTAATCATTCATCAGAATTCTGCAACCATTCATCTACTTACCCACCTACACATACTACCATTTTTTCTACTCTTTATTAGGGTGCACTTAAACTGGCAATCCCTTATCAAATTTTTCTTTTATTTTACAATGATATTCTAACTGAGTCTAACCTTATTACATCCAAGGGCTCAGATTAAACTGTTGAGCTCCTTTTATTCACTCTACTTATCTATTTATCTGACAAGATTAAGTAGTTTAGTCAGATTTTATTCTTTGTCTCTAAGCATGAAATTCAAAACATGGAATAACCAAGATTAAACTATTTGGTTGCCATGGATTGTGGCATAAACAAAAATTTACACACAATCATTATTGTAAAAAAAAGTAAAATAGTAGTGGCATTTGGACTTGCACACTTTCATGGTCTTTTTCCTTTTTTGGGGTTCATTTTTCATCTTTTTTGACCTTTTTTCCTTCTTTTTTCCCTTAATGTTTCTTTTAGGGCATACCCTCTTTACATTTTTTTAATTTTTTGATTTTTTAAATATGGAAACATTTGCAGAAAACAAACGTATGTACATATTACAAGTTTAAACTAAGTCAATCATAAATTATGACACCTATTGGTATAGGAACATAACACTCTCTTGCCTAGTGTGGTAGAAATGTCGCAATGTATTGTTTAACATTTTGACCAAGTAAAATTACATAAAAATAAGAATAAAAATACATTTTAAAAATTAAATTATATTAAAATGTTAACATAATCTAATGTAAACATTTAAACTTGGTAAAAAAGATCATCCTATGAAAATAAAATAAAAGTAAAAATAAAAATGGCCCATGCTATTGACCCATGGTATTGATGTGGAATGTAGTCTATTTAAAGGTAGAAATTAAGTAGGCCTAAATTCATTTTAACTCAGGATATATCAAGCCCCTAAAGAGATTAAATCTCTTGATATACAACCTCTTTTAAAGTGAAAAGAGACTTGATCCCTCTCCACACTTAGTTGATCTAGAAATAAAACAGATCTAAATTAATTATGTTATAAATATATAATTAAAAATAATTCCATATCTCATTAACTTTCTATTATTTTTTATATTTTTTAATTAATTTAATAATGCTTTAATAATATCCCTACTCACCAATTATTCAATACTTTAGGAAAAACTACCCATTCTTTAGGTTACTGTAGAATATTTATCAATATTATTAATATTTCTAATTTCCATATTTCATTAGTTTTTTATTATTTAAATTATTAGTTAACATGTGACTAATTTTATTGATATTTTTTGTGCTTTATTTTGTTAGTATCTTTTCACTAATTTTTTTCGTTTAAGTAATTTCATTTTTTGCTTCTTAAAAGATATATGTATTTTCAATTTTTTAATATTTTTTTATTAAATATTAATAAATCAATTTAGATTTTATTATATTTCAATTATAAAAATATTTCATTACAATTTTTAATACTTTTATTATTTTTCCTTCTCGTATCTTCTTTTATTATATAGGTTTAAAATATAAACATTATTATGCTTGGTGTGAACGAGAGATAAACTTTTAACTATTAGAATTTGAAGTTTTGTTGTATGTGTTATTTGACTAAAACATTTAGTACAATAATTTGTTGTTTTATATCATTTTAAAAAGTGTTTTAATTACATTAATGTTGTAAGCTTCTTATTTATGGATTTACAATTTCTAATAAAATATGGTATTGAATATTGAGATCGATGATAGTGTTGAACACTATGATTTTTATTTTTAGAGGGAAATGTTTCATGGATGTAATGTTTGTATAATTTTTATTCTAAACACGTTGTATCTATTTCTTTTTATGTTTTTTCACTAAAATACAATTATATGAGAATCAATCTATCCACTAGATAAGTATCTCTTTATCTTCTTTTCTTCAAAATCACCATTTCACTCTAAAAAATGAATCTTACAACCAACACTTGGTTTTCTCAAGCAAGAACAATACAACTCACATCCATATCGAAAAGTGACTATGCTCCACCCTTATCTGAACAACTATTGTCTCGTACTAGTTGGAAAATTAATATCCCATTTATAGCTCAGATTGACTAATAAGATATTGTACTATAGGTCCTAACATCAACTCACCATGAGGATTGATTCACTAACAATCCTATGGACCTACTTTCATCTACCGAGATACATGGGTCTTATCTATTATACAAGCTAATTATCTAGATAAATAGTATAGATATGGTATGTATCCATCTCAACCTTATATTCTCTCCACTTTCCAATCAAGCCTTATGGTGAACCACTTAATAAAAAGTTCACAGGGAAAAAAATCTTAGCTAGAATACCCTTCCATCTACAACACTTCTTACTTTCCAGATTAAGGAATATTGTTTAAATAAAAAAATTATTGCAACACCACAAAATACTAGTAAGAGATACATAACACATAATATGAAAAATATCCTCCTCCTTTAGAATCATGTGCATGCTTAGAATATTTGACTAGATCTTCCACATCTTTCATCGATCTCTATCTTGGATCCTTATGTTTCACCTGTCATTTGTTAGAGTAGTGAATTTTAAAAATACAAATATACCTTTTTTTTGAGGTTGCTCATATCCATATCTTCATAGCTCCAAGACATTTTCACCATCAAAGCTACCAATATTCATATAAAGCAATAGATCTAAAAGTTCACCCTACTTTATAAGAATAATTGTCAACAACCCCTTTTCTCTTTTATACCTATGTTTCTCCATCCAATCAATAACATTTTCCATGTCATTTACACAAATGCTATTCTATGATACTCACCATCAATATTGTATAAGAAATACTTCTAGATGTATATGGAGGCCTGCACCTATCACTGTTGAGAAATTTCTAACTTAGCTAGTACATATCCTTATGTAGCACATAATTTAGGTTCCATATGAAAAATATCTCAACACCACCATCCACATGTTTTCCGGACAAATAAAAAATGCCACAAAATGAAGGCATCAAGGTCTTCTAGCTCTACTTATGGAATTGAGGTATCTTCTAATCATAACTTGGACATTCCATGCCCCTATCTCTCTCTATATCATGACCATAATTGACTATCCATTCTAGATTGAACCATAGGTTAATCTCATTCTATTATTTTTTGCCTCATTTCTTCCATGAATGATGTTCATTCCAATAATTATGGAGAGGTCCCCTTGAATGGTGCTAGGTGTTGAAAAGATGTAGCAAGAAATTCTTAATTTAATTTTCCCTTGAATTAAATTAGGAGAAAATTGAAAATCGACATCACAAGACAACTTCAATGAGTTAACTAAGTTGTTATCACTCAGTTAGCTTAATTAACTCTTGTTGAGAGCTTCACTTGAGTTGTGTATAGTCATTCATAAATTTTAGGAGCCTAGGTTGAGTTAATTTCAATTGTAACAATTTAATTCATTGCAAGGATGTAATTATTGAATTTAGTCTTATGTGATCCATATCAAGTTTTTGAGAAATGTTTTTGGTGGTAATCACATCAAGATTCATTTGTTGACATGTTTCGAACCATCTAGTTTGGTTCATCTCGTCGTGACAATGGACCACACTGGATGGTTTGAAATGCATCTACAAATTAATTTTGATGTGATTGTTAGTGAAAACATGTCTCAAAAAATTTAATTTAGTTAAATTATGTTAAGGTCAATTAAACTAGTTCCAACTATTGAAGGAACAAGTAGGAGGTCTAGTAGTGGGGTGCAGCTTCATTGCTGAACTAGTTAACTGATCAATCAACCTTAATTAACTCAAGAATGCATGAAATTAAAGCTACCCTATTGATATTGGAGTTGAAGGGCAGTGTACGATCAATTTTAGATAATTATAAATTGTACAGGTGGTGCATGAAGTCAGAGAAGGGGCCTATAGGGATTACATAACTCTAATTGGGAATTTCCCTAATTAATAGGGGGTTAATTCCTTGAGGAGAAACACAAGGAAATAGGGACTTGGGAATGCTTGGATTTGGTTAAGTATTGACTAGAGATTGTATAGGAAGAAATGAGATAGACTATACTAGTGCATAGGTTGTTTCGGCTTGAGCAAGCATTGTATTTCTTCTATATTTTCTAGCTAATGCAATCCGTATAGGAAGGGGTTTTGAGGAGTTTCTTTCCCCTTAGATAAATCTCTGAGCATATGTGATTGAATCTTGTTTCATGTTTATGCATGAAATCAAAGTTACCCTATTGATGTTGGAGTTCAAGGGAAGTGTACTATCAGTTGTAGATAATTCCAAATTGCACAGGTGGTCCATGAAGTCAAAGAAGTGGCCTACAAGGATTGCGCAATTCTAATTGGGAATTTCCCTAATTAATAGGGGGGTAATTTCTTGAGGAACAACACAATGAAATAGGGACTTGCATAGGCTTGGATTTGGTTAAGTATTGCCTAGAGCTTGTCTAGGAAGCAATGAGATAGATTATATCCGTGTAGAGGTTGCTCAGGCTTGAGAGAGCATTATATTCTTCTCTATTTTCTAACTAATGCAATACATATAGGAAGGGGTTTTGAGCAGTTCCTTTCCCCTTAGATAAATATCTAAGCATATGTGATCGAATATTGTGTCATGTTTATGTTGTGATTTCTCGATCGTTTAATTATTTTTCATTGATGAGTAGAGTAGATTCAAGTCTTTTGTTTTAGAAAATTACATAAGAAGTTTGAATCTACAAGGAATTTCTACACTAGGTTCCGAATTTTGTGGGCTAATTACACCTATTAATTTGTAATGTCCTTGATACTCTTAGACATTCCCATATCATTGCAGGAATAGAACAAGTCCCTTAAAAAGACCATTAAAAAATTTGGTTTTTCTTTCATATCATAATCATGTTTCTTAGAAAAATCCTTTGATGGTACAAACAACTTGGTCAGAACAAGTTTGTAACCCTTCTACTCAAAATGAGAAGCAATTTTAGAAAATTAGTCCTTTCGAACATCATCATGTTTGATGGAAATAAAATTTTGTTCGAGCTTTGTAGCATCCATGGATGATTCTTGAAGCATGTGCACATTTATCCCTAATACCCATGTTATAGAAATCTAGTATTAGTAAGAAAATTGATAATCCCCATGAGAAGAAATACTAGAAAGTGATGAGAAATTTCCTCTACATGAGAGTCTACCTCATTTTGAATTATCAATAAACAAGTAGAACCATTAAGCACCCTCTATTCTAGAGAACTAATCCAAAATTAAGAAACCAACTCTATCGACCTAGAATCAAAACCAATAAGGTTGTTTTAAAGACTACACTTTACCTTATAATTCCTCTATTCCTCTAATTTTAGCAAACAAATAATGTGAAAGAGTAGGGAATGGAAATAATGAGAAGATATAGATGAATAAAAAACAACATAGAAAGTGCTATATTGATCAGCTCAATATGCATGCAACTCCATTTCCATCTATTTTATGTACAATAGTACCAAATGCTACATTGTGGCACTAACCTGTCATTGACCCTTATGGTATTGGTCAAATGCTTCAATGCAGAGGCTCTCATTATTCAAGAGAATTCGGGATCTATTTCCGTATTTTTGAAGAATACCCTCCATTCAATTATCATAAGATCCCTCCCCTTTTGTGGAAACCTCTTTTTTTATCTCATCCTTTATCTAAGCGACTTCAACAACATATCAGTTATTTGATTTCTTTCTTCAAACCTTCATTTTTCTCTATATAATTTCTAAGGAGAAAATGTAGGCAACACTTAAGTGATTGACAAACGAACACTCATAACCAATTACATTACTCTTCCTAATTATGGTCCCTCTCATGATAAATAGGCCCAAACCAACTTTAATACAAAAATGATATATGATAAGAACACTTTTATTAATAAAATATTGTTACAATAGAAGTACATGAATTATTTTTCAAGATAGAGAAACTTCCCTCGTCGCACAGTCAACTAGTTGTGCAAATCTTTCAGCCTCACACCAATATAGGAATCTAGTTGAGGGGAATATCAGTAAGCCCAACTAGACCTAACACTATCTTAAAAAATTGGAGTAGATTTCTTCTTAGGCTATTGAGCACACACACGAAAAGTAGGATTTATATTCTCTCACAACTCCAAAGGAAATAAATAATAGAGGTGACGATAAAGATGCACAATAACCATTTTTGAGGAAGAGAAAAAATATTCACAACTCCAAGGTGGTGAACTTAAGCTTTGGATGGTCACATATGAGAAAACCATCCAAAAAAAATTATTGGCATGTATATTTTTCTCTCATTAAATAATTGTTTGATATATCATTTGAGGGAGCCTAGGAAGCCTACCATGTGATTATAAAAGATATGCCTTTATTTTTCAAATATTTAAAAACTATTTGCAAGCCAAAGTATTTGATGAATTGTATATTTAAATTATCAGATAGATATTTTATAAACATTTCATTTTCGTAAACAACTGCAAGACTAATGTTTGTTATTTAATTATAACTTATGGAAAGATCCAAATATCCATTGGTTCTTGCAGTTTTAGGGAGAATTGGTGGGTTTAGGGCCACCATCAACATCCAAACTTGCATCATTTATGGATGTGAATAAAAATATCTACAAATTGAAATGCTTCAAAATATTTTCCTATTCATAGTTTTTAGATAGTGGAGTACAATGAATAGTGTCATTAATGATGATCACGGTATGAAAGGTATCCCATTTATAGTTGATACATGGAAAGGATTCCATGTATACATGTTTAATGATTATTGAACTCCTACATATGCATTTTTCCACTGTATTTCTTTTACCTGGACAAAGAAATGTGAGACTCTTTATGCTCAAAGGTTTTTTATTGTCTAGTTTGAGTAAGCTTTTGAGCACAACCCTAGTTGCAAGGAAGCAATAAAAATTTTAGGACTATTGAGTTCCCTAAATGATACTGTAAATTAGTAGAAAATAATTTTTGGTTCATTTATGCAGTCTTCTATTAAATTCTTTTTGAATTTATCATATTTTTTGGAAATTGTGTATCTATGGGCACTTGGATAAAATATATCTCGAGAGAGATATAATTGGTTTATGTACATGCGCATGCATCTCTATTAATGTGGACTGTAATAAGGGCCTTCTATAGAAAATGATTATCGCATGAAAGAATTTCAAATACACATTGGTCTTGGATTATGATAACACAACATTGTAGTGAAAGATAGGTCATCATCTAGGACATTTACAAGAAATATCGTCATTTTAGGAAGAGAGGCACCGAATAAAAACTAAAGAGAGGAAATTTTCAAGAGTAACCAGGTTCGAATGCCAAACTTGATCAAACCGAGGCATGTCATCATTTGCTAGTGTCAATTTGGGAATGCAGTCCACTCTTGGCAATAAAGTAGATGGAATGGATATTGAAACTTCCTAATTCACTCTAAAATCATTTACATTGACCTCCTACATCACCATTGCTTCATTGGATTCATTTGAATTCGATATAATTTTGATATATGTCTTTGCCTAAGAGCAACATTTTTATTGTCATTTCTATGACTATTTTGATTATGACCAAGTGTTTAAAAGTGATTTGTAGTTTTGGGAAACTATATGACATTTTAGAGCTCATTGATTCCATAAATTTAATTCTAACACTATGTTTACTAGATTGTCACTTGTGTTTCGTCTATATACCCAATTTTTATAAATACTTCTTTTTCGATATTTATTAATTTTGGAGCTTATATAAATTTAGGTCTTGAGATAATTGTTATGGGTTTATACATGCATGCAAACATTTGTGTTGAGATAAATGACAACAAATATATTTACAAAAAAGTTAATGTTGCATAGAAGAATTCGTAACACGTATGTGTCTTGGTTTATTTTCGTAAAATACATGTCATATTTAAGAATATTTATAGACCAATTTTCCTCACGCTAGAGCATATCCCACCAATTTTTCTCATGCTAGAGCATATCCTTCTAAAGGAAGGGAGCAAAATCAAAAGATATAAAATCTTCAAGAAAATACTAATTCAAATATTAAACTTGATTAAAATTAAGTAAATCGAGATCGGTAAGTGACATGGTAGAGTCCACTCATTTCTCTGCCTCTCTGAAAATTTTTAAATTTAATAAAATCCAAATCACTATTATAGAAAAAATTAATAAATCTATATTAATTAAATGATTCACATTAAGATTAAAAAACCAATTTCTTTTTAAATATTTTTAATTAACGATAATAAACGAATTATTGTGAATTTATATACTACAGAGGTCGTATGAGTACTTAATTTAGGATGTCTTTGGCAATTTGTAACCTTTAGGGATGTAACACTTTTTAATTATATTAAATTTAAATCAAATTAATATAAACTTGTTTTACGTGAGAATATACCTATGTTTGAGATGAAAATATTTGTTTTAATGAATTCAAGGGTAAGCCAATGGTTCAGAGCTTCCCCTTTTCAATTATTTGCTAACAACTGAATTCTTATATATTATTTATTCTAACGAAATTGGTATATACGAACTTGGAACATCTGACCTTTTATAAGTGGGTATATATCCATTTCAGAGATATTTGAAGTGGAGATTCTCTAATGAAAATGAATGTTGTTTTAGCATTTGCAAGCGCTATGACAACGGCTCATAACATATATTATATAGTTTCTTCTGTTCGAATTTATAGTTTTACCTTCTGATTTGGTTGGAGTAATCACTTGTGTCTGACAGCAAATGAGTTCATATACTTGCAGAGTAAGAAAAGGTAAACGGACAAGAAACCAACAAATTCATTTATACATAGATATTATTTTCAGGTCGATTAGGTAACAACGTACGAAATTAGAAGTAATCCCTGGAGAAAAGTCGTAGTAATTAGAAAGGGTTTTCCACATACATATAAAAAAAAAAATGAAAATTGAAATTATCGCAGTCAGAATTTTGTTTGAAACAATTCTCTCTTTCAGAGTTTCTTCAAAAAATTTCTCTTTACGTCATTTGGGTTTTCATTATACTGGGAAAGAATTATGCCAGGCCTCCTTCGAAGATTCGATGTTACCAACCACACAATCCAAGTACAACCGTTACACGCAACATATGACAATATTTCCGCGGCGCTTGTGTAACGGCAGTTATATATATGCGCTGTGTTGGGAATTTCCGATAATTCCAGAACAAATAATGAGAGAATAATGCTCTGATTCTCTACACAGAAAAACTAAAAATGTTTCAGCAATACAGTTTCACATTAAAAAAAACCTTATATTCATTAACAAAACTAACAGTTACAAAAATCTTTCTCCAACAGCAACAAGACTGCTTCAGAGTCAGTTCAAAATCTCACTCTGTCTCTCACTTAACACTGCTGTGTGTAATTTTTTCACTTTACTTTGCACTGCTGTGCATTACATTGCTTCCGAAAAAAAACATAACATTACATTTTTACTTGTGTTGTAGAAACCTACTCCCGAATTAAAAACAATAAAAATAAAATCTCCACCTACATACAACAACCGTCATAAATTTACATTAATTAATTCACATGGCGATATGCCGGCCAATTTACATTAATTACTTCACATGGCGATATTCCGGCAAGGGAGTGGCGCTGCAGTTGAAAGTAACATTTCAACCATAAAGTAACATTTCAACTATACGCAACATATGACAATATTCCCGCGGCGCCTGTGTAACGGCACTTATATATATGTCCAAAGATTGGGCAGGAATCACGAGAAGGAAAGTGTAATTAATCAGTAGCGAAGCAGAGAGGCACATAGGAAACTAATCATGGGACGCGCTCCTTGTTGTGGTGATCATGAAGGACTGAAGAGAGGACCCTGGACGGCCGAAGAGGACCAGAAGCTCATCGATCATGTTCAACGCCACGGCCTGGGCAATTGGCGCACCCTTCCAAAAATTGCAGGTATTCTGTTGTTTTGCACTGTATTATTATTCATATTCAACTTTAAAATGAATGTCATGGTTCAACAGAGTTTTTGCAGAAGTTGGTAAAGCTTAAAAGGTAGAATTTCGATTCATAAGAATTTTCCATTTACTTTTTGAAATTGGAGACTTAAATTAATATAAAAGTGAGTTTTATTTGTGGGAGCAGTTTTTTAAGTGTTAATTTTTAGTGGGATTGGTAGAGAAAATTGTTTTTAAATTTAGATTTGTGTTGTTTAAACTGTTTTAGTCACTATCTTGATGTTTGTTGTTTAAACTGCTTTTTTATTGCATATACGAATTCAGCTCGTTCAAAAATCCTTAGTGTAATTCAATTTTGAAGAGTTCACATGTCAAACTTGTGATTTCAATGAATCCCTGTAGAATTATAGACAAATGAAATCAAAAAATAAACCAAAAACTTTGGAAAAATGGCACTTAAAGACTACTAGTTATTTATTTATTTATTTATATTTTTCTTAAATTTACAATGTTATGTGATTTGTGCAATTAATCTGTGGTTTGAGAAATCATTGCCTATAAACATTTAAAAAGAATTACTGGTCTACTAATTGTTGGAAAAGCAAAAGAAGAAAGACACAAAATTTCACACACAAACAATATAAGATTTTGTTCTTCTATTAATCACACTAAAACTTGAATTAATTACAATAAATCAAATAATGATATTTATACATTTTAACTAACTACTCAACTGATGCTGAGTTTAACATACAAACACTTACTCAATTTAACTTTTCCAAATACATAACTGAAATATTAGAACGGACATTCACTTAACTCAAATTAACTGACCTCTAAATCTACTCTCCTATGCCTACTAAAATAATACCCTATTTTTAACAGAAATAACATTCACCTTAAAAATCAGGACTATATCCACACTTTGCAAGTCTCCTCTATGGGGCATTAAAATGAAGTTCTAATACCCCATCTAAATAATTTTAAAAGATCTCTAATACAGATTTTAGATATTAATCAATAAAGTCAATCAATTGATTTCAACTCATATCTATCAATTTTTAAAAATATTTATATTCCTATATCTACAAGGATGGATAACAGTTTCCAAAGGAACTTGTTTATAAAACTCTTGAAGCATAGCTAACTCTAGCTTCTGAGATAGCACAGACGACCCGAAGATATATGCTTTCTTCTTTCGGGGTGTTGGGTGCAGGACTATCGAGATGTGGAAAAAGCTGTAGGCTGAGATGGGCAAATTACTTGCGACCTGACATCAAGCGTGGAGCGTTCTCCATGCATGAAGATCTCACCATCATTCGTCTCCATGCTGTTCTTGGAAATAAGTAATGTCTTAACTTCTACCTCCTAGCCTATTATAAGATTAAGCTACTGTTTTACACTTTCCGTGCATAGGAATTAGACTGATTCATTTACAAGATTGCATGTGCTTTTCTTCCTTTGCAAAGATATTGAAGTCCTTCATTTTGTTTTGAATTTTAGATGGTCTGCTATAGCCTCCCATCTTCCTGGAAGAACGGATAACGAGATAAAGAATCACTGGAACACTAAACTGAGAAAGCGACTGCTTTTGATGGGAATCGATCCAGTTACCCACACTTCATTGCCTACACCAGATATGCTGTCATCCTTCATGGCGTCGTCTTCGACTGCCATAGCTGCTCGATTGAACAGTGCGTTGGTTGAAGCTCAATTAGGACGACTTGCCAGAGACTATCTGAATATTCCTCATCATGTTTCTGCTGGCAGTGCTGATCACTACTCGTGGCAGCTATTCCAAATTCTTAAGCCCCTGGGCACGGATAACAACCCGCTGTTGGCACATGCATCGGGATCACTGCCTTCGACTTCGACTGATCATTTCTTGCAGAACCAGATCAATCAGGGATTCGTTTCAGGGCCGAGGGATGATTCTACAGAGTATAATACGTCTTCAGAAGGGTCTTTACAATTTTCCGACCTGGAAAAGAAATCAGAAGGAATAAACCTACCCATCAGTACTGATCACGGAAATCATCATAGCACCGCACCATCCTTGACAGAGGAGCGGCCCTCAGCTTTTGACACAGAAATTATTGATTGGAATTCAATGCCCATTCTGATGTCATCCAGCAATCCTGATAAGAATGATCATCTGCACTATTGTAGCGATAAGAAATCTCCATCTGCTGCATCTACAAATTCCACCGTGGGCACATATTCTAGAAACAAGCCACCGTTGACCTTTTCCATCCCTGCTATTGATTTTGAATTGGTTTATTCACAAAAAGGAGACAAAGGGTTGGCCACCTAATTTTAGATCGTATGTTTACACAATGAAATTATATTCAAGACTGATAGCGAACTATATTCTTTTACAGTGTAGGAATAATTGAAATGTATGGAAGCAAAACTTGTAACAGACGATAGTGTCTTTTGGTTTAAATAGAATTGAAATTATATTATGATTATGTCAGCGAAGGGTACTCCCCACCTAGATTTCATTATTTTATATTTGAAGCGTTCTATTCATGTCATCTTTGGGATTAGAGTCTTGTTATCTCCGCGCAAAATACACCATTTGTTTTTTTTATAATCCTTCAACCCCCTCATCTATGTAATTATAGTTTAAATTTGTTATATTTTTATTATAATAATTTTATATATAATATAAATAAAATAAATATTTTATAAGTTTTAGATTTTTTCAAAGAAATGTTATTGGTTGATAAGTTTGGAGATTTAGTGTTAAAAAAACAAATTAGTTCTTCCCTTTTAAATATTGGTTTATTATTCATAAATATAGTAAATAAAATTATTATTATTCAAAACAAAATAAATGATTAATCAATTCAAATATATTTCATCAAACAAATATAGAGGTTTTTGAATAATGAATCCATACAAGTGAGGATCGTTTTAGGTAGAGGAAGAATAACCTGTACCTAAAAATATAGAGGTTGTCTAATATCATATATTAGATTAATTAGGCACAATATTTTTTTTTTATAATATGAAACTTCTCTAATAATAAACTTTAATTAACAAATTAAAATATATTAATTTTTTAATATTAATTCATCAACAACATATGTAAAATAATTATCAACTCAAGCCATACAAAATTTATCAAATATAATAACTTTAATTTATCAAATATAATAACTTTATTTTTAATTCTTATACATATATATATTAAACCCTGTGAAATGGTGGTAGTTATTAAAAACCTTCAAGGCTATAAAATTTTACAAATACCATTCACAAGTCAATGCAACACCATTTGTTAAAGTAATATTTGCCAAAGAAAAATAAAAAATAGGAGGGTTCTTTCCCTTCCATCTAAGATATCTATTTTAAAAATAAGTGGAATAGTTGCAAAGCAACATAGTTCATGTAGCTTTGGCATCCATGCTATGGTAATGTGAGGTTTCCATTTTATTTTTATTTGAAACTTATATAGAAAATGTTTTTTAAATTGATTTTTTTTTACAGAACATCTAATTGTGCATGTGGTTGTAAAAGAAAAGAAGTGTATGAAGTTGGGGATGTGTGCAAAGTAAAGGTTTTACTGCACATGTTTTATTTTGCATAATAAAGATATTCTCCCCACTTCTTGTTATATGCATAGATTCACCTCCTTTAACAATGTAAAAATGGATTCTATTATCCATTGACCAGTGTATTTAATTTTGCATAATAAAGACATAAATTCTCTCCACTTCTTGTTATATGCATAAATTCACCTACTTTAACGCTTTTGCTAAGTCCAAATATACAATGTAAAAATGGATTCTATTATCCATTGACCAACATATTTAATCCAGGTGACCATGATAGAAATTCCATGTTCCTTGTCATAGCACTTTTCTTCCTGCCTCTTTTGGTAGTTATCAATATGCTAGTAGCACCGGGTCCACAATTTGTCCTTATTCGTAACCTATATAAAAAATGTTTTTAAAATGATTTTTTTTACAAAAAAATCTAATTGTGAAAATAGCTATGGATAACAAGAAGTGTAAGAAGTTGGTGATGTGTGCAAAATAAAGGTCACAAGTATCCCTCTTTTGCACATCTTTTATTTTACATACCAAAAATATAAATCATCACTACTTCCCTTTAGACTTGCAAATAAACTCACCTCCTTTAAAGCTTTTTTATTTTACACACTAAAAATATAAATCATCACTACTTCCCTTTAGACTTGCAAACTCACCTCATTTAAAGCTTTTGCTAGCTCTAGCTTTAGAGTAAAAAAAGTGGTCTCTATCGTCCATCATCAAAAGTATTTGATTCTAGTCAGCGTGATGATAAATTCTTTATTTCTTATTGGAGTATTTTTTTTTCGCACATTTCATTAGATGCACTTCGCTCCCATTGTAAAATGTGAATGTTTTTGTTAAATGAAATAAATATTGTTAGATATTTCTCGAATTGCACTTTGTAATATAGTTGATTTGTCTAACATTTAGGATGGTGACTCCATTCATCATCAAGGACCAAAAAGAACCTTGTAAGTAAATGAATGCTCGAGAGATTTCTGTAAGAAACATATTAAATTATGTGTAAGTTCGCATAATCATCAATTTTAAATTGAATAATAATATATTTGACCAGCTATATTTTATTGAAAAAATAATATTTAACCAACCCAAAAAATGATTACCATGGGATTTGTTAACAAAATTGAGAGATTAATGAAACCATAATAATAATAATAATAATAATAATAATAATAAAATTAATAACATATCAATTAGATTTTTTATTTTTGAAAAAAAAGTTGAATCTTAAATTAGTATAAAAAATTAACCTTATCAAAATAAGAATCAGGTGAGAAACTAGCTATTTTAAAATTATTTTTATTAGGTGAAAAGGTAACTATTTTAAAATTAATAATAACAAATTAATGAAACTATAAAAATATAAATATAAATATAATAATAATAATAAATAATAAAAGGAATTAGATTTAAAAAAAAGAAAGGAAGGAATTTGATTTAAATTTGTTTAGAAATTAAATTTATTATTTTAAAAATTATTTTAGGAAATAATAATTTTGAAATTAATAGTAACAACCATAGATTTTATATTTTATCATAAAATTAAATTTGATAAATGACAAATATAGTTGATTTGGATAACTTATAAGAAAATTGGAGATTATTAAGAAAAAGGGGGTTTAATAAGTCCATAGGCATTTATAGATAAAGTTAAAAAATAGTTAACAGAATAAAAAGGTTATAAATTAAAAATGTAAAAATTATAAGAAGATTTTAATTTTAAAAGATGATGAGAATTAATTAACTTAGATGATGAGGAATATCTATATTACTGTTAATAAGAATTCTATAGAGTGACTAAAAATTAATGAAAGGAAAGGAAAGGACAGCACAAGGAAATTTTGATTTATTTTTTTAAAAGATGAACTTCAAAGGAGGAGACGAAAATCAGGGGTGGGTCAAGGGTCATTGGGTGAGATGGTGGATGATGGGCTTCCAAGATTGCCTGAGCATATAACCATCCACCCTATTAAATCTATTAGGGTTTTTTTTATTTCAAGGGCTTCTCGAATAATTCAAGACTTGTAGAATGGTACAGAGGCTATGCTTTTGGATTGACTGAAGAAAATTAAGTGCTTGGACTTATATGACTGTTCTTCTATGGTAGACTTAGTGTTCTTCTATGGCAAACTTAGACAATCGGTTATGGTTGGTGTCAGCTATGTGCTCCTTGAGGCGGGCTTAGAAAGGGAAACCTGTTTAACTAATGTAAGACTTCCTGCAAGAACAAGGAATTTTATAAACCCCTGATCCTTGCATGGGATCTAATATGTCTTTGGATAATTAGAATAATTCCCTGAGGGTTTTATGGGGTTTAAATACGGTTGTTACACTATTCTTAGCCAAAATCTTAGCAATAATATCAGTGGTCCCTTTAATGTAAGGGAGGGTGACTTGGCCACAAGAGGGAGAGGGGTCTGACTTTTTGGGCTTAGGGTGAGCAACAGACTGGAGAGCTTTAGAGATTTGAGTAGAGGAATAACCATTGGCATTGAAATCCTTTACTAGATGGGATTTTTCTACTCAAGGAAACTAGGGGGCAAAGATTTTTAAATCTCTGGAGAAAGGGGTTTTGAGAACACTTGACTTTTGGGATGGGTGGTGATGAGAAAGGGCATGGAGATATCACTCAATATGAGTCTTTTTCCTATATAATTGATGAGAGAGGGAGCCATTAGGAAGGTGAATAACAGGGATTTCTAAGAATGGAAGGGGTCGGTTGGATTCGATTTCCATAGTGAACTAAATACAAGGGGATTTGTTATTAAGGTGGGAATGAAAGGCATTAAGTGTAGGGTTTCCGTGTTGTCAAATGACAAAGGTATCATCAAAAAACTGGAACCAGCATTTGGGTTTGAGATGCCATGAATTAAAAGCTTTAGTTTCGAAGTGTTCCATAAAGATGTTAGCCACTACTGGAGATAGGGGGAGCCCATTGTTGTACCTTCAGTCTGCGCATCAATGATTTCTTTAAAAGAGAAGAAGGTGGGATTGACGCACAATTGGATCGGGTTTAGGTTGTCAAAGTCAACTAACTAGGAGATCAAGTGTAGAGCTTCGGGGACAGGGATCTTGGTGAAAAGGGAGAGAACATCAAAAATGCCATAAAGATTTCCATCTTGTTTGTTGCATTAAAAAGTGTATAGATCCAAAGATATGTTGGGCATGTGAAAAAAGGGGCAAGGGGAGATGGAGGAGTCACATTTTTTCCTTATTTGAAATACAAGTTTTGAGAAAATATCATTTTCAATTTATTTCTAATATTAAAACTATAAAGAATAATATAGGAATTCACCATCTATTGTTATTTCAAATTTTTGCATCAAAGTTTCTAACTGGTAATTCTATTTCCATCCTTCCATTACAGTTTAATCTATAAATTGTAGACATGAAGGGAAAGGTTGTTAAACCCTCAAACAAAACATTTGTTAACTTTAAAAAGTTTGCTTTGATTAACCAAGACGCCAACACTGATGAAACCCAGTGTGAATTCAATTTGTATGATCTTTGACGATCAACATATCAATGTTTTCAACACTTGCAATATATCCCATTACTGTGTGAGTCTCACTTGGACCAATTTATCATAACCCAGACTCACCCATATCCTGAGTTTATCACCTGGTGTTTTGAAAGTAATAGTGTCAAAGGTTGGTTCTGTGTTGTTCTTTATTAACTGTGACTTTATTTTGCAAATGCTAAATCTTATAATGCCTTGTGTGGTGATACCTTTAATTGAAGAATTATAGAGGTAATTGTATCGTGCATTAAGCTTGGAGGAAAAATATATAGTTAGTTCATCCTTTTTAACTCTAAATGCTTCATTACCAAAACACAGTAGACCATTTTCTTCAAATGTTTTCTTGGAGAAATCTAGACCAATCATTTCAATAATGGTTTGTTGTTTGCTACGATATGAACATGACCACATAGTGGATTAAGAAATATTAAGGTATTTATCCTATATTTCAATTGTTAAATAAATCTTTTGTCATATTTGACTATCGTTAGTACCTATCTAATGTTTCTAATGAAGAATTGAGAAATTATAAGGTCACCAAGTGTTTTAAGTACCAATTTATTCTAATTTATATGTTTATGTTCTTTCAAGTAGACAAGTTTTTTTGTTTACAATGGAAAATATAGGATTTAAATGGAAATTTTCTTTAAGTTATTCACTTGACCTCAATGCAAAGAAATCATTCTCAGGGTTTTCATTCTTAGAATTTTCTAACAAGTTTTTTCTTTTTTTTTTAGTCTCGAGTATGATATATTTCCACCCTGAATCTTCTAAGAGATAAAGAAAATTTTACAACTGAGTAATGTAGTTAGATAGGGAGAATGGTACTTGTATAAGGAATTTATTGAGATTAGAATAAATGGTAGTCAATAGGCACATTATAAACTTCTAGTTTTCCTTCCTATTAGAATTGTTTCCCTAGAATCTATTAGTAAATGCTTAAATGTATATCATATTGATTTTCTAGCTAGAAAACACCTTGCTCTTTTTAACTTAAAAGTGCAGGTTGGGCCATTTTTGGTAAATAATTGAGAAATTATTGCAAAAGTTGAAACTATGCTACAGGAAATGAAGTTTGCGTAAGAAGTGGTGTGGCAATATGACCCTTATGGGGATTATTTCAAGTAAAAGGGTTGAAATTAAAGTGTTTGCTTATAAGCATGTGTCAAATCCTGAGGTGGAACTCTATGATAATAAAGATATTTGGGAGAAGGATCCTTCACCAATTGTTTAACAATATCTTAGAACAAAATAGACATCAAAGACAGATATGCTGGAAAATCCTCAACAAAGAGAGAAGGGATTAAAAAGGGAAACTTTAGAAAATGAAAAATAAGCTTATAAGTTAGAGAGTATTGAATTTACATTATAAAAGAGACATAGAATAAAAGAGCAAGTAGTTTTAGTCATGGAGTTCACGTCAAGCAAATATATTCTCAATCTAAAGATCCTATATTTAGCTACTCTAGGATCTTGAGTGTCATTATCTAGTATGTAATTTTCTATTTCCTCCAAGAAGGAAAGCATCTTCTCTCAATCCATGTAAATCAAGAATATAAATTCCAAATTAAGATAGGAAGCCTACAGTGAGCTTTGGAACCTGTGAATAGTTTCAAAAACTGGATTTTTATTAGCCTCATATTATGAAAATGGTCATCTCTAAATGGTAGTATTAGATCCAAAATCCCATATCATTAAGACTGCAAAATGATTAAAAAAAAATTATGCTTAAAATTGACATGGAATATACCTATAAGATTGATCAAATGGATCTTCATAGATAAACAATGGAGATATTATGTAAAAGTATCTCATGCTCCACTGCAGGTATCTCTATGCCTGAAGATTTGCTAACCAAGGTAGATAAACACTTTAAACAGAAGAAGATTTATACTAGAACTAAACAACTAAAAATTGGTAATTTAGAGAACATTATTGTCAAGCTAGGAGAAAATTCATATGACTCAAGCTCAATTCATGATTTGATAAAATATAGGGAAAATTATATCCAAGTGGTAAGGAATAAACCTAATATGTCAGCTTTGTTGCATGTCCAAAATTAAAAGTTGGAAGAAATGGAGAAGAGGAGTGGATAATTTCACTAATTATTAATCTAAATGAAAAGTTTGAAAAGTTGAAAGTTCAAACTAAATGCTTGTTAAATGAAAAAGGAGGAACATAAACTTATAATAACTAGCTTACAAATAGCACTAGAAACGCGAGACCCTTGATAAAAATTAGTGAACACAATGTCACCAATAACCAATTAGTTTACAAGGTGAGGAAATTGGAAAATTGAAGAAGGAAATGAGACTATCCAATGAGGCATTGGAAAATAAATGTAATATTATTTTCGATGAACTTATGCAAAAAAATTCATTGCTAAGTCATATTGACTAGTATAAAAAAAATTGATTGGCACACAACCATTAATACATACTAGAAGAATATTGTGAAAAAATATTGTTAATTATATTTCATATTTATGGAATCATTTGTGGTAATTGGTGATGGAAATTTTTTATTGAAAATTGGAAAAAAATTCAAGAAAGAAGATGAGTAAGGATTAGGGAATAAAACATCGATTATGAGTAGAGTGATTAATTTTCTTAATTGCAAAAGTGAGGAGCGATTCAAAGTATGAGGAGTTTGTGGTATAACCAAATGGGTATTAGAAACCAATCATGTTATCATTAAGAGAAATTTTATCTAGCAAGTGTAGGAGCACTGCAGGTTGGTTTAGAAGGAAATTGACAATCTAATACTAGGTTCAACATGCCTTCCTATTTGGACTCAAATGGAAAATTAATAGCCTTGGATGCATGCAATGAAAACTGAATTATGCATGGCACAAGTGATAGTAAATTATGTGATATATCAGGAGATTTAAAGGGTGAGTAGATTTTGGAAAAGCTAACCAATGATTTTTTAATTCACTACGAGGTGAGATCATTTTTTCCTATTAAGCCAACTTGTCAAAAGTATATTGATCTAGATTTAGTTTATAAGAAATTGATATCATATAATTATCCAACTAGGTCAAGCTAGGTGTGAATTACTAATCTAATAGCGTGAATTACTTAATTCCCTCAAAAAAAATTTCCATGTGTATAGATGAAAGCTCAAAATTAGACTATAGAAAACGTTTCTATTTTAATATATAATTGTTGATTTATAGAAGAAGTTTCAATTTTAATATATAGTTGTTGATTTTTGATTTTGTAACAAAACATTGTTTTGTAATTTTTAATATATAGTTGTTGATTTTTGATTCTGTAACAAAACATTGTTTTGTAATTTTGTATAAAACTAAAAAGCTCAAGAGTTGACTTTTAACAAAAGGGAAACTTGTAATCCATATTCTTTACTTTTTCATAGCTTTCACACGAGAAGACTCAAACAACGAAAGGTAGAAAGCGGATAGTTAATGGGACTCACTAATAACCTACTAATAATCTACTAACATAAGTACTCAATTTCTCTAATTGCTAATAAAGCAATGAAAATGAAGTACAGCGGCTTACCTTGCCTTATACACGTGTCCATAATGTAATGTTTTGTGTGGATAAAACAACATTGCAATTCATGGTAAAATATCAATGCACTAATTATAAGTATCTTTTATAATAATATGGGGATAACATTTAATGAAAAAATAAGAAAAAATTAATAATAAAACAAAATGAAAAGAAAACAACAATTGATTTAATTTTATATTGTTATACGAGGATACTTGGGTCATATTACAACAATCTAAAAAGTGTCATTTGTATCGGGCCACAACATATGCTCCCACTATGGGAATCATGGACGGTTGAAGAAAGGATTTTACAAAAGGACCAAAAGCTCATCCATTATAAGCATAACCATGGCCTCTTGAATTGGGACACCCTTGCTAATGAGTTATAGTAAGGTATTTGGGAGGTGTGAAACTTTTATGCTCATCTTAAGTGTTTTGATAGATTTAAAAATTTGATTGAATTTCACATAATATTGATTAATTAATTTAATTAATTTATAATAGAAAAATCCTTTAAAACATTTTTACATAGGAATTTAAAGTTTTGAACCACTTTTAACCCTCATGGGATCTATTTAAACTTAATTTCAAGTGCATAGGTATATTTATTTCGGAATAGGGTTCGAAAAATTTCTATTTTTTATTAAAGAGATGGTTAGGGTTTGAGATTGAAAGAATTTTAGTAGCGAAAATTAATAAAAACCTTAATCTTGAAGGTTAGTAATAAAGTGTAAAATAATATAATTTTTTCTGGATGATGTGTCTATTTCTATGGTTTTGTTTATTTTAACTAGCTGAAAGAAGTGGACACTCCACTTGGGGACCTCAACATATAGATTTACACAATTTGTCCACCCATTTTGTTGCTCAACCATTTCATTTTTTTTGGTTCTCTTAATTGGGGAAAAAATTCTTTTGGGATTGGCAGGGTCGAGCACTTTACCTAGAAAACTTGATTAATAATTAAGAGTAGGTTTCATGTACCATCCTTTGATTCCATAATTTTCAAATTGTTTTGATAATGAAGTGGAACAAAGGTTAAAATTAGGCATTCTATAGATTACTATTTATAGGTATCTAGCTCTGTGCCATACAATGGACACAGACTGGGTGAGTTCATACCTAGAGAACATCGGCTTACATTAGCCAAAATGATTTTCATATTAGTTTGATGATCATGCGAGAAGCCATAGATTGCGATATTGATGTTTTTATGAAGGTGTGAATGTTATTATTAGAGATTTCTATAAATTCTTAGCTATGTTTTTGTTTTCTGCTCGTAATGGTAAAGCACCTGTGTTTAGATTCCAGGGAGTTTCTGTCAAGGGGTAAGAAACGAACCTGGCTATGAATTACATAGTTAAGGATTTTTTGATAAAGGAAAACCTTGTTGTTATGTGCAAGGTTGGTTCTGATCGAAGGGTTTGTGGTTTACATGTTAGGGTTGGACATTTGTGTGGATATTAGATATGTCTTTTATATTTTTATTGTGTATATATTTTATTGCTATAATGCTTATGAAAAGTAAAAAAATGAATGCATGACAGTAAACCACAATATATCATTTTTGAGGATGAATAATGATAAATCTGTTTTAATTTTCTTGATTAAAGTTTATCTCTAAAAATTTCACGTAAGAAGAAAATTTCTAATGTAAAGGGATGTTTATGAGAAAAACAAATGATCTCCTCAGTAAACCTAATCCTGAAAGTTAAATCATGCTCTACTAATTAACTTAAACTTAAAAATTACAAGGTATGATGACGTTGTATTCTCATTTACTGTGCTCCTGAAACACTAGGGTTCCTCAACGATTTGGAATAATGATTGTTATACTTGACACGTCCAAATTTCTGAGGCTCACCATGAGATATTTACTAGTAAAATACTCATTCGTTTATATACATCATTCGTTTATATTGACTTTCATTATGATTCTAATTATAAATGTTGTGCTTTATTTGTTCTATGAAGAATTTTATTCGCTTGATGATAGGAATCTATATTATTTTTGACATCTTAGCCTTTAGCTGGGAATGTGGAGTTTTAGCTTGTAGTAAATACAAGCAAATAACTAATATTGTATAGTTTTTCGCTTGTAGTAAATACAAGGAAATGCCTGATATTGTATAGTTTTTAAATATTAGAAATTTCATCAGTTTTAAGTGTAGTAAACATATTCAAATCTTTATCAGTGCATATCACTCTATGATATGTTCCTGAGTATTTGAATATATTATTTAAGTTTGTATAAATAATTTACTTTTCATGTGTTCAGTTTAATGAATTTTTGGTTACTTTGTTATTTTGTTCATGGTATGCACTCAATATTAAAACTTTTATTTATTAGATATTATCAATACTTATTATTACAAAAAAATTTAATAGTTATTATTATTAAGTTTGTTAACACTTATTATTATTGTTGGATTTTTTTAAAAGGATATATAACCATTGGATTGTTCATTAAATAAAATCAATACCAAAATATGAAATTATAACTAAAAGTGATTTTGTTGAACATTTTAATTTTTTTTATACAAACTAATTTATTTTAAACTTTATCTTTTTCTTTAAATATAAAGATAATTAAAAATAAATGATGGAAAAATATCATTTTATTCATTGAATATGGGTCTAATATAAATCCCCTTGGTTTATAGTCATGGTCAACCATGGTCTAACATCACATTGTGACAAATATTTTCTCAGTATGAAAATTAACCATCGTCCAATGTTGCATTATGACAAAGATTGACTATATATGAAAATCAAACATGGTCAACCTTGGGGAAATCTCACATTGTGACACAAATTGTCTCAATATGAAAATCAACCACGGTCAACTCAACCATGATAATTATAGGGTTTATAATATTTATCTTGGTGTTTATGTACCTTTGGTTTATAATATTATTACTTTGTGTATAATATTATTCTCATGGGTTTATAATCCCTTACGTTTTTAGTATGGAGTTGTCTATAGTGTGACTTTTTTAGGTTTCCAGTGCCGGAATCCAGTAGAAAAATTTGAGATGAAATTTTGATTTTTGTTATTTGTGTTATTTAAATTAGTTTTTTGACTGTATATATAGATTAAGCACCATGAAAAACCCCTAGGGCACTTCTATTGTGCAGGGTTTACCAATCAATCTTGTGATTTCAATGAATTCCTACTAGATTTTAGAGAAATTAGACTCGAAAAATCCACGGGAAAAGCTTCCAAAAAGTTGCCCTATAGACAACTCCTTTTATTATTAATCCCTTGGGTTTATTATTCATGTAGGTTTAAAATATCAAACACTTGAGTTTTTTAATCTAAGAGTTTATATTCCTAGAGTGTAATTTTTTTTCATAGAATTTATACTATTAATCCTTGGACTTAATATAAATCCATTGTAATAATCACTAATATAAATTAATATATATATATATATATATATATATATATATATATATATATATATAATAAAAATAAATAATTAAATGTTATTAATTAAAAATTATTTAAATAATAATAATAATAATAATAATTTAACTAATTGTTATTATTATATAATAATGATAATTAATTATTATTAAATTAACAACATTATTGTTATTTTTATTATTAAGAATAAATATTATTAATTATTAAAAATGCCCCAAGATTATATATTCTTGATAAGTAATAATATTTATCAATTAATTATGGTTAATTAATTAACATTAATATTTTTTAATTAATAATGATGTTAAATTTAATTAACAATAGAAATCATAATATTAATTACTACTACTAATAAATAATGAATAATTGTAGAGTTGAGGCTTCTGTGATCCATAACAAGTTTATGATAGATTTTTCGGTGAAAATCACATGAGAAATCATTTGTCGACACGTTTCGAACCAACCAGTGTGGTTCATCGTCAGGACAAGTTGAAGAGCAGATCCAGCTTAGCCCGTTTAAATAGCCAGAGCAGAGACACCAACGGTTACCTAGGCAAAAGGTTGACTTAAGGAGCAAGGTCAAAATTAGTTATATTAGGTAAATGATAAATTATAATATAATAATAAATAAATAAAGATAAATAAATTTATATATAAAAATATAAATTTAGTTATTTTAGGTGTAAGATGAATAAATAAATATATAAATGGAGAATTATAAATTATTAATAAATAAATAAATATGAAATAATAATAAATTATTTATTTATTTATTACATAAATAAATAAATATATGAATAAATAAATGAAAAAATATAAATTAATAAATAAGATAAAAATAAATGGTATCATTATTAAGGTAAATACATATATAAAAATTCATATGTAAATATATAAATTTAGTTCTATAAGGTGTAAGACAAATAAACAATTGAAGAATTATAAAAATAATAATAATAAATTATTCATTTATTAAATAAATAAAAATATAAATGAAGAATTAAAAATAATAATAATAAATTATTTATTTATTTATTAAATAAAGGAATAAGTATATAAATAAATGAAAAATGAAAAAATATAAATTAATAAATATAATAGTAAATAAATTATTCATTTAATTTTTATAAATGAAAAAATAGAAATGGTATCATTAGTAAGGTAAAATTAAAGGGGAAGTAGTTACGCAACGGGTTAAATTAATTAGAATTAAATAAATTAAATAATCCAATAAATAAATAGGAAGAGGAAATAAAATAACTTAAATTATAGTTAGTTATAGGTATTAAAAACTAAAAGGAAAGGGGGTAAATAAAAATACATAAAATTAAAATTAGTTAAAACTATTAAAAGTAATAATGGACCTTTCCTTATACTAAACAAATGATGTTGGAATAAATAAAGATAATCATAATAATAATAGAATACATAATAATAATAATAATTATTATTATTATAAAAGAAAATCAATAATAATAAATAAATGGATAATAATAACAAGAAAAACGATTACTAAATAATGGTTTATAAATAAATAATAATTAAGTTAATAAGTACATAAATACTAATAATAATATTCCTAATAATAATAATAGAAATAAGTTATTAAAAATAAATAATAAAATAAATAAAAATTCAGAGACACGAAAAACGAATACTAGTTTATTATTAGTATTAATAATAGTAACTGTATAATAAAGTAATTGTTTAATAGTTTCTTATTTGAAAATTTAATAGGAATTGTCTAGTAAATAAAAGTACTAATAAAATAAAAATATAAATAATAAAAAGAGACAGAAAATGACTAAGAAGAAAGCGCTGGTACCCAGCACCTGCTGATTTTCCAGCCATCATCTCTATTGAGATTGTTGGGTCTCTTTTCAATCTCAATAGCTTCCCTAAATTTCCGATGATGGAAATGCGAGACCTTAGCGATAACACTAGCTTCCTCAATGCAAACATGATGAATGGTTTTTTCTACATGCTCAGCCAAAGCGGAAGATTTCGCTCTCCTATGTTTAAGGTCAGCAGCGTGCTCACAAATCCTCTGATTAATGGAGCAACTGGTTTCACCAATATAAGGGGTCCCACAGGAGCAGGGGATCATATAAACCCCTTTCATATCTTTGGGGTCAATAGGATCCTTAACTGATCTGAGGGACGAACGAATGGTGTTAAGAGGCCTAAAGGTCACGGGGACACTATGCATCCTGAGAATCCTTGCAACCTTATCAGTGGTCCCTTGAACGTAAGGAAGATGAACACCTGGAATCCGTTCCTTCGGTTCCCTTTTTGTCAGAGAATTCATGGTGGCTTTTCGGAAAGCCTTCTGACCCAAGTATCTACTATAGCCATTCTCAACAAAGACATCAAGGAGGTGGGATTTTTCTTTCTCAAAACTCTTATTATCCGAGATCCTTAAGGCCCGAGTAGCAAGGGTGTTGAGAACACCCATCTTTTGAGCTGGGAAATGGTGAGAACTGGCATGGAGATACTGTTCAGTATGTGTTTTCTTCCGAAAGACCTAGTGGGTGATGGAACCATCACTATTCCCTGAAATAAGAATATCAAGGAATGGGAGGCACCCATCAACCTCCTGCTCCTTAGTGAACTTGATGGCAGAGGATTGATTGTTGAGATGCTCAAAGAAAAGATCTAATTCTTTTTGGCCATGAGACCAATAGTATCATCCACATATCTTTTCCAGAGCTTAGGCAGGAGACGAGAAGAATTCAGAGCCTTAGACTCAAAATCTTCCATAAAGAGATTGGCGACAACAGGGGACAGGGGGGAACCCATGGCGACACCACAGGTTTGCTCGAAGAACTCCCCCTCAAAACAGAAAAAGGTGGAAGTGAGGCAGATCTCAACCAACCTAGCTGTGTCAGGGTCAGTTAGGCGGTAGATCACCTCCAAGGCCTCCTTAATAAGAATGCAAGTGAACAAGGATACAACATCAAAGCTAACAAGAATGTCCCCAGGGTCAAGCTTAATGTCCTTAAGTTCATCAATGAAGGAAGCAGAGTCTTTAACGAAGGACTCTGTACGACCAACTAGGGGCTTAAGCTTTAACGCAAGAAACTTCGCAAGAAGGTAGGCAGGACCGCCAATAGTGTTGACGATGGGCCTCAAAGGAGCTCCTTCCTTATGAATCTTGGGGAGACCATAGATCCTCGATGAACCACACTAGTTGGTTCGAAACGCGTCGACAAATGATTTCTCATGTGATTTTCGCCGAAAAATCTATCATAAATAATGAATAATATTAATAATAATAAATAATTAGTAATAACACTAATTAATTTATAAATATCGTTGAGTTTATAATACTAACAATCCCTAGGTTATATTATTCTTTAGGGTTTATAATATTAATATTTGTGTGGGTTTATCAATCTCTCGGGTTTAAAATATCGATCTCTTAGTTTATAAATCCCTTGTGTTTTTAACATTGATCTTTTGGGTTTTCTGATAGCTTAGGCTTAATATTTTTCCCTTGGGTTTACTAATTCCTTGGGTTTACAATATTAAACCCTTCGGTCTATAATATTAATAATTTATTGGGTTTATAATTTAATCCCCTCGATTTATAATGTTAATAATCCCTTGGGTTTATTAACCCTTTGAGATTAAAATATTAATTCCTAGGGTTTATTAATTCCTTAGGTTTTTAATATTTATCCCTTGGGTTTGTTGATCCCTTAGGTTTATAATATTTATCCCTTGGGTTTACTAAATTGTTGGGTTTATAATATTAATAATTTCATGGGTTTATTAATCCATTGGGTTTATAATGTTAATAATCCATTGGGTTTATTAACCCTTTGAGTTTAAAATATTAATTCCTAGGGTTTATTAATTCCTTAGGCTTTCAATATTTATCCCTTGGGTTTGTTCATCCCTTAGGTTTATAAAATTTATCCCTTGGGTTTACTAAAGTGTTGAGTTTATAATATTAAAAATCCCATTGGTTTATTTATCCCTTGGGTTTAAAATGTTAATTGTTAGGGTTCATTAATCCATGTGTTTTTAATATTGATTGGGTTTGTTGATCTCTTAGATTTATAATATTTGTTCGTTGGGTTTACTAATTCATTGGGTTTATAATATTAAACCTTTGTTTTTATTAGTCACTTTGGTTTATAATGTTTATCCCTCAGGTTTGTTGATCTATTAGATTTATAATATTTGTCCCATGGGTTTACTAATTCTTTAGGTGTATAATATTAAACCATTGTATTTATTAGTCGCTTTGGTTTTAGGATTTATAATATTAATCTCTTGGTTTATAAATTCCTTATGTTTTTAACATTGATCGCTTGGGTTTGTGGATAGCTTAGGCTTATAATATTTTCCCCTTCAGTTTACTAATTTCTTGGGTTTATACTATAAAACACTTTAATCCTTAATATTAAAAATTTATTGGGTTTATAATTTAATCCCTTCGATTTATAATGTTCATAATCTCTCGATTTATAATGTTAGTAATCCCTTGGGTCTATTAACCCTTTGAGTTTAAAATATTAATTCCTAGGGTTTATTAATTCCTTAGGTTTTTAATAGCTATCCCTTGGGTTTGTTGATTCCTTAGGTTTATAATATTTATCCCTCGGGTTTACTAAATTGTTGGGTTTATAATATTAATAATCCCATAGGTTTCTTAATTCCTTGATTTTAAAATGTTAATTGTTAGGGTTTATTAAGCCCATCTATTTTTAATATTGATTGGGTTTGTTGATTCCTTAGGTTTACAATATTTATCCCTTGGGTTTATTAATTCATTGGGATTATAATATTAAATCTTTGGTTTTATTAGTTGCTTTGGTTTATAATGTTTATCACTTGGGTTTGTTGATCCATTAGATTTACAATATTTATCCCTTGGGTTTACAAATTCTTTAGGTCTATAATATTAAACCCTTGTATTTATTAGTCGTTTTGGTTTTAGGATTTATAATATTTATTTTAAGGTTTATATACCTAATTTAGTTTATAATATTAATCCCTCGTATTTAATATTATTCCATTGGGTTTATAAAACGTTAGTGTTTTAGGCTTTGTAATATTTATGTTAGGATTTATATATCTTGGGTTTATAATATTTATCCCTTGTTTAATATTATTCCCGTGGGTTTATAATCTCTTGGCTTTTTAGTATTTAACCCTTTGGATTATAATATAAATCCCTTTGGTTGATTAATCTAAGGATTCTTATTCTAGGGTTTAATATTATTCATAGGATTTATAATATTAATCTTTGGGACTAATATAAATCCCATTGCTTTATAATCATGGTCAACCATGGTCCAATGTCACATTGTGATAGATATTTTCTCAATATGCAAATCAACCATGGTCCAACATTGCTTTATGATAAAGATTTGCTTCGTATGAAAATCATTCATTGGCAACCCTGGTGCAACATTGCATTGTGACACGAATTGTCTCAATATGAAAATCAACCATGGTCAATCAACATTATTCTAGGGTTTATAATATTTATCATGATATACATTGGGTTTTTAATAGTATTCCTTTAGGTGTAATAGTAGTCCCTTGGGCGGAATATTATTCCCTTTGGTTTTTGGTGTTAATCCCTTGAGTTTATTATTCCCGCAAGTTTATAATATCAATCCCTTCGGTTTATTAATCGTAAAATTTATATTCCTCGGGTATAATAATGTTCATAGGGTTTATAATATTAATCTCCGGGTTTAATATCAATCCTTTTGGTTAAATTAATTAACAATAATTAATAAATTTTGAAAAACAAAATAATATTTATATTTTTTAATAAATAAAAAATTAATTATTTAATTAATTAATTACTAATAACTAAAAATAAAATAAATTATAATATTTATTATTATTTAATTAATTTATATTATTATGTAAAATAATTAATAATAATAAATAAATAAATAACATAAATATAAAAAATATATATATATATATTTTAATAAATAGTATTACTTAATTAATTAATTAATTAGTATTAATATTAATTAATAATAATATTAAATTTAATAAATAAAAAATTATTAAATAATTAATAATAAAACTAATTATTTTAAAATGATTTTAATAATATTTTATTTACATTATAATTAATTATTTATATAAATTAATAATTGTTATTATAATAAAGATATTAATAATTATAATAATAATAATAACATTTTTATCATAATACTTATTTTTTAATATATTTTTTTTTTTTATCTCTCTATATATATATAATATTAATTTTATATTATTAATGTTGGTTTTGGTTGAGTTTATAATATTAACAATATCTAAGGTTTGTTAATCCCTAAGGTTTATAATTAATATTAATAATAATGCGGGTTTCTGAATCCTTTGCGTTTAAATCTTTTTTGTTTTAATAATATGTTAGATTCAAAATAATCTTTAGCTTAATAATTCATTAGGTTTAAAATATTAATTCCGTTATGTTTATTGAGGATGATATAATGGTCAGAGATAAATGCATATTACTATTATGTTATATGTGAATTAGATTATAGTTTTAAATATAACTATTAATATATTAGCAATATTTTATTTAATAACTAATATTACATTAATATAAAAAATAATGTTAATGTAATAAATGTAATTATATAAATAAAAATTAATATGGTTATTATTATTTACATATTATTAACTTGTTAGTAATGAAAATAGTTAGTTTTTTATCAAAATATAGCTAATAGTGTTTAATGTGGTGGGTGGTGGATATAGGCCTATCGGCCTATATCGACCACATTGGTAAATATGGTTGTATATGTGTTTCAAATAAGCCTATCAGGATATATCAAACACATTGTTAAATATGGTTGTGCTAATATTTATTATTATTAAACTTCCTTCCACCACCATATAAAACAATTAATTTTTATTTAATTATATATCTATCTATCTATCTATCTATCTATATATATATATATATATATATATATATATATATATATATATATATATATATATATATATATATATATATATATCATTCTGATGCAGTGCATAACCCCTCCAACAAATCAAATATGATTTCTGGAAGGCTCTAGAAGGATCATTGTGGTATTCATTGAGAGAGGACATGATTTCCTTGGATTATATACAATTTTCAAATATTTGGAAGCTTCTAGATGGATGGTGTGGCGTGATTATTTTTTATATTATGGTTACTTTTATATAAGCCTCCTACAAACATGTTAGGTAGTTCGACCAGTAAGCTGTAAACCAGGTCGAGAAGGCTCTCGTGCCTTGATAGGTTGTATGTGTAATTTCCCTTATATTGAATATATACAACCTCTTTGTTTTATTGAAATCGATATTATTTATTTTTTCCATGGAAACCCTCTATTATTATCATGGATGCCATCTATTATTATAGTCGGTGAAATATGAACCAAAGTGTTGCCGAAATGCACATTAAAAGTTTTTTAGGTTATCGAAATGGAGACGAGAATAGCCTCACAAAATCACTCACGAAATGGCGGGCGTCTAAGTTGCGAATTCGGCAACGATTCGAGTTGGGCATTAAATTCCATCAATAAACACTGCCAAAGGTCCCCATCACGATGTTGAGATTTTCTGTTTCATAAATTAGGCAAAAATCTCTAATGTGTGACAACAATAGGAATTTGTTGCTAGATTAGCTCCAGGTTGTTGGGAAAGAGTTAATGCATCCTATATTTGATGTAAGAGGATTTATGAGGCAGTTAGATTCTCTTAGCTATAAAACAGGTGTCCATACGGATTGTTTGGTAGTGAGAGTTTGTGAGGAAATTGATTATTTTGTAATCTCCTGTTTGATAATAAAGATTGTCGATGCCTATGTTTGGTGGACGTAGCCCAGATTGGTTGGGTGAACCATGTTAATCTGTTGTCTCCCATGTATGGTTATTTGTTGTGTATATTGTTTATTTGTATGTTGCACACCTTTGCCTCTAACAAATGGTATCAGAGCATGTTGGAGGTGTCGTGTGAGCCTGCTTGGTGGTGCGTATCAGGTTGATTGATGCCACGAGAAGCTGTATACCTGCGTGTGAATGCGTGAGGGTGCTGGCGGTGCCTATGCATTGGTGTGGTGCCTGTACATTGCTGCATAGAGGATTTCATGTTATGTGACAGTGTAGGTGCGCACTGCTATTGGTGCGTTGGGCGTAAACCAACTGCGGATGCGTGGAGGCCAACAGACCAGAGACTCGCATGGAGGTCGTTTTTTCAACCTGCGTGGAGGTCTGTTTTTACAACCTGCATGGAGGTCGTGTTTCCAACCTACGTTGCTGGTGCGTACTCCTACTCAGCGCTAAGTGAACCTGCGTTGCTGGTGCGTGGAGCGCATACTCCCTTTACTGCGTGAAGGTATTATGTTATGTGATATACATTGCTGCGTGAGGTTTATGTTATGTGATATCTATACATACCTGGTGCGTGAACCGGCTGGTTTCTGCGGTGATATATATGTGTTGTGTTATTGAATAAGTTTGCTGAGTTTTTTTTTTTTAAGGACCGAACTTTGTGAACATTGAGGCTTTTAAAAGACGTATATTAAATTATGAGAAGTGCATATGGTAGAAATTTTTCTGTGAAGTACAAAGAGCATAATTTTTTTTTTTTTAAAGCAAAGGTAGTAAGGCATAGGCCTTTTGTTGAGATTAACATCTTTTATTTAAAAGTTGGATTTGGAGATTATCGTTTTTTGGTTGATACAAGATGGCGAAAACTCAGAGTGCCCAGTTTGAAATTGAGAAGTTTAATGGCAAAAATAATTTCGAGATCTGGAAGGTGAAGATGTATGATTTTCTTGTCCAACATGGTGTGGCAAAGGCGTTTTTGGGAAATTCCAAACAGCCTTACAACATCATAGATAATGAGTGGGCCGAGATGGATGAAAGAGAAATAAGTGCTATTCGACTGTGTCTGGCGGATGATGTCCTGTTTAATATCTTGTCGGAGACAACAACTGCTGGTTTGTGGATGAAACTAGAGAAACTGTACATGACCAAATCCTTAACCAATAGGATTCTCCTGAAGCAACAGTTGTAAAGTTTGTGAATGAAGGAAGGTACATCAATTGCTGATCATTTGAATGCTTTTAATACTATTTTGGTGCAATTACAAAGTATAGAAGTAAAAATTCAATCTGAGGATAAAGCTATTACTTTATTGCGCTCGTTGCTCGAGTCATGGGATCATTTTGTTACTTCTATAAGTCTTAGTTCATCAGAAACTATTGAGTTTGATGATGCAGTTGCATCTTTGTTATTGGAAGAAACAAGGAGAAGGTCGCATTCAGAAACCTCTACATCCGAAGCTATGATGGTTAGAGGTCGTTCCAAAGAAAGACGCTCCAGTAGGCCGAGCGACTCACGTTCAAAGTTGAAAGGGAAGAAGAGTAAGGTAAAGTGTTGGTTTTGTGGCAAATCAGCGCATTTAAAGAAGGACTGCTGGAAGCGACAACAAAAACTTCTAAAGCAGATTCTTCGACAGAGAAGAAGGAGGCAAATACTACAGATACAGGTTCGGCATCTGGTTCAGGTAGGAGTGATGAAGTATTATCAGTTAATGTGTCGAATCATGGTAAACATTGGTTTTTAGATTCTAGTGCATCAAACCACATGTGTATTCATAAAGACTGGTTTAAGACATATAAATCAATTGATGATGGTGTTGTGTACATGGGTAATGATGTAACATGTAATATTGTGGGAATTGGGAGTATACAACTGCAAATGTTTGATGGGACAACTAAAATGTTAATTGATGTGAGGCATGTACCATATTTAAGGAAAAATTTGATTTCATTAGGAGCACTTGATTCAAATGGATATAAAACGGTAATTCAAGGTGGAGTAATGAAAGTTTACAAAGGTATTTTACTAGTTATGAAAGCAAAAAAGGTAGGAAATCTATTTCAGTTAGAAGGAAGTACTGGGTCAGATCATGTGTCTACAGTGTCTGAACATGACAGTAGTTCCATTCACTTATGGCATCAAAGGTTGGGGCATATGAGTGAAAGAGGGTTAAAAATTTTGGCTGATCGCAAGTTACTTCCAAATCTAAAGTCTGGAAAATTAAATTTCTGTAAGCATTGTCTGTTTGGGAAACAAAGTAAACAAAAGTTTAAAACAGGCAAACATACTAGTAAAGAAATACTTGACTATATCCATTCAGATGTCTGGGGTCCAGCCCCTACAACCTCATATGGTGGCTCGTCATATTTTGTATCATTTATTGATGACTTTTCTAGGAAAGTGTGGGTCTACATGTTGAAAAGGAAGTCTCATGTTTTTTCAGTTTTCAAGCAGTTTAGAGCATTGGTAGAACAATAAAATGTTTAAGAACTGACAATGGTGGTGAGTTTACTTCCAAGGAGTTTGAAAGCTATTACAAGGATGCAGGGATCGAGAGACATAAGACCACGGTTTATCCTCCTCAGCAAAATGGAGTTGCTGAATGCATGAATAGGACTCTTCTAGAGAGAGCAAGGAGTATGCTGAGTAACGTTGGGTTGCAAAAGGAGTTGTGGATGGAAGCGGTGGCAACAACTTGTTATGTGATAAACCGATCTCCATCGACGACAATAGGCTGCAAGATTCCTCAAGAGGTATGGAAAGGTCACCCTTGTGACTATTTTAAACTCAGAGTGTTTGGTTGTGTTGCATATGCTCTACTGCCTAAACATCAGCGAACTAAATTAGATCCAAAGTCTAAAAGGTATATCTTTGTTGGGTATGGTGTTGGAACAAAGGGATATAGATTGTGGGATCCTACTACCTGCAAAATCATCATCAGCAGAGATGTAAAGTTTAATGAATCCTCTCTTGTACAGTTAGATGTAGATAGTAGATTGAAACAGGATGATGTATCTGAGTTTCAGCACATTTAGTTTGATAGCATTTCTAATGATATTCATGATGACCATAGTTCAGATACTAGTCATGAATAGGGTTCAGAATCAGAACATGAGTAGGGTTCAGGTATAGATCATGAACAGGTCTCAGATACTGATCATCAAGAAGTTCCTACAGATGGTAGTCAACAATTTGAGGAAGCACCAGAAACATTCTTAAGGAGGTCTACAAGAGTCAAAAGGCCACCGAGAAGGTATGATGATTATGTCACTTCTGTTGCATTTACTGCTAATGACGATGAACCTCTGTGCTATTAGGAAGCAATAGAAGGTTCGAAAAGTGACAAGTGGAAAGCAGCCATGAAGGACGAAATGATGGCTTTAGGTAAGAATGGCACATGGGATTTGGTTGAGCTTCCGAAAGACAGGAGAACTGTGGGGTGTAAATGGGTTTTCAAGCTGAAACGGGGTGTGAATAATACGGAAGACAGGTACAAAGCTAGGCTGGTCGCAAAAGGGTTCTCTCAGAAAGCCGGCATTGACTTTCATGAGATTTTTTCACCAGTTGTTAAAATAGTTTCAATTGGAATTGTGTTAGCATTAGTGGCTTTGCTTGATTTAGAGTTGCAGCAATTAGATGTTAAGACTGCATTTCTACATGGAGACTTAGATGAGGAAATTTATATGGAACAACCGAAAGGGTTTGTTCAGCATCGCAATGAGAAATTTGTCTGCAGGCTTAAGAAGTCATTATATGGCCTGAAGCAGTCGCCTCGGCAGTGGTATAAGAAGTTTGATTCTTTCATGTTGAGTCAGAAATATGTTAGAAGTGAATATGATCATTGTGTTTATTTTAAACAGTTAAATAATGGCATATTCATTATATTGGTATTTTATGTTGACGATATGCTTTTAGCAAGCAAAAGCATAGAAGAAATCAACAGGTTGAAGGCTGAGATGGCAAGGACATTTGATATGAAAGATCTAGGAGCAGCAAGACAGATTTTGGGCATGGAGATTTTCGGAGACAGGAGCAATGGTAAGTTATGGCTATCACAACAAAATAATATTGAGAAAGTACTTTTGAGGTTTGGTATGAATAATGTGAATTCTGTGTCAGTCCCTTTCGCTTCTCATTTCAAACTTTCTTCCAGTTTATGTCCTAATTCAGATGAAGAAAAGGAATTTATGTCTCGAATTCCATATGATAATGTAGTAGGGTGTTTAATGTATGCGATGGTTTGTACTCGACCAGATATTTCACATGCAGTTGGGGTTGTCAGCAGGTATATGGCAAATCCGGGTAAAGAACATTGGTCAGCATTGAAATGGGTGCTTCGGTATTTAAGAGGCACAAGTAGTTATTGTATCACTTACAATAAGAGTAGTGAATTTGTTTGCGGGTATGTTGATTCTGATTTTGCAGGTGATTTGGATAAGAGAAGGTCAACTTCAAGGTATGTCTTTACTCTTGCAGGTGGAGCCATTAGTTGGATGTAAAAGCTATAGAACATTGTTGCTTTATCCACTACTGAGGTAGAATACATTGCTGCTTCTCATGCTTGCAAAGAAGCGATTTGGTTGAAAGGTTTGTTTGGTGAATTTGGTAGGTTTCAGGACAACATCAAGTTATTTTGTGACAATCAAAGTGCAATACATTTGGCTAAGAATGTGGCCTATCATAGTAAATCAAAGCATATACTCATCAAGTACCATTTTGTAAGACAGGTTATCACTGAAAGGGGAGTCTGTCTTGAAAAGGTGCATACAAAGGAGAATTGTGCAGACATGTTCATGAAACCAGTTTTGTTAGAGAAGCTACGTTGGTGTTTGGCTTCTCTTGGCTTGCAGAAAAGATAAAAATAATAAACAAACAGGGTATCAGGCTAATTGTTGTCAAGGTGGAGATTGTTGAGATTTTCTGTTTCATAAATTAGGCAAAAATCTCTAATGTGTGACAACAATAGGAATTTGTTGCTAGATTAGCTCCAGGTTGTTGGGAGAGAGTTAATGCATCCTATATTTGATGTAAGAGGATTTATGAGGCAGTTAGATTCTCTTAGCTATAAAACAGGTGTCCATACGGATTGTTTGGTAGTGAGAGTTTGTGAGGAAATTGATTATTTTGTAATCTCCTGTTTGATAATAAAGATTGTCGATGCCTATGTTTGGTGGACGTAGCCCAGATTGGTTGGGTGAACCACGTTAATCTGCTATCTCCTGTGTATGGTTATTTGCTGTGTATATTGTTTATTTGTATGCTGCACACCTTTGCCTCTAACACACGAGGCATGCCAATCGACAAAATCTGAACATCCAGGAAAAAAACTCAATGATGTACAAAGAATTAGCCCAAACCCCCCGAGACTGAGCCAAAACAAAATGTGAGCGACATTCGAAGTTAAGCCTGGAAAATAGTCCAAACCCCTAGACTATAGGTTTTACGAACCAAAGTAAAGCACTGAGCGGAAGAAAAAAAAAGATTCCATGGTCATCATTTGTATAAGCATAAGGAAGTGCCTTTGTGTGGAACTAGTTGACTGGTGCATGGTTCTATCTATTTCTTCATGTTGGGAGTTAGGGATTTAAAATCGAGCAAAGCTCTAGTGCTCGATAATAATTCATTACTAGATAAAAGGTTCAGGAGATTGAAACACTGGGGTTCTAGATTTATTAGACCTCTTCAATAAATTGTCATCACAATTTATCTATTACAAACGAGTAATGAATAGAATGTCTTTCAAATTTTACAAAGAGAATCTATAAAATTAATTTTAACAATAAAAAATTAGTATTTACACTCAGATTGATATATTATTAATTAAAAATATAAATATTATAAATAAAATAAAATTTTATAGAATCAACTCTATTAATTTAATAGTGGATTTAACGTTGGAATATCATTTTATGTAAGTCTTAATATTAATATTATAATAAGATGATTTGTTACATATAATAATATCAATTTATTAATGATATTAATAATGTATTTATGTTATATTATTAATAATGTAACATTTTTTAAGATTGTGATTGATGTTATATTAATGTTATTATTAATATTACTATATATATAAATATTACATTAATAATAACATTTTTATTAACATTATTTTGATTAATGTAATATTCCCAATATTATAATCAATATTATTATTATTATTATTATAGAAAAACCATAGTCAGTTATAATCAATCATATTCAACTGTGGTTGAACATAGCCAAATGATGGTTAAAAAATGGCCAATCATAGTCAAACCTTGATAGTCAATCATGGCCAATCATATTTAAACCATGCTCAACCACAGTAGAATTGTTAATCATAGTAATTCATAGTCAAAACATAGTTAGTGATGTTTAATAATAGTAACACATGGTCAACTATAGTTTAACCACGTTCAACCATCGTCAACTATCATCACCATGGACAACTATACTTAACTATGATCATAGTTAACTATGGTCACCATTGTCAACTATGGTCATCGATGTCAAGAAATGTTTATTGTAATTGACTCTATTCATCATGGTTGACCATCCTCAACCATGGTTAGTCATGTTCAACCATGGAAATCTATGTAAACCGTGGTCAATCATGCTCATGTTTGGTCAACCATAGTGATGAGCCCTAGTATTGCAACAAGAATGTTGCAGTTTCTACGGCTATTGACTTAAATTACCAACCCAAGGTCCGTACAAACTTAAGAGGGATCGATATTGTATGTGTAGGAGACACCTTCCTCTTCCTAGGTTGATTCCCTTGGATGCAAGTGAAAGAAGGCAATGAAAAAACTTAAAACGACAGAATATCTAGGTGAACAACCAATCCTAAGTTGAAAAAGGTAAATAACAATAATCAAACCTATTCTAATATTTTTGGAAAGTAAATAACAAAGTGGAAATCTATTTTATCTACAAAAATGTAAATAAAAATGAAAACCAAGAAAATAAATCTATCTTTTGTTGGAAATAATACTGAGAGGGCGGGGGGGGGGGGGGGTGAATCAGTATTATCAGATCAGTAAAACATTTCCAATTTCATACTCAGAAACATATATGCTACTTCAATTAAGTGAACCCACGTGTACACGCTACTGTGTCTAATGCAACTAGCGTATATCTAGAGATCTTATAATTCAGTTAGCTTAATCTTCAGTAAATGCATCAGAACATTATTAAGCATATTAACAGTAAACAGGTGCAGTATAACAGAATAGAACATCACACAAGAGCCACACACATGAACACCATGATATAAGGTGGAAACCCAATGTGGGTGAAAACCACCTGCTGCAATTCGTCTCTTTCTTCTTTAATAAGAAACTTCTTTTACAATGTACTGGTGCAGTCCTTTACCAGTACGCAGGCTACAACCTGCAGAGGGCTACAACCCTCTCTCGTTTTCCAACTACTTCTGGAAGGGAGCTACAACCCCCTCAGCTCTTGTACTAGCCGATCCATTTACTAGTACGTAGGTGCTGACCCTACAACCTTCTTTCCTTCAGGGACCACGTTTCATCAATTTTCAGACTGGATCCAAGAGTACAAAACAAACATTACTGCAATACAATCATCAACTTATACTTGCATCATAATTCATTAAACAACCCAATACTAAATCACTGAAACCCTGTCATCAAGAACACAGAACCCAAACCACAGCCCAGAACTCTGCAACAACCACCAGAATCAACAACAACCTGAAATATCAAATCTTATTATGCATACGCTACTTCACTGTACCAAAACCACGTGTATACGCGCTTTCTCCAAAGGCAACCCGCGTGCAGATCTAGAAATAATTACTTATGCCTTCGCTGTCAGATCCGACCCTTGCCAAGCGTCCCGAACAGATAAACAGCAATACCAGATCTTCTCACTTCGTCAGACACACAATGCATGCCCCCACTTGCCTAATGATCTTCTCCTTATATAGCCTTAGGCCCTTTACAATACCACGGTCCAAAACCATAGTAACACAATACCATCAGCTTCAAAACTAGGGATCAACACATCCGTCGAGACACCATGGTCCAAAACTATAGGCACAACTTCCAAGGAATAACCGCCATGGACCAAAGATAAGTTTTCCACATACACGCTCTTTTACTGAAGCCAACGTGCGTGTACACGCGACTTGGTATATAGCGAACCTGCGTATACACGACTTGGTATATAGTGAACCTACTTGTATATGCGACTTGGGCTTAATAAACGTGCGTGTATGAACTTTGTTGGCCTGCTGTACTAAGATCTGTCCTCTGATTAAGTTGCCATCACCTGTACCAACCTCTGAGTGAGTTGCCATCAAGGACAACACTTGTATCATAATGCCAACAATCTCCCCCTTTGGACTTGATGGCAACCACCACACTAAGTCACTCTCCCCCTTTGACATCAAGGGCAAAGGGCGGACCAAGATATTCTCTTCCTTGGTATACCTTCTGCTGTCCATACTGCTGTCCATACTTCCCCTAAGTATATGTTGAAGTTTTTGATTTGGCTCCCCCTTTTTTTATGCCAAAGTGTACCAATCTATCCATGCTCCCCTTGAGCAGATCCAGGTTCTAAGACCAGCCATTCAGATCTGTACCATAAGCATCAGTCTGCAATACTATTCCTTTGATCAAACAACAAGATGTATCATTTAGTTTCATCAGCAACTTCTAACCATAATGCCAACAATGAATTATTTGAGGTATATGCTCCCCCTGAGTGTGAGCCAACCATTTCCTGAGTCTGTTCTGCTCCCCCTGAGCCTGAGCCAACCATGACTGAACCTGGGTCTGTTCTGCTGCCCTTTCTTCATATACGCGACTTTGCAGCCTGTAACTCGCGTATATACGCGACTTGTCTTTATTATATCAGCGTATGCAAGGAATACTGAAATTCATCACTTTCAGATTCCCCTATGTTTGTTATGTCAGCTCACTGAGTTATGCCACACTTTTCTGTCTCTGTCTTCTGGAACTGTGATGATGTATGGTCCTCTTGTTTTCAATTTTGAAATATGCTCCTGCATTCCCTTGCTTTATGTCCATATTTGTTGCATGTATAACATCTTACATATTTCATGTTCCTTCTATCACAATCAATTGCTTTGTGTCCATATGCATTGCAGGCAAAGCAATATCCTCTGAAATACCTGGGATGCAATGATCTTTTGTAATGGTCTTGAACCATTCTACTTCTACATCTGGCTGCAACATGTCCAAGATTATGACATACATGACATTCAACATTATTCAGTGGAGGAGATAATCGTTTATCACGTCCATAGTTAGGATTAAAGGATCTTCCTTGAGGAATTTCTTTCCTTGGTTGTTCCTTGTTGAGCATTTTAGATTTCTCCTTAGAATTTCTTGCCTCACCTTGTGAACTAGATTCACCTTCAACATATTCATGAAAACCAAGACCAGTTTTGATAGCAGGAGACCTTTGGCTATTAAGAATATCATCCAAGACTTTAGTACTACCTTGAAATCGTAAAAGCTTATCCTTTTCTTCTAGTTTACCTTTCAAGATATTTACCTCAACTTGATGTTGTTCTTCCTTTTTTAGATACTGATTCCTTAGGTCTTCTTCAACTTTTCTTCCTTCTTCCACTTGTCGCTTTAGTTTGATCACTTCATGTTCTTGATCTTCAAGAGCTTCTCTGTTCTGTTCTCTTGATTTTTTAAGATCTTCTTTTAGAGAGAGGATCTTTGATTCAAGCCTTTGAATAGTTATGCTCTGATCCTTTACTACATCCTACAATTGCTCCCTTACCCTGGTTACTGTCTCCAATTGTTCATTTAATTTGGTAACTTCTTCAGTTTTTGCATTCTTCTTTTCATGTGCCATGAGACTTTTAATATCTTTGCTATTATTGGATGAAGCATTCTTCTTTTCATGTGCCATGAGACTTCTAATATCTTCAATATCATTGAATGAACTTGTCATATGGGTATAATAGCTTCTACCATCTTCTTCAGATATCTTTCCTTTGTTATGAGGGCATCTAGCAGCATAGTGACCAACTCTACCACATAGAAAACATTTGAAAGGTAGCTTACCTTTGAACCGTCAAGTTCCCCGTTCAAGATTCTTGACAAAATTTACCTCATCTTCTTCCTTTGACACTTCGAATGCGGCTTCTGATGGTACCTCTTGTCGCATTTCAAAAGCAGTTAAGATCCCGTGAAGCTGTGACATGGTGATTTTCTGCACATTCTCCTTTTCTTCTATGGCAGATACTTTAGAATCAAATTTAGCAGACAGAGATCTCAAAACCTTTTCAACTAAGACAACTTCCTCAAATTCTTCACCCAGATCCCTCATACAATTCACAATCTCATCCATACGCAGGAAATAATTAGCTATGCTTTCATTACTATGCATCTTAATAGTTTCATACCGGATTCTGAGAGTTTGAAGCTTTGCTCTTTTTACCTGATCATCTCCTTCGTAGCTTGTGAAGATTTTTTCCCATATTTCCTTAGCTGATTTGAAATGCATGATCTTCATAATTTCTGGTTGTGTCAAACTACTCAATAGGACAGTAACAGCTTTGGCATTGAGCTCATATTGCTTTTTCTCTGCTGGATCTGTAGGAGTTGCTGATGGGAATTTGTATCCTCCTTCTACGATTCCCCAAATTTCTGCTCCAAGTGATTGTAGATATGCAGTGGTTCTTATCTTCTAGTGAGTAAAATTGTTCCCGTCAAAGACTGGTGGCCTGATGTGTGCCTCTCTTTCTGGATTAGCCATTCTGATGGATCTTTTCCTTCAAGCGATCAAGCTTCCTCTGAAGGACCTGCTCTGATACCAATTGTTGGAAATAATACTGAGAGGGGGGGGGGGGTGAATCAGTATTATCAGATCAGTAAAACCTTTCCAATTTCATACTCAGAAACATATACGCTACTTCAATTAAGTGAACCCGCGTGTACACGCTACTGTGTCTAATGCAACTAGCGTATATCCAGAGATCTTATAATTCAGTTAGCTTAATCTTCAGTAAATGCATCAGAACATTATTAAGCATATTAACAGTAAACAGGTGCAGTATAACAGAACAGAACATCACACAAGAGCCACACACATGAACACCATGATATAAGGTGGAAACCCAATGTGGGTGAAAACCACCTGCTGCAATTCGTCTCTTTCTTCTTTAATAAGAAACTTCTTTTACAATGCACTGGTGCAGTCCTTTACCAGTACGCAGGCTACAACCTGCAGAGGGCTACAACCCTCTCTCGTTTTCCAACTACTTCTGGAAGGGAGCTACAACCCCCTCAGCTCTTGTACTAGCCGATCCGTTTACTAGTACGTAGGTGCTGACCCTACAACCTTCTTTCCTTCAGGGACCATGTTTCATCAATTTTCAGACTGGATCCAAGAGTACAAAACAAACATTACTGCAATACAATCATCAACTTATACTTGCATCATAATTCATTAAACAAACCAATACTGAATCACTGAAACCCTGTCATCAAGAACACAGAACCCAAACCAGAGCCCAGAACTCTGCAACAACCACCAGAATCAACAACAACCTGAAATATCAAATCTTATTATGCATATGCTACTTCACTGTACCAAAACCGCGTGTATACACGCTTTCTCCAAAGGCAACCCGCGTGCAGATCTAGAAATAATTACTTATGCCTTCGCTGTCAGATCCGACCCTTGCCAAGCGTCTCGAACAGATAAACAGCAATACCAGATCTTCTCACTTCGTCAGACACACAATGCATGCTCCCACTTGCCTAATGATCTTCTCCTTATATAGCCTTAGGCCCTTTACAATACCACGGTCCAAAACCATAGTAACACAATACCATCAGCTTCAAAACTAGGGATCAACACGTCCGTCGAGACACCATGGTCCAAAACTATAGGCACAACTTCCAAGGAATAACCGCCACGGACCAAAGATAAGTTTTCCACATACACGCTCTTTTACTGAAGCCAACCTGCGTGTACACGCGACTTGGTATATAGCGAACCTGCGTATACGCGACTTGGTATATAGTGAACCTGCTTGTATACGCGACTTGGGCTTAATGAACCTGCGTGTATGAACTTTCTTGGCCTGCTGTACTAAGATCTGTCCTCTGATTAAGTTGCCATCACCTGTACCAACCTCTGAGTGAGTTGCCATCAAGGACAACACTTGTATCATAATGCCAACATCTTTTTGGAAAATAAATGACATTAAAGGAAATATATTCTATTATAGAGGAAAGAAGAGTCCTATGTTAATTTTACAAGAAGGACAATACACTTTGCTTAAAGTAAATTGTGGAAAGGAATTATAGACTAATTGCAAAAATAAACATTCAAGAAGTAAACAATGTAGGAGCTAAATGGTGATCTAGCCAAGCCTTAGATAAATGAAAGTGGTCTCAAAGAATTCATAGGCTATAAATATACTTCCACCATGGATTTAGAGTGAATTTTGGCAACGAATAGCTCGAAAATAAATTATTACAAGAATGCTATAAGATTGTTATTTCTCAAGCTAACTTGCCTAATGCCCAAAATAATAAAATGAAAATGAGATGGGAAAATTTATTTTGTTAATTGGGATGTCCTAAGACTCCAATCCAAGTGGAATCACTCAAAAAAATCTCAGTTAACATGTGCTAAAAAATAGTAGAAATTACTACTCTAGAAACTCGAAATACAAGAATTAGTGAGCTAGTTAACCTATCAAATGCTTAACTTAATAAAGTGAAAATTATATGGGAAAAATTGTGTTATTAAATATATATATTTTTAGGACTCAATACATGTGAAATCAAATCAAAAGAGGCTCGTTAGCATGTGCTAGAAAATCGCAGAAAATTACTACTACAAACAAGAAGCAATGAACTAGTAAGATCATTTGAGTGCCAACATGCCTAGGTTAATCAAGTGAAAATGTTGTGGGGTAAATTTTGTTATTAATTTGGATGTTTTTAAGATCCAATATAGGTGGAATAAACTTGAAAGAAGCTTATAAACATGTGCTAAAAATTAACAGAAAATTGCTACTATTTTGCTACAAGATACTTTGAGAAGTTCCAAAATTGTGAATTAGTAAACCAATCCAAGTAGATAAATCATGGATATGACTTTGAAAGTTTGCAATAAATATGTATCATGCTTTTGAATTCATAAATAATCTAAAAAATAACTCGCTTCAATCATTTAACTAATATAACCTACAACAAAGGAAACATGAATACTAAATGCAAAAATAAGAAAAACAAGAATAGAAGATGAAAGTGAAGGCATCCAAAGAAAGTAAAAAAAATTATAGTAGGGCTTTGAGGCTCCTAGGATGGCCAAGACCAGGGATACTTGGAGTCCTATGAAAGAAACCAATACTTATAAGCTAAAAATGACGCCGAGCTTCATTATTTGAATGAACCTAGGTACATCTGTAATACCCATTTGTGCTTTATGTTAGTGAATTGCTACTTTTAGACTTCAACTATTTTTTTTAATGATGGCTAAGGAAGCCATGCAGGAATTGTGGATTGATGTGAAGAACAAAAATAATATGACATAATTAATAGATTTCATTAATAAATGAAATGTAGGAAATTACTTGGGAAAGAAGCACTAGAGTTAGAAGATTCTTGCCAACATGGGAAACCATTATTGGTGGATAAATCTTACCTTAAATATCTCTTAAAAATACCTAGGAGGAAATAGACAGAATTTAATATGATGGGAGAAAAAGATCTACTAAATCACTTAGTTGGAGAAAGGCACGTAGTAGGTGAGGAATAAAGCATTACGGAAGAGAAACACATGCATTAAATAAAAAAGGAAATGTACATTTTTTGAAAAAAAGAAGAAGAGAAAATCATAGGCAAGTGGGTTGGCAGACCCAAAAAGTGGGACACTGCTAAAATTTGTTAGGGAATAATACTTATAAAATAAATTACGTGGGAATCAATGAGGTTGTTTATTCCTTTGGTAAGCATATCTTGGATGAGGGGGAATTAGTGAACTTAGGTCAAGGTTGGAAGGAAAGTGTGCTTTCCCAAGTGTATTTCCAATAACAGATATGGTTAGGAAAATTGTTTAGGTTTTGATTAATTAAATGGTGTATATTAAATATTATAATGAATACATGCAAGAGATACATGAATATGCTTTAATTGCTAGTCTAATGGAAGTATTAGTAGATAGATAAAAGCCTAGGAAAGTGATTTGGCAGACCCAAAAAGGGGAACACTCGAAGACTTGTAAAATAAATTATTTGGGAATGAATGAGGTTGTTGATTCCTTTGGAAAACATATCTTGGCTTGGGGGGAATCGGTGGACTCAGTTCAAGGTTGGGAGGAATGTGTGTTTTCTCAATTGTATTTTAAGGAGCAGATACAATTAGGAAATTTGTTTACGTTTAGCTTTTGATTGATTAAAAGGTGTATATTAAATAGTAGAGTAAATACATGTAGGTGGTACTTGAATATGCTTTAGTTACTAGTCCGATGGAAGTATTATGTAAATAGTTTTTGGTATGTCTCAGTTATTTATCTTTTAAAAAAATATGGTGGACTATGACTGTGTGTGCATATGGACTAGTACCCAAATTTGTTATAGAATCTAATGATAAATATGGTGATGAAAGGTAAATATGCTAAGAAATATACCATAGATATATTTACATGTAAATGGTAAATTACTAAATTCAAATTAGTTATAATCTCTTCTCCTTGTAAAGGAATGAAGGGGCAAATATAGTACCTAGGATTTGGTAGACTTTATCCTTGCCTACGAGATCTTATTATAGAGAATATTCAATTGTGTCCTATTGTAAAAATCATTTTAAAACAAGTTATTGTGCCTTCGTATATGAAAAGTAATAACCAAAAACCAAATTGAAAAGACTGAACGCCGGTCCAAATCCTTGAAGTTAGAGCTATTGATATACTGCTAGCCATATGAAAGTACCCAACTTGGATGAGGGTTTCTTCTTAAGGGTAGGAAGAAAATCACAAATTCCAAGTACAACATCATCAAGTTCCCATAAAGATTAAGTAGCAGAGAATTAAATTGCATTCCCTACTTATAGAAACATTTTGAAATGATAAAAGATAATTGGGAAACAGATTGATGTGTTGATGGAAGTTAGGTATCGAGTCATGCCAAAGCTAGGAAGATATACCTATAAAGGTCATAAAATTATAAATAGAGATAGATCCATGACAAACAAGCACAAAAGTAATCCACTTAACAATGCTTCGTTGGGATAACAATGGAGGAAAGTAATGACAAAGACAAAATATTTAGAAGCCAACCCCTATTTCCTACTAAGGAATATTCATATAATCAAAAGCAGTGCTACATCAAATAAGTTGAAATCAATATTCAATAATAAATAAAGAAAGAAAGGTAAATAGGTAATAAATTATAAATTGGAAAGGTAATTGCGTAAGTGAAAAATTTAGTGTGCGTTGGAATCATTATATATAGGGAGTATTCCTCCTTTATATATATATACATATATATATATATATATATACATATATATATATATATATATATATATATATATATATATATATATATATATATATATATATATATATATATATATATATATATATATACTCTCATCAGTTATACCATTTACTTCTACATACCATATACCAAAATACTATAGCAATATTGTATTTACTAGAGGCATTTCATTTGGAAATTATAAACTACAACGATGGAAAATAATTAAAGAAACATTGTAACGAGACCAAAAAGAAACACATTTTCCAGTTGTGAATTAAAGAAGATAAATTCAGCAAAATATTTTTGTCCTAACAGTGAACATACATAGATAAGGGAATGCATGAAATGGACTCATAGAATATGTGGTAGAAAAGACACCTCTAACATTTATTTGACCAACAAATAGGAAATTGAAAGCAATTATGTAACAAGTGATTTGGTTGAAAGGTTTGTTTGGTGAATTTGGTAGGTTTCAGGACAACATCAAGTTATTTTGTGACAGTCAAAGTGCAATACATTTGGCTAAGAATCTGGCCTATCATAGTAAATCAAAGCATATACTCATCAAGTACCATTTTGTAAGACAGGTTATCACTGAAAGGGGAGTCTGTCTTGAAAAGGTGCATACAAAGGAGAATTGTGCAGACATGTTCATGAAACCAGTTTTGTTAGAGAAGCTACGTTGGTCTTTGGCTTCTCTTGGCTTGCAGAAAAGATAAAAATAATAAACAAACAGGGTATCAGGCTAGTTGTTGTCAAGGTGGAGATTGTTGAGATTTTCTGTTTCGTAAATTAGGCAAAAATCTCTAATGTGTGACAACAATAGGAATTTGTTGCTAGATTAGCTCCAGGTTGTTGGGAGAGAGTTAATGCATCCTATATTTGATGTAAGAGGATTTATGAGGCAGTTAGATTCTCTTAGCTATAAAATAGGTGTCTATACGGATTGTTTGGTAGTGAGAGTTTGTGAGGAAATTGATTATTTTGTAATCTCCCGTTTGATAATAAAGATTGTCGATGCCTATGTTTGGTGGACGTAGCCCAGATTGGTTGGGTGAACCACGTTAATCTACTATCTCCTGTGTATGGTTATTTGCTGTGTATATTGTTTATTTGTATGCTGCACACCTTTGCCTCTAACACACGAGGCATGCCAATCGACAAAATCTGAACATCCAGGAAAAAAACTCAATGATGTACAAAGAATTAGCCCAAACCCCCCGAGACTGAGCCAAAACAAAATGTGAGCGACATTCGAAGTTAAGCCTGGAAAATAGTCCAAACCCCTAGACTATAGGTTTTACGAACCAAAGTAAAGCACTGAGCGGAAGAAAAAAAAAGATTCCATGGTCATCATTTGTATAAGCATAAGGAAGTGCCTTTGTGTGGAACTAGTTGACTGGTGCATGGTTCTATCTATTTCTTCATGTTGGGAGTTGGGGATTTAAAATAGAGCAAAGCTCTAGTGCTCGATAATAATTCATTACTAGATAAAAGGTTCAGGAGATTGAAACACTATGGTTCTAGATTTATTAGACCTCTTCAATAAGTTGTCATCACATTTTATCTATTACAAACGAGTAATGAATAGAATGTCTTTCAAATTTTACAAAGAGAATCTATAAAATTAATTTTAACAATAAAAAATTGGTATTTACACTCACATTAATATATTATTAATTAAAAATATAGATATTATAAACACAATAAAATTTTATAGAATCAAATCTATTAATTTAATAGTGGATTTAACGTTGGAATATCATTTTATGTAAGTCTTAATATTAATATTATAATAAGATGATTTGTTACATATAATAATATCAATTTATTAATGATATTAATAATGTATTTATGTTATATTATTAATAATGTAAAAATTTTTAAGATTATGATTGATGTTATATTAATGTTATTATTAATATTAGTATATATATAAATATTACATTAATAATAACATTTTTATTAACATTATTTTGATTAATGTAATATTCCCAATATTATAATCAATATTAATATTAATATTATTATTATTATTATTATTATTATTATTATTATTATTATTATAGAAAAACCATAGTCAGTTATAATCAATCATATTCAACTGTGGTTGAACATAGCCAAATGATGGTTAAAAAATGGCCAATCATAGTCAAACCTTGATAGTCAATCATGGCCAATCATATTTAAACCATGCTCAACCACAGTAAAACTGTTAATCATAGTAATTCATAGTCAAAACATAGTTAGTGATGTTTAAACTTGGTGAACATGGACAACGATAATCAACTATGGTCAACCATAGTCATTGAAAACAATTATTAAATGTAGGAAATTATAGCCAAGACATAGTGAGTGATGTTTAAGTAGGGTGAGCATGGAAACCATTAGTCAACCATTGTTAACGATACTCAAAGAATATGTAATCATACTCAAAACATAGTTAGTGATGTTTAATAATAGTAACACATGGTCAACTATAGTTTAACCACGTTCAACCATCATCAACTATCATCACCATGGACAACTATACTTAACTATGATCATAGTTAACTATGGTCACCATTGTCAACTATGGTCATCGATGTCAAGAAATGTTTATTGTAATTGACTCTAGTCATCATGGTTGACCATCCTCAACCATGGTTAGTCATGTTCAACCATGGAAATCTATGTAAACCGTGGTCAATCATGCTCATGTTTGGTCAACCATAGTGATGAGCCCTAGTATTGCAACAAGAATGTTGCAGTTTCTACGGCTATCGACTTAAATTACTAACCTAAGGTCCGTACAAACTTAAGAGGGATCGATACTGTATGTGTAGGAGACACCTTCCTCTTCCTAGGTTGATTCCCTTGGATGCAAGTGAAAGAAGGCAATGAAAAAACTTAAAACGAGAGAATATCTAGGTGAACAACCAATCCTAAGTTGAAAAAGGTAAATAACAATAATCAAACCTATTCTAATATTTTTGGAAAGTAAATGACAAAGTGGAAATCTATTTTATCTACAAAAATGTAAATAAAAATGAAAACCAAGAAAATAAATCTATCTTTTTGGAAAATAAATGACATTAAAGGAAATATATTCTATTTTAGAGGAAAGAAGAGTCCTATGTTAATTTTACAAGAAGGAAAATACACTTTGCTTAAAGTAAATTGTGGAAAGGAATTATAGACTAATTGCAAAAATAAACATTCAAGAAGTAAACAATGTAGGAGCTAAATGGTGATCTAACCAAGCCTTAGATCAATGAAAGTGGTCTCAAAGAATTCATAGGCTATAAATATACTTCCACCTTGGATTTAGAGTGAATTTTGGCAACGAATAGCTTGAAAATAAATTATTACAAGATTTCTATAAGATTGTTATTTCTCAAGCTAACTCGCCTAATGCCCAAACAAATAAAGTCAAAATGAGATGGGAAACTTTATTTTGTTAATTGGGATGTCCTAGGACTCCAATCCAAGTGGAATCACTCAAAAACATCTCAGTTAACATGTGCTAAAAAAGAGTAGAAATTACTACTCTAGAAACTCGAAATACAAGAATTAGTGAGCTAGTTAACCTATCAAATGCTTAACTTAATAAAGTGAAAATTATATGGGAAAAATTGTGTTATTAAATATATATATTTTTAGGACTCAATACATGTGAAATCAAATCAAAAGAGGCTCGTTAGCATGTGCTATAAAATCGCAGAAAATTACTACTACAAACAAGAAGCAATGAACTAGTAAGATGATTTGAGTGCCAACATGCCTAGGTTAATCAAGTGAAAATGTTGTGGGGTAAATTTTGTTATTAATTTGGATATTTTTAAGATCCAATATAGGTGGAATAAACTTGAAAGAAGCTTATAAATATGTGCTAAAAATTAACAGAAAATTGCTACTATTTTGCTACAAGATACTTTGAGAAGTTCCAAAATTGTGAACTAGTAAACCAATCCAAGTAGATAAATCATGGATATGACTTTGAAAAGTTGCTATAAATATGTATCATGCTTTTGAATTCATAAATAATCTAAAAAATAACTCGCTTCAATCATTTAACTAATATAAGCTACAACAAAGGAAACATGAATACTAAATGCAAAAATAAGAAAACCAAGAATAGAAGATGAAAGTGAAGGCATCCAAAGAAGATAAAAAAAAATTATAGTAGGGCTTTGAGGCTCCTAGGATGGCCAAGACCAGGGATACTTGGAGTCCTATGAAAGAAACCAATATTTATAAGCTAAAAATGACGCCGAGCTTCATTATTTGAATGAACCCAGGTACATCTGTAATACCCATTTGTGCTTTATGTTAGTGAATTGCTACTTTTAGACTTCAACTACTTTTTTTAATGATGGCTAAGGAAGCCATGCATGAATTGTGGATTGATGTGAAGAACAAAAATAATATGACATAACTAATAGATTTCATTATTAAATGAAATGTAGGAAATTACTTGGGAAAGAAGTGGATTGATGTGAAGAACAAAAATAATATGACATAATTAATAGATTTCATTAATAAATGAAATATAGGAAATTACTTGGGAAAGAAGCGCTAGAGTTAGAAGATTCTTGCCAACATGGGAAACCATTATTGGGGGATAAATCTTACCTTAAATATCTCTTAAAAATACCTAGGAGGAAATAGACAAAATTTAATATGATGGGAGAAAAAGATCTACTAAATCACTTAGTTGGAGAAAGGCACGTAGTAGGTGAGGAATAAAGCATTACGGAAGAGAAACACGTGCATTAAAGAAAAAAGGAAATGTACATTTTTTTAAAAAAAGAAGAAGAGAAAATCATAGGCAAGTGGGTTGGCAGACCCAAAAAGTGGGACACTGCTAAAATTTGTTAGGGAATAATACTTATAAAATAAATTACGTGGGAATCAATGAGGTTGTTTATTCCTTTGGTAAGCATATCTTGGATGAGGGGGAATTAGTGAACTTAGTTCAAGGTTGGAAAGAAAGTGTGCTTTCCCAAGTGTATTTCCAATAACAGATATGGTTAGGAAAATTGTTTAGGTTTTGATTAATTAAATGGTGTATATTAAATATTATAATGAATACATGCAAGAGATACATGAATATGCTTTAATTACTAGTCTAATGGAAGTATTAGTAGATTGATAAAAGCCTAGAAAAGTGGGTTGGCAGACCCAAAAAGGGGAACACTCGAAGTCTTGTAAAATAAATTATTTGGGAATGAATGAGGTTGTTGATTCCTTTGGAAAACATATCTTGGCTTGGGGTGAATCGGTGGACTCAGTTCAAGGTTGGGAGGAAAGTGTGTTTTCTCAATTGTATTTTAAGGAGCAGATACAATTAGGAAATTTGTTTACGTTTAGATTTTGATTGATTAAAAGGTGTATATTAAATAGTAGAGTAAATACATGTAGGTGGTACTTGAATATGCTTTAGTAACTAGTTCGATGGAAGTATTATGTAAATATTTTTTGGTATGTCTCAGTTATTTATCTTTTAAAAAAATATGGTGGACTATGACTGTGTGTGCATATGGACTAGTACCCAAATTTGTTATAGAATCTTATGATAAATATGGTGATGAAAGGTAAATATGCTAAGAAATATACCATAGATATATTTACATGTAAATGATAAATTACTAAATTCAAATTAGTTATAATCTCTTCTCCTTGTAAAGGAATGAAGGGGCAAATATAGTACCTAGGATTTGGTAGACTTTATCCTTACCTACGAGATCTTATTATTGAGAATATTCAATTGTGTCCTATTGTAAAAATCATTTTAAAACAATTTATTGTGCCTTCGTATACGAAAAGTAATAACCAAAAACCAAATTGAAAAGACTGAACGCCGGTCCAACTCCTTGAAGTTAGAGCTATTGATATACTGCTAGCCATATGAAAGTACCCAACTTGGATGAGGGTTTCTTCTTAAGGGTAGGAAGAAAATCACAAATTCCAAGTACAACATCATCAAGTTCCCATAAAGATTAAGTAGCAGAGAATTAAATTGCATTCCCTACTTATAGAAACGTTTTGAAATGATAAAAGATAATTGGGAAACAGATTGATGTGTTGATGGAAGTTAGGTATCGAGTCATGCCAAAGCTAGGCAGATATACCTATAAAGGTCGTAAAATTATAAATAGAGATAGATCCATGACAAACAAGCGCAAAAGTAATCCACTTGACGATGCTTCGTTGGGAAAACAATGGAGGAAACTAATGACAAAGACAAAATATTTAGAAGCCAACCCCTATTTCCTACTAAGGAATATTCATATCATCAAAAGCAGTGCTACATCAACCAAGTTGAAATCAATATTCAACAAGTCAGGCTGCAAAGCAGCTAGTCCCTGCACGTAGTTCTATCTCTGTTGAGAAGATTATGGGTTGAGAAGATTATGGGATTGCCGCCAGCTGTCTGTCCTACTGATCCAGAACCCAGATTTGAAGCTTAATCTTATTCAGTGGTAAGCAACAGATTTTCATAAAAGGTCACGCCAGAGAAGGGCTTGTAATACTATTTAGTTTAAATAAATGGTTCCAATCTAATTTTCCAATGACTAGGAACCCATTAGTTCTATTTTGATTTAAAAATGTAAAAGTAAGAGGCATGATACGACTACAAAATAGTTGAGCTCACAATTATCTTGATCATTGGTGTACATAGTATATGGATCTGGGAACTAATGCTTAATTAGCTACAGATTTAGAAGAGCATCGAATAAGCTATACAAGTGCTTCCCACATGAGACTAGAGGAATAAATTCATATTCAAGTATGTCCAATGTAGTTACGAGATATAAATTTCTTAGGAAATTCCTCGGATTTACACTAATAAGTTATATAATATGTTAAGGTGGAATTCAAAAAAAAATTCAGGACTAGATGAAATTGTGGTAGTGAAAAACATGAAATATTACTCAATAAATAAGAAATAAGTCAGAGAAAAATGTAGTATAAAATAAACATAAGCCAAACCAAAAAATGGAATACCACAATGCAACATTTGAAATAAAAATGTATTAGCAACAGTGACTACATGTAATAAGATTCACGACATGCATTTCTCTATGACATGAGCCCTGAATACAAAATAAATAGAGAATATATCTTAAACTAATGGTTTCAAGAACATCAACTGAATAAGCTAACTACCTTAATGATTAAATGAATTGATAACTAGAGCATTCGTAATAATGAGTGCCTGAGAAAGTGTTGCATGATTCACTGGAAAAGCCCATGAAACTGCCTTCAGAAGTCAGATATAGTAAGGACATGTTGAATAGACCTACCAGTACCGAGTCGATGTATTTTTCTTGTTGATTCTACATCAACTGCAATAAAGAACCATTGTGAGGGGCATTGAACACCTGTCAATCAGGGTAGAAGATAGAGAAGATATACTCAGTAAAAAGTAGTGCAAAGCTAAATTGAAAAAATAAATTAAAGAAATAGTTTAAAATTGTAAATGAATGACCGAAAGAATAAATGTGTAATGTTTTACTTGAACTGGAGCAAGCATCATGCAACCGGGTGAGCTCGGTTCAGCATGCATATGCACATTTGCATACTTCCTAAGGTCAAAATAGGGTCGCTAGAAACAATCGCACCAAAGTAAAGAGAAGGGTGGTAAAATGTTTCAAAAATATCAAGGTTGGGATCGTACTTGAGAGTAAATAAAGGCAAGCAAATAGGCATAGATAAATACATGCCTTCCCTGATGCTCCAGGCGAGAACCATAGTGGTATGCACGTGGGCTATGAATTATGATAACTCTACTGGCCCAGGGACATCTGTCACCCTAGAGCTCTGCAACTAACAAATGTACAGAAACATCATTTTAAACATATTGTCTCACCCCACGCCCTACACGCATTATTGCTCTCAGGGAATTTGCCAAGGATGTAGCAGTCGTCATTCTCAGGAAAGCACGCGCATTGTAAAAGAACATACGATATTTCTCGTTCAAAGCCGAAGAAAAAGACTGGAATTCCACCCAATGTGCCTTTCCTTTTGATCAGTGTGCCTTCTTTTCCTTTCAGACAGAGTTGAATTATAAAGCTTTCGTAGTGAAAAAGAAAAACCAATTCCAGAAATTCGCCAATGTGCCAAGAGGATCTATCTGTTCATCATTATGAAGCTCGATCATGTGGGTACATAACAAATTGGCATTCCACGTGCAAGCATATCAACAATTGTTGAGACATCTTGGCATGTGTCCATTACAGATGGAAGCATATCAGCCCGGCTATGAAACAATTCAATATTGCTGGGCAAGCAGCTCAATATTGTTTGTTTGGTGGAGAACTGAATTCAGGTTAACAGAGAATCTGTACAGGTGACAGGATCAGAACTTCAATCTGCATAGTCATGGGTTCTCATAGATCTCAGGATTTGCCTTGCTCGTTGCTGAACTAGAAAAATTCAGCTGATGGATCACCATTGCAATAGCGAAGGCAAGCTCTTGTCCACAAACATCGATGGAAAAGTCATTACCTGCAAAGGTATGGTATGGTTTGGTTTGTGTTTTCAGCTTTTCTTTCTGTAAATAGTATTGCAGCTCTGTTTGATCAAAGATAACACAATCATCATTATCTATCCCTTGGCTCTAGCCTTCTTCATCACCAAAGCGATTTTTTTCTGCACAGAAGAATGTTTTGGATTAGGAATTTTGATAAGTAATGCTTTCAGGTTGAATTTAGAGCAGTACCTAGAGTAGCCTCCGATTCTGATGTCCCTCTATATATATCTGAACAGATAAATCAGATAGTACATTCCTATAGGCTCAGTTTCATTAATTTTGATGTCTTTTAATTCTTCTGAACCAAACAAAAAATATAAAGAGAGGAGAATCCACTTTATATATTACGTAGTATACATTGAGAATGCGAGGATTCATTTTACGAAAATAAGTGTTTAGATAAAGACTCGAGTGGAAACAAATCGATGGTGTTCACATAGAACTAACTTGAACAAAATCCAGTCTATTTGATGTTTTGTCCATGTCTTGGTCAAGGTCCTCCAAAATTCTTTCCTGTAGGCAAAGGCAGATTTGTGGTACGCATCAGTCGACATGATTCACTTCTTTAACATCTTTTAAGAAATGTTGATCTAAAATCAACAGGAATTGATAGGCAAACACTGATGAACTCGATCACTTGAATGCATTAGATCATAGTACTAGCAGTTTAATAACCAAAGGAACAAATATGCCCAAGAAAATTCACCTGTCCCATGAGCTCCTCATGTATTGTGAGACCAACACTGCCAAGTCTCTCAACACTCGCACTAAGCGCATCTAACTCTTGATCTTGTTCTCTGGTCACCAGGCAAAGCAAGTTAACAGGCTACCAGATCAATGCTATTCAAGAAAAAGGCTGACAGGTGTAAATTCTTGGAAGAGAAAAATAAATTTTGAAAAAGGCTCTTTAGCAGAGGTGTCCGACAAGTGTAAATTCTTAGAAAGGAAAAACAAAGTTCGAGAAGGCTCTTAAGTGTAGGTGTCTAGACTCTAAAGCACTGTTATAAAAAAAGCTATATTTAAAAGTGATCTTCAACAACATAAATTTGATCATACTTCTAATAACAGAATACATATATTGGGAATTCATAGAAAGGATAACAGTCATTGACGGCTTTGAACTGCAGGAAATACCAGCAAAAAAGTCGCTATATTGCGAAAGCTAGTATTGCTAGTGGCCATCCCACAATTGTTCTGGTCAGAGAATCCACGGCTTCTAATCCTGAGAAAGCCCAGCTCCTCGAGTCCTTCAAGGCCTCAGCTCCTCGAGTCCTTCAAGGCCTCAGGAATATCTCTAGTCCAGGTAATCTCATTAATCTCTTAATTGTTTCCAAACCCACTGCTATTCTAGCAAGTAATCATGTTATGATGACCAAAATTTAATCCTATGATCAGTTTCACATTAGAAATCTCACCTTGTTCATTGCTTCTCACTGCAGAAACATAGCTGTTGCAGAGAGCATTAGAGGTTTTGGGAACGGTCTGCTGTTGCAGAGAGCATTAGAGGTTCTGGGAACGGTCTGCCTTGGAGCAATCCAAAACCAAGTCATCCTTTGGGCCTTCGACAGCAAGCTCTGCACATGAATAAAGCAGCATGGCGGTTTCGGCCCAAATGGGCCTCTGTGATGATTTGGTGCCCACGACAGCAAGCTCTCCACATGAATAAAGCAGCATGTCGGTTTCGGCCCAAATGGGCCTGTGTGATGATTTGGTGCCCATGGAAGCGCAGCCTCAGGCGACGAAAACAGCGGCAAAACTCAAGAAGATAATGGCGCTTCTGGAAGCGGTGTATGAGGCGGAGATATGGAGGTCATTCTCAATGGAGGAGAGGCAGAAGAAAATGGTGAGCAGCCGAATACTAGAAGGCACAATGAGCCCCATTCGGACTCTATCGAACGCCATTGTAAACGAGGTAATCGGCTTCAGTGGAGGCAGCTGTAAGTTGCTTTAATGCAACAGCTGGGGTGCATGCAGCCTGCATGCTGCTGAACACTTGCCGCCGGAGAATATGCCAAACCTGAACAGTGCGAATATGCCAAAACTGAAACCTTAGCATATACCTGATTGCATATACCTGATTGAAGTTAGCGGATTAATGCTAGCATTAACACGAGACCGTTAACGGTCAGGCATAATCAAACTAGCGTAAATAGCAATTTAACCTATGTTCGGGCCTCTTCCGCCTCGGGAAGAGGCCAAATAAGATGGCGAAGGATGGCGAAAGAGTGAGTGCTTTAGAAACTTAGGATATCCGCGCTCTAACCGCCGTATAACAGATAAGCAAAGGGGTCAACTAATGCTAAGTCGGGGTCCCTGCGATTACTATAGTCCCTGCCGGATGCCAGATGGCAGGGACTAATAAGAAATAAAGAAAGAAAGGTAAATAGGTGATAAATTATAAATTGGAAAGGTAATTGCGTAAGTGAAAATTTAGTGTGCGTTGGAACCATTATATATAGGGAGTACTTCTCCTTTATATATATATATATATATATATATATATATATATATATATATATATATATATATATATATATATATATATATATATATACTCTCATCAGTTATACCATTTACTTCTACATACCATATACCAAAATACTATAGCAATATTGGATTTACTAGAGGCATTTCATTTGGAAATTATAAACTACAAACAACGATGGAAAATAATTAAAGAAACATTGTAACGAGACCAAAAAGAAACACATTTTCCAGTTGTGAATTAAAGAAGATAAATTCAGCAAAATATTTTTGTCCTAACAGTGAGCATACATAGATAAGGGAATGCATGAAATGGACTCATAGAATATGTGGTAGAAAAGACACCTCTAACATTTATTTGACCAACAAATAGGAAATTGAAAGCAATTATGTAACAATTCCCATAACAGGCACCAGTTCTGGAAAAGAAAATATATCCAACCTTTTAGGGTTTTAATTAAAAATAAATAACTTGATGACAACTCACTACATTGCGGGTTTTATAAATTAAACACAGTTGATACATATTTAATATAACTATACACAGAGGGTACCTAGATTGGTTCATGTGAATTGGACAATCCTCTCTAACATTCTTTGTTCCATTTTTTTAAAGAAGCTATTCTACATTGAACCGCCAATACAGAAATTGGATTCAGTTGACCCCTGCACCAGAACCGCAGCACAAGGAATCCATTAGGAGTATGTGACAAACTGACCTATAGGCATAATGGTAAGTTTCTAGATGTGGACGTTATTGTTTTTATGTGGCCATTCGGTCGTGACAGTCATATATTTGTAGTCATGAATCCGAGGAGGTAAGCCTCATAAATCTCTAAATATAGTAGCAAGAAAAAAAATCATGACCTTAATGAAATATATAGTCAAACAAATTTAGAAACCCCAATGAGAGAATAAGATCATACCTATAGCTCTGAAGCACCTAAGCATTCTACTCCTGCACAATCGCCATAACACCATTAGTACGTACAAATCGATCACATCTATAGGTGCCATAAGAGATTAATAACCTACGTTAAAAATGTGGAGCCAAAATGGGTTAGGAAATACATTCACCAAGGGTTTGGAACCCTAAGCCAAATATAGTCATTGTGGTCGAAATGGATATGACCTTATGGCCTTGTCAAAAAATGATTTAAAAAAAAAAACTTGACTTAATTACTAGTAATAAGGGGAGTTCATAATCATCCCTAGGTATTCTAACAAAAGTATGGAGGATGCTAAAGGGCAGAGGCCATCTTTAACTAAATAGAAAGAAAACACCCTAAGGAAAATAAGGAGAAGAAAACTTAAATGAGACAATCCATTACCTGTAACGCAGAGCAAGGACCGTGGCGATGGAAATTGGAGCAAACCTACACATTAAATTAACACCACGTGAGGTAAACTAGTTCTATGGAATTAGGAGATGACTATAGGTAGGCTAGTGAAAACATTACTCAGGAAATACCCATTGAAGGAATAAAAGGTGAAATTACCTGCTTGAAATTCATTGATGGTAACCACCAATGAAGTTTCAGAGGTATTGTTGAGTGACGTTGTGAAATGTTGATCATTGAAGTCTGTAGAATTCCTTGAGGTAAAAAAGGAAAATTAGTTTGGACGAGATTATAGATAAGTAAACAAAAGGGTATCTGCAAACTACTTATTTGTCAATATGTGAAGGATAAATTAACATGGTTTGAGAGCTAAGGTGAAGGACAAGCCCGAAAGGAGACAAGTATTGAAGCAATCATCCTTGAAATGTTGAAGGAGTCGATATAGTAAAAGACAAGATGACTTCCTTATTCAAGAGTGATGAGAAGCTAGGTGACTCATCCAATGTTGCTAAATGGAAAGTCAAGTTGCAGATCATAGCTGATAACAATGATGTTTTGGACTATATTCGAGGAAGAGTACCTGAACCTTATTCTGGTGCTGCCAAAAACAAGCATAAGAAAGGTGAGTTAAAAGCAAAGACAATTATAGTTGATGGTTTATACGATAGTTTACTTGCATATGTTGGAAACTTGAGAAGGTATAAAGACATGTATGATAAGACATCTAACATGTATAATGCTAACAATTTGAATGAAATCATCTCCTTGAAATATCAACTCAAAGACGCCAAGATTTACAAAGGAGAGTTTGTGCAATCCTACCTAAAGTGGATATCTCGTCTTACAGATCATTTCCAAAGTGTTGTACACTCTATGACTAATAGGGAATTGGTGATCGCAACTCTAAGAGGTCTCCCTACTATTTGGGAAACCTTCATTACTGCCATATGCAAAAACATTGTCCTTTGATAATTTAATGAAATTGTTGGAAAGCTAACACAAGAAGACACAATGATGATATCAAGAGGAAGGATTAAAAAAATGAAGAAGGAGAGCCTGCCTCATATATCACTCATGACAAAAGGAAGAAGAAAGGAAGAGGTCCATCAAGGAAGCTTCCTCGTCGAAATGAAAAAATAAAGGATGATAGAACATTGTCTCATATTTTTCTATAACTATGACAACAATGAACATTATGCACCAGATTGTCCCGAGAAGAAAAAATGAACACTAGAAGCAACAACAACAGGTCCAATAACCAAAGGAGAAAACATGATCGAATAAATTATTGCAACAAAAACTATGAAAGTAGAAGAAGGTATACCTTAAGTGACCATGAAGAAAATTGTCATCCTCAAAAGAAGTCAATATTTCCTAGGTATGAAAGTAATGTTGTAAATCAATCTGAATACATTCTTATTTCTGCACTTACTAGTTCTTCTCCTCCAGATTCATGGGATAGTTTCATGGTCGATACTGGGGCCACTTGTCATTTCTATGGATATAAGGAAGTTCTCTCTAATATATTAGAGAGGGAGAGTAATCTAAAGATTATTCTTGGAGATAACTCTACTCATCCCGTAAAAGGTTTTGGGTCTGCAAAATTTCATTTCAATTCTAGGGAATAAATTTTACTGCATGATGTTATGTATGTACCAAGATTAATGAAGAATGATGTATCTATATTTGCTTTGGAAGATAAAGGGATGAAGGTTTACTTCACCAAGGGAAATGTTATGGCTTGGTCCGTTGGTTCACTTATGAGATATGCATTCACATTAGGATCAAGATCTGAAGGACTCTATAGATTCACTATAAGACCACTTCTAGCATTGATTCATAATAATAATCATTTATATTATGATGATCTTCCAAAATTAAGGAAATTGGTCTCGACTATTCACGATGTTCAATCCCATCATGATGGAGTATGTCAAGGTTATGCGAGAAAAAATAAGACAAGGGGACCATTTTCCTCTGGTGAGAACAAGACAACTCACATCGTCCATCTTATCCATTCCGATATATGTGGTCCAATGCCTGTGATCTCTATTGGTGGTCATCTATACTATATCACCTTCATTAATGAATTCTCTTGAAAGACATGGATATACTGTTTGAAGCACAAGGATGAAGCCTTCAAAATATTCAAAGAATTCAAAGATTTGACAGAAAATCAAACAGGGAAGAGAATCAAAGTAATTAGGACCAACAATGGTGGGGAATACATGTCAAATGAATTCATAACATTTTGCAAGAAACAAGGAATCAAGAAGGAAACAATTGGGACATATACTTCCAAACTAAATGGATTAGAAGAAAGAAAGAACATGTCTATATTAGAAGTTTCTTGTGCCATGCTCCATGATCAAAAGTTACCAAGGTTCCTTTGGGAAAAAGAAACACATATTGTTGCATATGTTCAAAACAAGGTGCCTCATCAAGCACTGGAGAACAAGACACTTGAAAAAGTGTTCACAAGTGTCAATCCTGACATAAGCCATTTTTGTATCTTTGGATGCCCCATATATTTTCATGTTCCAAATGACAAAAGGAAGAAGTTGGAGGAAATTCGAAGGAAAGGTACGTTTGTGGGTAATTGTGAAAATTCTAGAGCTTATAGAATATATATTCTTGGTCAAAGTAAGGTTGAAATTAGCAAGGAATGACTAAGATGTTTCTCTTGGAAAAGAAAAATATCTTCCTCCACCTCCTCCTTCCAAGAAGATGAGTGATGACAGGGATATTCTATATGGTCCTTTTGTGCCTGAGTATGAAATTGATATTTTTGATGATCCCATGGAGCCTATGGATCCCTTAGATCCTCCTCCAATGATCCTCCTACTAGAAAGAGACCACTTTTTTCTGTGACGCTTTACAAGATGCTGAGAGACATGTTCTTGTTCAAACATCATTTAGAGAAAGGAAGTAGACATGCAAGTATCATGGATATGTTGCAACCATGAACACTATGATTTAAGACAAACCTTCCACATTCTAAGAAGTCACAAAAGGACAAGTTTCGAAAGATCTGATGGCCGAGGAATATGAATCTATTATGAATAATTATGTATGGGATGTTGTGCTGAGACTGAAAGGGAAATTTGTGGTGACTTCAAAGTGGCTATTCAAGATCAAACATGGAGTTGATGGTAACACTGAGAAATACAAGGCAAGGTTCATGGGTCGAGGATTCTCACAGAAAGAGGGAGAGAATTATGATGATATACTTGCACATGTCGCTTGATATACAACTATTCGTTCGATAATAGCCATTTTCTCAAGTCAAGGATGGATTCTTCATTAAATAGATGTAAAGATTGCATTACTCCATGACATCTTACAAGAAGAAGTGTATGTTGAGTAGCCATAAGGATTTGAGGTAGAATATTGAAAGACACATGTTTGCATATTGAAGAAGGCATTGTATGGTTTAAAGAAAGCCCCCAGAGTATGGTACACCGACATAGATAGTGATTTGGTGAAGCTTGGACTCAGAAGAAGCAATGTTGATCCCAACCTCTACCTCAAGGTCATCCATGGTATGTCGTTGATTTTCGTTTTATATGTTGACGATCTATTCTTAAGAGGTAGTGATCCTATGATGATCAAGTGTAAGAGGGAGCTAGCCTTTGAATTTAAGATGAAGGACATTGGACTCATGCACTACTTTATAGGTCTTTAGGGGTGACAAATACCTGGTGAGATTTTCATTTCACAAGGAAAAGATGTTGTCAAGTTTTTAGAAATATTTTGAATGAAAAAACAGAAGTACATGGCCACACCAGTGGAAATTAACTTGAAGAATTTATGTGGAGAAGTTGTAGGAACCAATTTGGCGAATCCATCTGAGTATAGACAGTTGATTGGGGCTCTGATCTTCCTAGTGAACATCTATATAGACATATGCTATGCAGTAAACATGTTGAGTTAATTCATGTCTGCATATCTCCATGCACATTGGATCACCACCAAAAACATCTTGAGATATTTGAGACACTCACACTTGTTCTCAGATACTCTTCTGGAGATGTTTGACTTGATGGATATATAGATGTTGATTGGGCAGGAAATGTTGTTGACAAGAATAGTACGTCTAGATGTTATTTTAGTCTTGGATCTTCCATGATATCCTAGATTAGAAGGAAGTAGAAGTCTGTAGCAATGATCATCGTTGAGGCAGAGTATATTATTGCTAGAATGCCTAGCTACGAAGCAGTCTGGTTAAGGAATCTCCTCGTCGAGCTATTTGAGCAATTCTTAGATACTACATTGATATATTGTGAAAACAAGAGTGGGATTCATCTAGCTTATAATCTCGTATTTCATGACAATTCTAAGCGCATAGAGATCTGATATTGCTTCATTTGGTACATGGTAAAGAGGGGAGCCATTAGACTCCATCACATATTGACCAAGGATTTGTGGAAAGGGAAGTTATTTATCTTCATAGAATAATTGGAATCATGGATGTGACCCCTCCTAATAAATGACAATGCTGATTAAGGACACTTAGCCAACTCTTCCCCCCTATTTAACTCCAAGGGTAAGGAATTGAGATAGAGGGCTCTTAAGTTTGAAGGATCTCTGGACAATACGGTATCAATCATATCTGTTACCCATAGGGTTGGAGATGATGCTACCTTATCTACGCATAGGGTTACCCATCTGTTACCCATAGGGTTGGATATTTCTCCCCTATCTGGTCTATGCAACGTATAACCTAGTTGGCATCATACCCATAAACCAAGCTTGTTGGGAATATCGGTCCATGTTTGGCCAATAGGTTGAGAGTGTACTTGGGGTGTACAACCTAAGTTTATTGGTAGGCAATAGGATTGGATTGAGATTTTCTCCTGTTTATGGTTCTAAGTTGAGAATGAGCTCCCCGATGTGATTCCCAGGTTGATATGTGATCCCTTTTGTATTTAGATATCATATTGCTCGATATGGGGTTGAGATATGTGACTCTCCTATTAGATAGAGGGTTTAAGATAAGTCTCTCTTATTCTTCTTCTTTTATATTCGAGAATTTTTCAGCAAATAGAGTTGAGAAGAGATGGACAAGGCATGAAAATATGATATTGGTAGGTGGAATTCTTCCTAGTTGAGAGGGAGTGTTAATTTATGAAACTAGGGTAAATTCCACATTGGACAACTCATATGACAAATATCTTGATTATATTAGATTCCTCTTTTAAAGAGGACCAAAATCAACCTAAATATCACCCCATTTGGACAAGCAGAAGTTGGTTTTTGAATTTATGAACCCTCATATGTCCATTGGGATAGGTTAGCCTCTCACATATGTACAATTGGATAGTTCAGCCTCAATCTCAAGTGGACTCTCATGGAAGCCTATAAATACAAGATACCTCAATATCATTTTGACACTATCATCAAGCATTCTCTTCTATTCTTCTATTTTTGGGTTTACATAGGTCTAACTGAGGAAGTTTCGCGCAATGTCCGAAATTACAAGTTTGTGGCTCACACGTGTCTAGGGTTTCTATTTTCCATTCACATGCTAGTCACATGACGTATTTGACTATTGTTACTCGCTCACAGTGCTCTAGAGAGTGACTAAGAATACGTAGTCACTCACATAATATCCTCAAGGAAGTGACCGGGGCTCAGAGTCAGTTTTTAGAGGTATGGGCCTCAGTTGCTCACTTTCCATGCTTTAGGGGGTCACCATGTAGTCATAACTACTCGTATACAGTGCCTATGGGAGTGACTGGGTTTAAGCTAGGGTTTCATAGACAGAGTGCCAAATTCGCTCACTTAGAGTGTCTTATATAGCAATCGAGAAGACACAATTGCTCACAGACTATCTTCATGAGTCCGACTAGGTTTCTAAGCTAGGGTTTGATAGTTGATAGAAGTTGACCACAGTTGACCACAAGTTCGAATGTTTCTCTTGTTGTGAATCACGATTTCCATTATACCAAAATCACAGGTTTTAGTCAATGATCGCATTGCTAGAGATAAGGATCCATGAGAGGCGGTTAGTCCATGCCACGAAATAGACATGGAGCATTATTTTATCCAATGTCCAACAATATCCCCCCGAACATGATCCGATCTGGGTGTGTATCAAAATCGCAACGTACACTCTGATACTACTTGTTAGGAATCATGATTTTTTTTAGACCAAAACCCATAGGTGTTAGTCAACGATTGCATCAATAGAGATAAGGATCCATGAGAGGTGGTTAGCCCATGTCATGAAACACATGTGGAGCATTGGTTTATCCAATGTCCAACATCTCTTTGTTGTACAGTAATTCTGGAAGTCTGTTTATGATTTGTATTGGGTAAATCTTTGTTGATGATTATGTATTGGTCTCATTATACTCTCTGCTGAAACATTTTATGACAATGTAATAAGAAGCAATTTTGAAGGGGTTTTCCCCAATAGTGTGGCTTTTCCTTGGTCTTTGACCATCCTAGTGTCTCTTGTTGTTGTACTATTGTCTCCTTTGTCATTGCATATATTGTTCTATCTTCAATTACTATTTATGATTGGAAATATTGTTAATAATTGGATGCATTGCCAAATGAAGACTTGATTTGGACTGAAGTAATTGAAACAACATAGAACAATCTAAAAAATTAACAAAAATACCAAGAAAGTTTTGACAAATTAAAACATTCTTACAGCTGTCCCTGTTTTAAATTCTAGATTCGGATAAAGAATTGGTTGTATGCATAGATGCTTTTTTGGAAGGTTTAGGATGAGTTTTGATGCAGGAAAATTCAATAGTGGCCTACGAGTCCATAAAGTCAAAAATGCATGAAAATAACTTAGTATATGACTTAGAGTTGGTTGATGTAATACATGCTTTAAAAATGTGGAGACACTACCTATTAGGAAAAAAAATCACCTTGGTAACAGATCATATTAGCTTGAAATATTTTTTCGACCAACCAAGTCTTAATGCTAGAGAAGCTAGGTGGATGACCTTCTTACTGAATTTTAATTCAATATTAAACACATAAATGGAAAATAAAATAAAATAGTAGATTCCTCTAAGTAGGCATGCACATGCTCTAACGGAAGTATATGTTAGCAGTGTTAGTATATATTTCGTAGAGAAAATTAGAAATTCAATATATAAAGATCATAATTACTCTGAAATTCAACGAAAGTTGTGACAAACATAAATTCGAGGTTATGTTGAAACCTTAGAAAAATTGCTAACTTACATAAATAGATTGTACGTTCCTAATGTAAATGTTCTAAAACAGATAATATTAGATTAATATCATAATAAACCATATTCTGGACACCCAGAAGATCAAAAGATGATAACTGCACTAAGGAAGAAATTCTAATTGTCTAGTATGAAAAAGGAGACAACAACATACTTATCTAAATGCCTAGAATGTCAGTTGGTGCAGGTAGAAAACCAACACCGAGCATGACTATTAAACCCACTATCCATCCCTGAATGGAAATGGGAGGTAATATCATTGGACTTTATTATATAATACTGCCGAAAAAAAGACAACAACGTCACTCCATTATGGTAGTTGTGAACACCGTAAGTAAAGTAGCACACTTTATACCCATACAGTCTACCTATGGAACAACTGAGATTGCACACATTTGTAGGAAGGAGATTTTCTTATTGCATGGAATACCGAAGATGGTAGTGTCTGATAGAGATGCTAAATTCACTTCAAATATTTGGAAAGATTTATTTGGAGGCATGGGGACACAACTAAATTTTAGCACTGCATATAACCCCCAAACTAATGGACAATAAGAGAGAACAAATCAAATTTTATAGGACATGCTAAGAATGTATGTCATGCACAGACCTTATAAATGGGGATATTTTCTACGTTTAGCATAATTTGCCTAAAATAACAATTATCGAGACTCGATCAAAATGAGCCCTTTCGAAGGATTATATGGTATAAAATGCCAAACACCTCTCAGTTGGAGTCATATGGAATAAAGGCTAATATTGGGACTAGATTCATTACATGAAATGGAACATGTGGCGCAAAAAATCTAATAGAACATAAAAATGCACAAGATAGACAGAACAACTATGCTGATAAAAAGAGAACTCACAAGTAATTTAATGTGGGAGATCATGTATACATAAGATTTAAACTAAGGAAAAACACCTTCAGGACTTGAACCTGTACGAATTGGGACCATGGTTCTATGGTCCTTCTAAGATTTTGGATAGGGTTGGGTCGGTCGCATATCACCTGGCATTGCCCAACCATTTAAAAGTACATAATGTTTTTCATGTATCTTTGTTAAAAAAATATGCCCGTGAAAATTCTCACATAATTGATTGGAATTTGGTACAGGTGGAACCAAAAGGAGATTTCCTAGCTGAACCACTTAACATATTAGATCAAAGATAAATCTTTTTCAAAAATCGAGTTGTCACTCATGTTAAAGTGCATTGGAATAAATTTAATCCTAGGGAGGTTACCTTGAAGGTAGAGGACAAAATGCGACAGGCTCTTCAAAATGTATTCCATAAAGGAAGAAATGGACAATGAACAACAAGTAGGGTGTTAAAAAAAAGGTGTGGGGGGGGTGGGGGAGGGGATATAATACCCCTCTATGCTTTATGTTAGTGAATTTATATTTTTAGACTTGGACTATTTTTTGTATGACAGCTAAGGGAGTGATGTTGGAATTTTGAATTGATGTGAACAATAAAATTATGGTGACGTAATTAATAGATTTCATTAATAAATAAAATGTTGGAAATTACATGGGGAAGAAGAACTAGAATTACAATATTCTTGCCAAGATGAGAAACAATTATTAATGGATAAATATTCCCTTAAACATCTTCTAAAAATACTTAGGACAAAATAGACAGGATTTAATATAATGGTAGAAAAGTATCTATTAAATAAATTAGTTGGAGAAAATACGCTAAGTAGCAGTGGAATAAAGTGTCATGGGAGAGAAATGCAAGCTTTAAAGAAAAAGAAAAAGTACATTTTTCGAAAAGAAAAGAAAAGAGAAAATCTTAGGAAAGTTGGTTAGTGAACCCAAAAAGCAGAATGACGCATAAATATGCTAGGGAAGAAGACTTATAAAGTACATTACTTGGGAAACAATCAGTTTGTTGATTCCTTTAACAAACATATCTTGGCTCAGAGAGAATTTGTGGACAAAATTCAAGGTTGGGAGGAAAGTTCATTTTCCCAAGTGTATTTCCAATAGCAGCTACGGTTAGGAAATCTATTTCCATTTACCTTTTGACTAATCAAATAACATGTATTAAATATTAGAGTAAATACATGCAGACCATACTTGAATTATTATGTAGATAGTTTTTGGTATGTCATAGTTATTTATCTTTTAAAAAAATATGTTGACTATGAATGTGTGAGCATATGTAGTGGTATCCAAATATTTTATAGACTATGATGATAGACATGGTGATGCAAGGTAGATATGCCGAAAAATATATTATAGATGTATATACATGTAAATGGTAAATTACTAGGGTTAGCTTAGTTATAACCTCTTCTCCTTGTAAAGGAAAGAAGGAACAAATAAAATACCTTGGATTTGGTAGATTTTATTCTTACCTATGATATTTTATTATTCATAATATTCAGCTGCGTTTAAAACAACTTATTGCGCCTTTCTATAGGAAGAGTAACAATCGAAAACCAAATTCAAAAGAGTAAACACATGTCCAAATACTAAAGGTAGAGCTATTGATAGAATGGTAGCCATTTGAAACCACCCAACTTGGATGAGGGTTTCCGCCTAAGGGTAGGAAGCACATTGGAAATTTGAAGTACGCCATAATTAAATTTCCATAAAGATTATGTAGTGGAGAATTAAATTCCATTCCCTGCTTATAGAAAATTTTTGTAAAGATAAAGATATGGTGAAAATAGATTGGTGCATTGATGGAAGTTAGCTATCAAGTCGTGCCAAGGCTAGGCGGATTTACCAATAAAGGTCGTCAAATTCTATACAAAGATAGATCCATAGCAAACGAGTACAAAAATAAATCACTTGACAATGCTTCGTCGGGGTAACGATGGAGAAAACTAATTAAAGAGACCAAATATTTAGAAACCAATCCCCATTAGCTACTGAGGAAAATTTATATAATCAAAAGTAGTGGTACAACAACCAAGACGAAGCTAATATTCAATAAGAATTGAAATCAAGAAAGAAAGATAAATGGGTAAGCAATTATAAATTGGAAAGGGAATTGCATAAGAGAAAATTTAGTGCGCGCTGGAACCATTTTATATAGAGAGTATCTCTCCTTGATACAAAAAAAAATATAATTGAATCATTGTTTAAACCATTTACTTCTACATACCATACACCAATATATTATAATAGGACTTTCTTTACAAGAGGAATTTCATTTGGAAATTATAAACTACGAAAAACGAAGAAAAATAATTAAAGAAACGATGTAACCAAACCATAAAAGAAAGACATTTTCCAGTTGCGAATTAGAGAAGAGAAATTTAGCGAAATATTTTTGTCCTGACACTAAACATGCATAATATATAAGGGAATGCATGAAATGGACTCATAGAATATGTGGTAGAACAGTCACCTCCAAAATTTATTTGAACGGCATACAGGGAACTGGAAGCAATTATGCAAGAGTTCCCATAAAAAGCACCCGTTCTGGAAAACAAAATATATCCAACCTTTGAGGGTTTAAATTAAAAATAAGTAACTTTATGAAAACTCGCTACGTTATGGGTTTTCGAAATTAAACACAATTGGTACATATTTAATAAAACTATACACAGAGGGGGGTAGATATGGTGCACACCAGCTAGGCGATCCTCTCAATATTATATGTTTTCTCTTAAAGAAATTATTCTACATTGAACCACCATTACAGAAATTGGATTCAATTGACCCCGTGCGTGAGAACCATGCCACAATGAATCCATTAGGAGTATGTGGAGAACCGACTTGTAGGCACAGTGGTAAGCTACTAGAGGTAGAAGCTGCTTGTTTTATGTAGCTATTCGGTTATGATAGTGATATTCATGTAGCCACAAATTTGAGCAAGGAGGCAAGCCTCAGACATCTCTAAAGTAGGAAAGAAAATCATGACCTTAATGAAACAGATAGTCAATCAAGGATAAAACCCCTAATGATAGAATAAGATCATACCTATAGTTTTGAAGCACCTGGGTGTTTTTCTCTTGCACAATCCCCATAAAACCGTTAGTATGGAGAAAGCAATGGAATCTAAACGTGCCATAAAAAGAATAATAATCTAAATAATAAACGTGGACCAAAAATGGGTTAGAAAATACCTTCACCAAGGGTTTGGAAGCCTTAGCCAAATATACGAATTGGGGTAAAGACGGTTATGACCTTACGGCCCTGTCGAAAAACAATTAAAAAAAAAACGACTTAATTACTGGTAATAAGGAAATTTCATACACCTCCCTCGGTAATCTAACAGAAGTAGGAGGGGAGTCATAGGGTAGATTCCATATTTAATCAAATGGAAAGAAAACACCCTAAGGAAAATAAGGATAAAAAAACTTCAATGGGACAGACCATTACGTGTAACGTAGAGCAAGGGTCATGGAAAAAGAAATTGGAGCTACCCTGAACATTAAATTAACCCCAGGTGAGGTAAATTAGTTCTATGTTATTAGGAGATGACTCCAAGAGGCTAATGAAAAAATTACTTAGGAAATTCCCATCAAAGGAATAAAATGTGAAATAACCGGCTCGAAATTCATGATGGTAAACCCCAATGAAGTTGCACAGGAACTGCTGAGTGAAACTAAGAAATCTTAATCATTGAAATATGTATAATTCCGTCAGGTAACATAGGAATAATAGTGTGGATGAGATTACAAATAAGGAAATACAAAATAGAACATTAAGAGGGTAATATTGATTGTAGGAAAAGATTAGCGCTTTACCTGCAGTCTGCAAAAAGGGCAAGGTAGCAATTTAGTAAGAGAACTTGTAGCCACACACCTAGAAATGTAAGAACAGCTGCCATATTTCCCAAACACTACAATGATTTTTTGAAAGAAAAAGAATGCACTTAGTGGTAAAAGAAGAAAATGATCAAAGAGGCAAGGCAATTCATAAGGTTAGAGTTGGCGAAATGTTATTTCCACCGTTGATCTGGCCAAAACAAATCTTTGTCATCCACATGAAGCCAACCCTGATGATCATAGGAAGATCACATGAGCTATGGTGACGTGGCCTCCATTGAGTTGCATCACAAAATCTAATACACCCTCAATCTCGTTTGTCCACGCCCACTTGTACTCAATAAAATCTAGTACCTTCTAATTTAAAAGGTATAGTTAACGCCATTTGCGCCAAGGTCTAACTGGCCTCACCTTTCTAGCGTATAAGACACCTATGCTTAAAAATATGTTCATGAAAGGAACCTATGCAATGAATACGAGCTTTATAAATGCAATAAGGATAAAACAAATTATATGCATATGGAGTGGGTACCTGGGAATAAGGTTAGTATGTTGAAATAAGATGAGAACTATATTAATGATACCTTAGGATAACCTTGTGATTGAAGGAATAGCTATAAGTAGAAACATATAAGTATATGGAAAAACAAAATGGGCCAGTCTAGGTATCTGAAAGCATCCCTGCTAGAAATCGAAGTATAACCACTAAATAACAAGTTTCATCCTCAAGAAGGCTAAGAAATACATGCCCCTAGAGGAAAATTTGAATTGGTACTTATACAAATTGATGGGGAAGGATTCTCCTTGAAAACAGGAAAATTTCCACTTGAAAATCCCTCAAAAAGTGGACCTGGTTCCCAACTATAGGAATATTCATTTAATGATAGGGAACACATTCATATTTTTTTCTCAATCAGTGGAGCTCCAGAATCTATCAATGATTTTATGATATTTTATTCATTTAGTACTCCATCTTGTAGCATCATGTTGTTAGAAAATTATATATTATAGGGAAATGGAACACATAAATTATTGCATAAATATAAACACAGAAAACACATAAAACAAGAGAGACATAGATATACATGGTTCACCCAATTTAGGCTACGTCCATGGAGAAACAACTAGTCCTTCCTTTCATATTATCCAACAAAATGAAGAGATACAACCTACAACAGATCCATTGTAATTCCCTCCTCGCTCTCACACAATCTCCTCTCTATTTCTTGCTCAGAATACACATCTACATATCCGCATTACAATTCCCTCATATATAGTGAGGGGTTTCCTTGTAGGGAAAAAAAACCTTAAATTAAACATAACTTCTGCCATTATATTTCCGCCTAATGAATGACCCAGAGTGACTATGAAATTACAACATTTTACAAGGAAATTTTATATCTATTTTTATCTTCGAGGATGTTGTGCCCGATCTCCTGCCAGGAGGGGGCTCCTAAATATCATATGCCCTCCCCACTCCCCTTGACCCCCCTTGCAGTGCAAATAATGGGCAATCTTTCCTCCCCATTACGAAGAGGGGTCCAATGCGACGATACATTTGAATAAAGAAGATAATCAGGCTCCACACCCAACACATGTGGCAAGGAACAAATTCATAAATTCTCTCATTCATAATTTACTCAATATTCTCTCAATATTTTGTGAAAATAAATAATATTAGGCACATTACATGAAATTATTTCTAAACCTTCTTAATGAATAAATTACAGCTCAAACATATGTTATCAAATGAAAAATGAGAGTCTAAATGTGCTAAAGGATTATCAGATGGGCCTTAATTTGTGTCTAATCTAGAGGCCCATCATACCCCCCTACTGAAATTTTTTCTCATCCTATGAGAAACTTAGTCACCTAATTGTACCTCATTCCTGCCCTAGTAGCCTCTCTCTTGTACATTCCTCAATCCTTTCTCTTAAGAAATTTGTTTGCATTTTCTACAAGGAGAAACAAAAAAATATATTTGTTCCTTGCTTGCATTTGTTTAGCATTCTTTCAAGAACAAAAGTAGAAATTTTCTCTTTGCATGTGAAATTTTATTGGATTGTATGGAAAAGTGGCATCATATCCATTTCATTCACACCCTCCCCCTTGAAACCCTCATTTCATTTTCACTCATACTTCCAAAATGTATATGCAAAAAAAATCATAGTTTTGCTTGAGATTATTCATCAGCCTTCTCGTTCTTGTGCAAGATGGGCTCCTGAATAGTTCTAGACTTGTTAAGGTTTTCCACATCCTTTCCCAACCTCATTATGCCTTTTTCCACTATTAGGACACCTATGGAATCCTCAAAATTCCTTTGGATGCAATCCTGTAGCATCATGTAACATCCTCTAGTAGACCTGTAGCATAATGTAGCACCTCACAGAATCCATTTAACCTTGACTAGAATTACACCTCATGCCCATTTTTTTCCTCTTACCTTTCTTTAACATATTCTAGGCCTTGGACATAAGCTCGAAGATATCAGAGACCCCTCACCTCTTCTCATCATTGTGGTTTGAGTTCTATGTTGACGGTGAATCCCTACTTTCCTTCTACTTCTTTCTCCTTCTCTTTTGTGGCCTAGATGATTTCCCAATGGCCTTTACTTATATATATGGTTTTTTCTCTTCCTTCTGTTCAATTTCTTTATATTTTTCTTCTTTTGTTTCTCTCCAACTTCTTCTTCTAAAGAACTGCGTTTTATTTTCTCCCATGATCTAGTAAATCCTCATCTTGGGTTTCCATGAAATCCTCTTTTTCCATGTCTATAAAATATGCCCAAATAATAGGGTTTTTTTTGTGTCTATGGGATCTCTCCTATTTAAACCTCCTCCAATGTAACCTACTATAGCTTCGTCAGATTTTCGAGGAATTTTCTGTAAACTTTCACTTTCTTCGAAACCTAGGGTTTCAGAGAAAAGATGAGAGAAATGTTTTTCTTTTACTAATTAGAGGTAGGAAAATTGCATGAAAAATTAAAAACAAATTCACCCTTTTGCTAGCATGTCCTTAATTAATAAAAATGAGGGTTTGAAAAAATTTAACTTTCAGGGGTTTTCTACATGATGCCTCTATTAGAAAAATATGATCATTTTCACCAACATCTCTATCCATGGAAGGTGAGGAAAACTTCTACTTAACCCTCCCTTGGAGACCCATTCATGGCCTTGGGGTTTTGGAGGAGAATTTTCACAAAAGTGAACCATTTTTCACCTCTTGGGCCAATCCTGTAGCATTGTTTGCAATCCTATAGAAATGGTCTGCAATCCTGTAGCACTTTCCAAGTCCTATAGGCCCTCTACAATATCCTATGAAAGAAATAGCTAGAGTAGGTGGGCCTACTTTGCTTAAAATTAGACTTTTTTGTGTGCTAAATGTGGCCTGAGCCCGCTTAGGTTATTAGTGGTTGGGTGATTGTCTCAATGTACTATATGAGTTGGCCCCCACATACCACATTGGCCCACCCTTCATAGTCATCACCTTTCTTTTCTTTTCACACATGTCATTGATAAAAGGAGATAACTGTAGTTAAGTGTCAAAGGTGGCTCGGACCACTCAACCATAATTAGATCATAAAATGTTTCCCTCATGAATTGATAACACTTCTTAAACTAATATGCACTTGAAAGGAAGGGTTCACAATATGAATACCTAAGCCTACATAATGATGCTCATGCTGAAGTGTTGCAATTGATGATTCTACATGAGTTCCCTTCAAGGTTCATTTTGTTCTCTTCATTGATCCATTATTTGCCTTGAAGGATTATTTTTAATGATAATTTTTAATTGAATTTATTTGACTCTGTTGATGAGAAAGCAGGTGCCTCCATTGATGGGATCTTGTGGCTGCTAAGAACTAGTGTTGAAGCCTCCTCAAATTCATAATGCTAAAAAATATCGACTTGATACTTCAAAGATTTTCGTGTAGGGTTCATGCAGGCTACTAGAGGAATATGTGTCTTACTATAATAGTCACATAGACCCATTAGGATCACATTTTTCAATGAGTGATGCTTTTAAGAAATGTTGATAATTCATGAGAAGGTTGTTGATGGTGGATAGGGAGTTTTTCTGTGATGGAAATGGGTGGAAAGTAGGTGAAGGGATAGGTTTTTTATGGATGGTAAGTGGAATGAATTTGGAAATAATGACAAATAATAAAGTGGATGGATGATAGTGGTGAGGTGGAATTATCTTTTCATTCCCCCAAGAAAAACATAATATATTATGTTGAAAATGAAACAAGAAAATCCTAGTTTAATTTTGTCCATGAATTAAATGAGGAATTAAATTGTAATTACACATGATAACTTGTAATATTTAAATAAGTTAATTTTACTTATTTTTCTTAGTTAATTTTAGTTTAGGGTCTAACTTGAGTCATGTAGATTGTCTCCTACTTTGTAGGAGCCTTGACTGAGTTTATTTTGAGTTGTAATTATTTAATCAACCTAATTGAGTTAAAGTTAGTTAAGCTAGTTCCAACTAATGGAGGAATTAGTGGGAGATCCAGTAGTGGGGTGTAACTAGCAGTTATCAATAAGTAAACTGAATATTCATTCATAATTAACTCTTTCATGTTATATTAGAGAAAGACCCAGTTGAGATTGGAGTTCAGGGACAATGGACTATTCATATAATCATATGAATTGTACAGGTGGTGCATGAAATCATAAGAAATCCTAGGAGGATTATGCAATTCATATTTGTGCAATTTCCCAATTAAATATGGGCTAATTCCCAAGGAAACTGCACAAGGAAATAGGAGCTTGGAAGGTAGTAGAATTGGCTAGTTAATGGCTTGAGCTTGTCTCGGAAGTAGTGAGATAAATAGAGATAGTGCAGAGGTTTCTCAGGATTGAGAAAAGCATTGTAATCTTCTGATTAATGAATATTTAGATAGAAGGGGTTTTAGGTGTGGATTTCCCCATAAAATCGTTATGTTATGTGTGATTTAATTATTTCTCTTTTATGCATCGTGATTTCATTGATCATTTATTATTTAAGTTGATGAGTAGGGTAGATTCAAGTCAATTGTTTTATCATATTATAATCTACAACTTGAATCTACAAGGAATTTCTACATGGTATCATAGTTGAAATCACAATAGAAGAGGATAATACAAGTTTTTCTTTTGCAGGATAAATCTAATTTGGAGTATCATACTTTAGAGCTAGCATGATGTCATTCTACGGATTGAAACTTGAATATTCCCTTGAGGGTAGTTAGAACTATATTTCTTGGAAGGACAGGATGGAAATAGTGTTTCAAGACAAAGGTGTTAAGGAATTAAAAGAAAAATATATTCCTAAGACAGTTGATGATGAACATCTAAAAAAGTGGAGAAAACGTGTCGCAAAGGCAAGAAGGATTATCCTAGAAGGAGTTTGAGATAATATTGTCTCTAATATCCATGGTAAGGAAGTTCCGTTTGCAATATGGAAGGAATTGATAGAACTGTTTCAAAACAATAGTGAGCAGAGGAAGTTGGCACTGAAGGACAAGGTCATAAATATCAAGATGGAGAAGGGAAACTCAATACTGAAGTACATGACCAAGAACTAGTAGAAAATGATTAAATTAGTGACTAGGTAACTAAAAAAAAATTAGTCACCACAACTTTTCCAAGTGAAATACTACCAAAAATGAGCAATCTTAAGTAACCCAACTAAAAACGACTAACATAAACAACTAATTTAGTCATAAATTAGTATATATGACTAGCTAATAAATAATACAAATAAAAATGACTAATTTAATCTAAGAACAAAATATGACTACCTAACAAGTACTACAATAATACAAATCAATTGTTTATGTTACTCATTTTAATTGTGTCACTTCAACAATCTAAACTTACAAGTGATAGGAGATTCAAAGGTTGTTATAGATTGGCTGAAAGGTTATACTTCCTTAAACACTTCTTTATTGGATCAATGGTTATTGTACCTCATTTGCACACTAAAAAAAAATGTTCCCCACTAGCATAAATATAGTTTAACAACAATTCCTCTTCATCTTGACATATCTCTACATGATGTAATTGGAATACTAATTAGATTTTTCCTTTAAATTTATGACTATTATGTTGACACTTAACACCTTTACAATGAATTCTCCTAGTTTCATATACACTATTAGAGTTCCATTATTTATTCATTGTATATCCATGTCTATGATCTAATTAGACGCATAGGTAATAGGTAATTTTCTTAAGTCCACTTTGTCCCCTTTTGTTCACCCAACTCCTACCTCTATATACTACATGAAAATAATATTATACCACTTAAAGAAAATGTACATTCTGTTAAGGTCCTATAATAATAGGATTCATAATTTAGAATTCACTATGGTTAGTCTTGTAATATTGTACATACTTTTGCTTTCCAAAAAATGTTTTCCCATAATAAAAACTAAAAAAAATGTAAAGAGGGTGAAGTCCTAAAGCAATAATCAAAGGACCAAAAGAAAGAAAAAGATTAAAAAGATATAAAATATGAACCCCAAAAAGAGATAAGAATAGATCATGAAAGTGTGTAAATTCAAATTCCACTCCTTTTTACTTTACTTTGCAAAATAATATTTTGTGCAGCCTATCAAAAATGCCACAATCCATGATGGTAAAATAGTTTAAACTTGATTCATTCATGCTTTAAATTTCATCTTAATAGATAGAGAATAAAGATCTAGCCAAAATGTTTAATCTTGGCATATCAATAGATAGGTAAGAGAATAACAATGAGCTCATCAGTTTAATCTGAGCCATTGGAAGTTATAAGATTAGAATTAAATAGTTTGCTTATGAACAAAAAAGAAATAAAGAGTCAGCAAGCTCAAATGCACCCAATGAATGAAGAGAGAATGCTAGGGTAAATAAAGGGTAGGTAGAAAAAGTTTTGCGAGTGCACAAGGTTGTTAAGTCAAAAGCACCTTCATCATGCTTAATCTTGTGTTTCATGTGCAAGAGGAATTGTCAAACAGAAAGGACATTCACTAAAGTTTATTTACTAATTTCCCCTCATTTCACTAGACCCCACATACTTAGTTTATTAATTTCCCCTCATTATCCCTTCATTACTTTTCATCCCCTAATGGTGTCCCCTTCTTGAGTTCCAAAGCACCCCTTCCTTCTTCATTTCCCCGTGTAAAAACCCTTTCCCTTCATTTTGACCCTTTTTCCCTTTATTTCACACATTTCCCTACATATTACCCTTCAAAAATCATTCCCCCTTCCTAAAACCCCTTTCCCTAGTGTGAAACCCATTCCCATCACAAATAATACCCCCCCTTTATTAATTTCCCTTTTTACATAAAAAAAGACTAAACCCTTTTATCTTAAGTTATTTCATAAACTATACTCCTACTTTATGTATTTAAAGTCCCCCAAGTTATAATTCCCTGACACCCTTTTAAATCACTAAACCTTGGTGTATAGTTAAAACCTTTGTCGTATAATCCATGGTCCCCACTCTTTATTAACCCATTGCTTATATTAAAATTCTGTGGTTACTTTTTAATTAATTACATTTCATTGTAATTAAAACCCGACCCCACTCCCCAACTCCACCCTCGCAACTTCGTCGTGCGATAACCCTCTGATATCTCACCTCCAGATCCAACGGCACATATCTATGTCATGTAGTTTCTTCATCTGATAGCTAAAGGTCCAAAAGCAAGCGCGATTCGTGGTTTTGGCTGAGCACTATTTCGCTACGTGGTGGCACCAGGTTATATCGTGTGCTCGCAAAAAATACCATCCTCCACCTAAAAGCGATGCGATATGGCATAAAACTGCCTATCCATGTAAAACAAAACTACCCACTATTCATTTAGAAAATCTCGCACCAAAATTTAACTGTTGGTGGTTAAAAAGCCGAAAAATCCCCCTTTCACTCTTTTCACTCATTTTCGCTGCAACCTCTCCCAACCATTTTAACCACCTTTTGCAACTAGAAAACGTTGCAAACACCAAATTGAAGAAACAAATAGACAGTTGAAGCCTCAAAAACCTCTACTGCTACCACAGAACCCTATCTGTGCACCAAGTCGTCATTTTCTAGGTATTCCGAAAAGAAGCAGAATGACTGTGTAATTTAAGCTATGCACAGTAATTATCAAAAGGTTAATTAATTAAATTAATTAAAAAACCTTGCTAGACTGAATAAAACCTTACTATGCATCTAAAACCCATTTTCTACAGACTCTAATTACCCTCCCCACGGTCCTAGAGCTTTCGACATTACTCCAAAATCCAGAGAAAAAGTAATTTAGTTGAAGAAACCAAATGATGGCTTCTTAAAGCACTTTGGACGTAAGACCCCTGTAAACCCCTCACCTAGATATTGACCACCTCCCATTAGCCGACAGAGATTTTCAAATTAAATACATTGTTTCCCCTAGCCATCTACTGAAACTCCACTTCTTGAGTAAAGATAAATTCCTGAACCAGAATGATGACATTCACCGATGGGAATCAAATTTTCCCAAGTACTTGTTCCCACAAGTATACCTATTCACAAAAATCATCCACTTCTGCCAAGATTTCTATTTCCCAAGTCAGAGCCATGGTCTCGCCTAACCAATAGATTTTATTTACCATTACTGTGGAGTCAATAAGTCAAATGTTGTAGATCTAGCCAAACCCATATGAGACCCCAATTCCCATTGAAGCCTTACTTGAGCTCTACACAAAGCTGGACCTTCCCAAGAAAGCTCAAATCTTTAAGAATTTCATCATAGAAGAGTCTCATACTCCTACAAATAGTTCTCCATATGCTGCCACCATTTTCTCTAAGAGAGCCAAGAAAATTATAACCATGCTATATTGTATCCTAAGATACACCACTAATGAGGATGTGGATAAGGTTATACTTGCTTTCCTTTCTATTTTTTTCCCAGGCAAACCTCCAACTACAGTTTTTAACTTTCCTCAATTCTTGGCAGATAGAATCCATGAGCAGTTTATCAGATTGCCTAATGAAAGAGTATTCAAATACTCTTCTGTATTTTTTCACATGTTCCTATATTTTCAATCAAACAGGTTTCCAGTCAGCATCCAAAACTTAGACACTAAGGGCCATTCAAGATCTGTCATCTTTTGGACACTATTAATCCAAAGATATTTAATTGTTTTTAGTTATAAAGAGTTCATTGATTCCTTTGTTCATTGAGTTGTAAACATGATAACCAGTAGTAATCAACATAGGATCAATGATGATATAAAGAGAGTTTTACAGTTGTCTAAAAATAGTAGAGTAGGAGATTGGTATTTATACCTGGGCCACACTGAAATTAGGATATATGGATGCCAACTCACTGTCTACAAGTTGCCCAAATACCTCCCCATGAGGATATTTGCGTTAGAGTATTTCAAGAAGATCATAAACTCAGATGATGTCAGTTTTCTATCAGCTAGGAAGAAAACCTAATTCAAGATCAAAAACCAATTGGACCCTTTTATTTGTAATAATAGGGAAGCTGGACAAGAAGCAGAGAAAATTTTACAGCACATAAACTTCAATAGCAGTTTTTTGTGGTAGTATGACCCTAATGGAGTCATAAACAAACTAAAGCTCAAATTCAAATTAAGTCCTTTCATACATGAGCATAGGCCAGACATTAAAAGATATGCCAACCAGTCAGAATGGTTGGAAAATACTTTGATAAATGTGGAAAAAACCTTAAGAGATGTGGAAAAGGAGATAGATACTAGTTCGTTTTTGCATCTTCCCACCCTAAAGGAACATATGGGTATTAGTCACATTCTATAGACTCCGGCCATGCAGGAAAGAAATGTAAAGAGAACCAGGGAAGAAGGCTCTAGCTCTGGAATGGATACTATAGATGACAGGTTTGAAATTAGATACAGGAAGAAGCCCAAGCTTAATCTTGTAACTTAGCAAGAGGACACCATTGAGACAGTTGAAATCATTGATAATGACACAATGGTTGAAAAGAGTAAAGGTCCAGCCATTTCAGAGGAAACTCATCAACCTTCTACCTCAAATACTAAAATTATTGAAAAGAAGCTTAGCATTGAGGTCTCTTCATCTAGCAAACCAGTGGATAAAGAGAAAGATATAAAAGATAAATACAAAGAAATCAAGTTGAGGATGAGGCATTAAATGTTGAAACATATGCCCAGTACTTGAAACTGACACCTGCCAATCAGAATAGATTAATGTCAGCCTTTGACATTAAAATTGGTAAAATGAAAATGACCTTTATGCAGCCAACAGTCCCGTAGCCTAGATCATCAGAAGACTACAGGAAGACAAAGTCTGAAGTTTTGATGAGGTATGTTCACCCTATTGATCAAATTGAATTCCATAAGCAGATGGTTAAAATTATTTATTCTACAATGACTAACAAAGCAATAGTGTGCAGAAGCTTCAAAACTCTCTAGACAACATTACAACACAGTTTAAGCTAGAGAAGGCATCCTCACAGGCCAAGGACAAGAGAATCAAGTCACTAGAAGACTTGGTAATTGAAATTGGATATAATCCAAATGATATCAAGGCTGCAAAACAACTAATAAAGAAGTAACATGAGGATATTGTTGCCTTGAAGAAACCACTGATGTTTCCTCCTTCTAAGCATCCACAGAACAAGGAGGTCCTAGAGAGCCAAACCCAGCCAGAAGAAATGATGGATCTCATTCCTCAATTAAATGCTCAATTAAAATAAATGGAGAAGTTATTGGATGAGTCAATACTGCTGAAACAAGACAATATTGAGATAGCCACTGCCACTGCTATTCCTATAGTTACTACAATAGTTCCTTCAACTTTGGCAACTTCATTTTCCCCAATAGCTCCACTAACTACAAGACTACTAGTTCCAACAGAAACTACATTAGCAACAGGTTCAACAACAGCAGCAGCTCATCCAAGTGATGAAGCAAGTAAACTGGTCAAAGCCATGGAGTACATGTCCATTCATACCACTGAAATAAATAAACTTAAAGAACAGATAACAAGTCTAGAGGATGAGAAGAAACTAGCTCAAATTATGCATAAAAATGAAGTACAGAAGTCAAAGAGGTTGACTGAGAGGATAAACTTGGAAAAATAATTCACATTGAAGGAGCCACTTACCCAAGCAAAATATCAGCTATGAGCCAATATTATTGACTCTGTCAATGATATTTGGCCACCTATATAGGTTATCTTTGAACAAAATGATTTAGTCAAAGAGGTTGGTGAAGCAATTCAAGGAGTTAAGGCCAAACTTGGAAATATGCCAGAATAAACCTCAAGAATAATCCAAATCCTTAAACTCAAAGAATAAATATGAATTGCAAGAGCTTGACATAGCTGACACGATTGGCACTATACTATAGGTGAAGAAAGTAATCACCAAGAGGAATCTGATTATGCATCTTGAGGACAAATACCAAACCATGGAGCTTAGCTATACACAGGTTCATAGTAAATTTCATGCTCCGAGGCAGAAAGGATTGCCAAATCCATTCATAATAAATGACAGGTTAATTCCACATGAAGACTATAACAGGAAAATCAGAGAAGTGGATAGGGAGCAAGCCAATAGTTCCTTTATGAAAGGGATGCCTACAGGAAAGGTTCTTTACCAGACTTTTGAGAACCTATTTTACCTCCAGCATGCGGTAAAACATTTTTTTGTAAATAAGCCCGCCTTTGAAAAATATACAAAAGCTAATGAAGTCTACATGAGAATGGTAAATATTAAATTATTAGATATAGCGACTTGGGAAAAAATAAACAATTTACTGTGAAAATGCAAGGAAAATAGTGCCTACAGAGTAGTGAAACAAAAGCAACATATCAACTAAGTCAAAGAGTATCAGATGAAAGAGTATAAGTCAAAAGGCAAAGTAAAAGAACAGTTAGCGTGGAAGACAAATAGGAAAGGACAAAGAGCAGCAAAAAAATCTCATAGTCGAGTCAAATAAACAGGGACAGGTTGCAGTAGTTACATATTTGTCTCTATCTTCTCGGATGAAAATTTTTCTTTTTCTTCGAATAAATCCAAAAACATCTTGGATATTTTGTAATAAGCTTTTGTATAAATACTTCATAGTTCGAAGTATAGAGTGGGGCTTGCTAAACATTTCTATAGTTGTATTGATATGAAATATAAGGGTTCATTGTAAAAAAATTTCAATTCAGTGAACTGGATTGAGTAATAAAGGCACTGCATTACAGGATTCATGTGTTGGGCCACTTAAGTGAATTATTTTATTTTTGTCAAATTGTTATCTTCTTAAGTGTTTCACATACTTGCATGTTATCTAAATTGAATGAAATAACTGGAATATTATTACAGAATTTATTTAAGTACATTTTGTCTTGAACAATTATTCATTTTAATGTTTTCTTCTAATATCCAGAGCAGGGAATCCTTTATTGCTCCCTAGTTTTGATTGACCTCTATCATTTCCCTCATTATCTGGTTTTAGGAATCCTTAATTGCTCCTTGACCCCAATTGAAAACCATTTCACCATCTAGCGTAAAAGATCTGAATTTACTCAGCTACCTTGCCTTGTGAACACTATCCTGAAAACTTGATTCATTCTTGTTTTCTTGACACTTGACCCCATAGACCAATGGTAAAATACATCCCTCTATACATCTAAGTTAGTGATTCAACCATCAAATCAAAGTCAAAACCCAGTCAAGCTTAAATAACTAGCCTAAAATCAATTAACTCAACAAAGTTAAATCATAAAGGGAGATCCCTCTATGAGTATTAGGAAGGATAGATCTTGATCTCAAAAGTAGGTTTCTGGTTACCTCTAATATTTCTTTTGGCATAAAATAACAACCCTATGGAAATTTTGGAGTGATAACATAGTGGCGACCATACTGGGGACAATCCTCAGTTTAATAAACCTTAAAGGAAATCTTAAATCTCATCTCTACACCTTAAGGTCATTTTAGGGTTGTTAAAAGGTTTGTCTTAAAAAATTAAAATTTTGGCTCCCAAAAGAACACATTATACCACGGCACATCCAGATCCAAACCCTACTATAATTGTTGATGATCTTGACAAAATTTTAAGAAAATCAAAAAAGGTAGAAACTCAAGGAAATAGAAGTCAGTTAATTAAAGAAAATTCACTCCCTAAAGAGTTATCAAGTTTAGAGCATATTCAATTTGATTTATCATTTGAGCTTTCTATGTTTCATACCAAATCTGAAAATTCAATTCATGATACTGTAATAGACCCCAATTTTATTCAATTTATTGAATCAAAAAAGGTTCCTATACATCCTGATTTAGATCAACATATTTTAGATACTTTTGACAAACTAGAAGCTTTAACCTCAACTTTGATAAGACATATAGACAAATCGTATCTTCAACAATCAGTTGAACTAGATGCCCTAACTGTTGTTACCCCTGAAATTTCTCCGGAGTCTTCAAAAACGGTAAATACAAATTCATTTACTACCACCTCACCTATAATATTTACTACAGTTCGTTCCCAAAACCATTCATACCTAAACTTACTTTCCAACCAAAAATCTCAACTTCATCTAGTTCATCTACAACCATCTCAAGTTCGTCTTCAAGAACTACTACTTTACCCCCTAGCCAAACCAAAGTCTTAGCAATGGCAGACAGTTATGCACCTTTGGTCTTACCATATTAACTACATGCCATGACCCAAGACTACTAGAATAAAATATTTCTTTTCGATGCTACTGGTCAATATACTGCTCAACATCATGTGATTAAAATGACTGATTTTTTTGAGTTACATGAGATTGATGAGTCTGATGTGCAAATGAGATTATTTGCCCAAACATTAGTAGGAGATGTCAAAAAATGGTTTAAAGGTTTATCTGGTAATCATATTGCTGATTTAGCTGCTTTCCATATATTGTTTATCAATAGATGGGAAAGAAAGAAAAACACTTTACAAATATTGTCTGAATATGAAAACATTAGAAGAGCTCTAAATGAATCTGTTCAAGACTATTGTACTAGGTTCAACAACAACTATAATGCAATTCCTGCAAATACCAAACCTCCACCAAACATTGCAGTAATCAAATTTCTTGATGGTTTTGACACTGATATGTCTTACCAATTGAGAGAAAGACATCCTGAAACATGGAACAGATGCAAAGTAATGTTGTTAGTGCAGAAGCAAATTTATTAGCTAAAAGAGCTAGGACGAGAAATGAGAAAAGAGTTACCATTAAAGAGGAACCATCCACTTCAGATGGCAAGATAGACAGTTTAGTTAAAAGTGTAGAAAGGATAATGGATAGATTAGAAAATATGGAAAGAAAATCTCAGTGGGAAAATCAACACGGACCCCCAATTAGAAACACCAACTTTAGGAAAAATATTAATACTGGAAAAACAAGAGATGTTATACCTGATCAACAGGTTAGACCACCTATCTAGGAAAATTATGCTGAAGGTCCACAAAACCATGAAGAAGAGGAAGATACCCAGATAAACCTATTAGGGATTAAAAGCGAAGATATTGTTTTTCTTACTCAGGAAGAACATAAATTATATATGTTACAACAATTACAATTAGAATCTGGAGAGTCCTTTGACTACAAACAAGGCTATGAATCTGCTACCTATGAAGTTCACAAGCAGTATAGCCTTAGAAGTAAAAAGAATACATAAGTTCCCACTAAGAAATCATTCCAAACCTAGACTAGAAAAATAGTAGAAGCTCTTGTGACCAAAGTTCTACAAATTCTCCCTAGAGGAACTGAGGATACTTCCAACCCAAAAATTGTTGACATAACTTCAGCTGAAACTCAAACTGTTCCAAATAAGAAAATTAAAAACAAAGTTGTTGGTACACAAACTGAGTTGCCAAATGCTAATAAAGAAGATAAAAGTAAACAGACCACAATTGATAAGGATTATATCCTACAATCACGCAAAGCTCAATTGCCATTCAACATTAAGACTGAGATATCCAAATTGAAAATATCAGTTCCTTTGATAGAGTTAGTGAAAAATGAATCATACAAAGCACAAATCATTGAAACACTAAACATAGGTGAAGGTGAAGATGTTGAAAACCTTAATGATGATCAACCATTTGGTCTATAAGTAAATGACAAACATCAACAAGGGGGTATCCCTCCATTCCACATTAGCTTAAATGTTCATGATAAAATCATACATAATGCTATGCTAGATTCAAGGGCATCCCATAACCTAATCCCTAAAGCAATCATGGAAAGATTAAATTTAGATATCACCATACCCTATAAGGAAATGTTTTCCTTTTATTCTAGCCAAGTCAAATGCCTTGGCCTAATTAAAGATTTGTGTGTAACTCTAGTCCAGTGCCCAATAAAGAGTATTTTTATGGACATAGGAGTTGTTGATATCCCACCCAGGTATGGAATGCTATTATCTCACTCAATGGGAGAAAAATTATAGGGATCTCTATAATTAGATATGTCATATGCTACTATCACTGTATTTGGTCAGCAAAGAAATATTTACAGAGAGACCTTGATGAAATACATGTTAAGTAGTGTAGAAAACAACAGAATTACCCTATATACTCCATGCATTCTGATATGGACTCATTTATCTTGTATAATTCAGATAATGGAAAAAATGAAATCACTAATATAGAAGAAAAATAGAAAGCACCTGATAGTGAAAACATAACACATGAGTCTATATGACATTTAGATTTTGATGGGTCTATTAATAGATTAGGAGTAGGTGGAGGATTTTGGATTCATAACATGGAAAATAATCATTCTGAAGGTCATGCCTTTAGATTAAATTTTAAATGCATAAACAACATGGCAGAGTATGAGGCTTTAATATTAGGACCGCAAATTGTAAGAAAACTTGGACCCAAGAGAGTTTCTATCATGGGAGACTCGGAATTGATTATAAAACAAATTAAAGGAGAGTATTATGTGAATAATCCTAGACTTAGCAAATACAGGGAAACTATTCTAGATCTGATTAAGGACCTTCTTGGAACTGATTTTTCTGAAATTCCTAGGAAACAGAACATGCAAGCTCACAGTTTGGCTACTTTTTCTAGCACTTGAAAATTACCGTTTTAGCCCAATCACCACTACATTTCAGAAGTAAAACACAAACCTGTTATACCTGATAATCTGAAATATTGGCATATTTTTTCACAAGATTATCAAATCTACGATTTCATGAACACTGAGGGAGAATTCCAAAAATGTAACATAGATACTGATTGTATAGTAGATAACATCATAAATAGTGAGATAGATATAAATGCTTTAGATGTAAATAAAGCTACTAAATTCACTAAAGTATAAATAGATAACTTAGAAAAAGTAGAAATAGAAGAAATAATCAATCATGATTGTGACATTTTAAACCTTTAAAATAACTTTTTTCCTAAGCGATTAGTCCCATTGGAAGATTTGTTTGATTCAAATGATGTAGCTAGAAAACCAAAAATGGATCCTTTAAGATCAGACATAGAAGAATGTAACATAGGAACAGAAGAAAAACCTAAGCTTATTAGAATATCCAAATTATTACCTCTAGATGAAAAGCTGAAATACATAAGTCTGTTTAAATAATTTCAAGATGTCTTTGCCTGGAGTTATGAAGACCTCAAATCTTATGATACCAGAATTATTCAACATAAAATACCCATCAAAGAAGATCGGAAACCCTTTAAACAAAATCTTAGGAGAATTAATCCAGTTCTTATGCCATTAATTGAAAAAGAAGTAAAAAGGATGTATGATGCACAAATCATAGCACCAATTAGATATTCAAATTGGGTATCTAATTTAGTTACCACAAGAAAGAAAACAGGAGAAGTCAGACTTTGTCTCGATTTTATAAACTTGAACAAAGTATCACTAAAAGATAACTATCCCCTCCCTAAAATGGACCACATTCTCCAGAGGATTGTAGGGTCATATAGAATTTAATTACTTGATGGATTCTTTGGATACAACCAAATCTTAGTTCAACTAGAGGTTCAAGCAAAGACTGCATTTACCATTCCCTAGGGTACTTTCATGTATGGAAAGATGCCTTTTGGATTAATGAATACTGGAGCAAAACTCCAAAGAGCAATGGACATAGCTTTTGCAAAAGAAACCCATGACTTTCTAGTTGTTTACCAAGATGACATCACAATGTTTTCCAAATCAAATAATGAACATTTAGATCACCTAACAAGGGTTTTTATTAAATGTAGAAAATTTGGTATTTCCTTGAATCCCAAAAAGACACTCTTTGGTCTAGAAGAAGGTAAACCCTTGGGACACATAATATCAAAAGATGGAATTAAAAAAGATCCAACTAGAATAGAGGAAATCCTAAACATCAGTCATCCTAGGAACATTAAAGAATTGCAATCATTCTTGGGTAAAATATTTTTTCTTAGAAGATTAATTTCTAACTTTGTAGAATTAATCAGATAATTAAATAACATGTTAAAGAAAGATTCAACACTTAAGTGGATAGTAGAGGCTAAACAGTCTTTTGAGGCAATCAAAGAAGCCCTTATTAAAACTCCAGTCCTCATAAGTCCTGATTTCAAAAAATATTTTATAATTTTTTCTTTTGCTTCAGAACATACTATTGTAGCAATCTTGTTGCAAAAGAATGATCAAGGGTATGAGAAGCATATTGCATTTTTCAGCAAATCTTTGAGAGATGCTACACTAAAGTACAAGATAATGGAAAAACAAGCACTTGCTTTAGTGAAAGCTATTAAAGATTTCAGAGTGTACATTTTATACTCACACATCATTGCATATGTTCCAAATTCAATAGTAAATGACATCTTAACAGAGAATGGGCCTAGAGGAAATAGAGGCAAATGTATTGCCACTATTTTGGAATATTGCATTGAAAGGCAAAGGTTTAGCTAAACTCATGGCTGAATTGAACTGTCATGCCTTAGATATAAATTTAATTGGTTCCCTAGATGATTAGGAAGAGTTGATGACTCCACAAATCAGTGAAGCTTTCATAGATTTATCCCGATATGTAGATATCATATTTGTTTTACTAAATTTACAAGCTCCTCATGGTTTATCTAGAACTAAAGGTAGATTCTTGAAAATGAAATCAATGAGATATTGTATCATAGACAATGCTTTATTTTGGAAAGATAATGGTGGAATTTTACTAAATTATTTATTAAAAGGTGAAGTTGACAAAGTTACGTAAGAATTTCATGCAGGAGATTGTGGAGGACACCGATACTGGAAAACAACTTCTGATAAGATTTTGAGGGAAGGCTTTTACTGGCCCACCTTTTTTGCAGATGTCAAGAAATATGTGACCTCCTGTCACAAGCACCAAATATTTGAAGGCAAAAAGAAACTCTTACGAATACCTCTCAAACCCATCTCCATATAAATGGCTTTTCAACAATGGGGTTTGGACTTCATTGGGGAAATTCACCCATCCTCCTCAGTCTAGCATAAATGGGTTTTCACAACCACTGACTACTTTACTAAATGGATAGGAGCCATCCCTTCTAGACAAGCCACAAACTCTGTCATCATTTCATTTCTTGAGAACAACATCCTTTCTAGGTTTGGATGCCCACAAAAGCTCATTACTGATAATGCAACTGCTTTCAAATCTAAGAAAATGGTAGACTTTTGTAACAGATCTCACATTACCCTTGGCCATTCCGCTACCTATTACCCTCAAGGTAATGGACTTACAGAATCCTCAAACAAAATCCTTGTTAATATCATAAAGGAACTTCTAGAAGACAACAAGAAGACCTGGAACAAAAAGTTAGTTAATGCCTTATGGGCAGACAGACTAACTACCAAAAAATCCATTAGTACATCTCCTTATAAACTAGTATATGGAATGGATGTTGTTTTTCCATCCTCTTTAGGAGTACCAGTGATGAAAAATGATTCAAGAGTTCGAAGTGGAACCAAATGATACCCAAAGGAGGATAAATCAAACAATACATTTGCAACAAACCAAAGAAGAAGTCTATGTCAAATCACAAGTGATCCAGGATAAAATCAAAAATATTTTTGACAAGAAAACCAAAGTTGATGATTTTTACATAAGTGATAAAGTACTCAAATGGGATTCTAGAAGAGAAGAAAATGGTAAACATAGTAAATTTGATTATGTATGGCAAGGCCCTTATAACATTTATGGTTACAGAGGTAACAATGCATTTTTCTTGAGGCAACTAGATAGAACAGAACTACTAGGTGGACTAGCCAATGGTAGAATGCTGAAGCATTACTTGTCCACATATTAACATTGGTTCATTTGTTTACTTTGCTCATCGTACATAACATTGCAAAGTTTAGATTGGATTGGATGATAATATTTTGAGGTTGAAGCCCGAAGAGAAGGCCCTGAGCATTGAAAGGTGTACCATCATATGTATGAATAAAGCAGATCATAGAGGAGTAGTTGCAAGGAAACCACAGTCAAAGTTTCAAAGCCTACTGACCTTAAAGTTCTTGACATTTCACTAGGAAATGCCATTCCTATGTGGAGTCACTATTACGTTCCTATAATAATAGGATTCATAATTTTTAATTAGCTATGGTTAGTCTTGTAATATTGTACATACTTTTTCTTTCTGCAAAATGTTTTCCCATATTAAAAATAAAATAAAAAATGTAAAGAGGGTGAAGTCCTAAAAGAATAATCAAAGGACCAAAAGAAAGAAAAAGATATAAAAGATATAAAATATGAACCCCAAAAAGAGATAAGAATAGATCATGAAAGTGTGCAAATTCAAATGCCACTCCTTTTTACTTTACTTTGCAAAATAATATTGTGTGCATCTTGTCAAAAATGCCACAATCCATGATGGTCAAATAGTTTAAACTTGATTCATTCATGATTCAAATTTCATGTTAATAGATAGAGAATAAAGTTCTAGCCAAACTATTTAATCTTAGCAAATCAGTAGATAGGTAGAGAATAATAATGAGCTCATCAGTTTAATTTGAGCCATTGGAAGTTATAAGGTTAGAATTAGATAGTTTGTTTATCAAAGAAAAAGAAGTAAAGGGTCAGCAAGCTCAAATGCACCCAATGAATCAAGAGAAAATTCTAGGGTAAATAAAGGGTAGGTAGAAGAAGTTTTGCAAGTGCACAAGGTTGTTAAGTCAAAAGAACCTTCATCATGCTTAATCCTATGTTTCATGTGTAGGAGGAATTGTCAAAGAGAAAGGACATTCACTAAAGCTTATTTACTAATTTCCCCTAATTTCACTAGACCCACACATAGTTAGTTTATTAATTTCCCCTCATTATCCCTTCATTACTTTACATCCCCTAATGTTGCTCCCTTCTCTATTCCAAAGAACCCCTTCCCTCTTCATTTCCCCTTGTTTAAACCCTTTACCTTTATTTTGACCTCTTTTCCCTTTGTTTCACACATTTCCCTACACATTACCCTTTAAAAATCATTCCTCCTTCCCAAAACCCCTTTCCCTAGTGTGAAACCCATTCCCATCACAAATAATACCCCCCCCCCTTATTAATTTCCCTTTTTCCTTAAAAACCTACTAAACCCATTTATCCTATTTTATTTCCTAAACTATACTCCTGCTTTATGTATTTAAAGTCCCCCACGTTACAATTCCTCGACACCCTTTTAACTCACCAAACCTTGGTGTATAGTTAAAACCTTCGTCGTATAATCCATGGTCCCCACACTTTATTAACCCATTGCTTATATTAAAATCCCATGGTTACTTTTTAATTAATTACATTTCATTGTAATTAAAACTCAATCCCACTCCCCAGCTCTACCCTCGCAACTTCGTCGCACGATAGCCCTCCAATATCCTAACTCCATATCCAACGGAGCATATCCATATCGTGCAGTTTCATCATCTAACAGTTAAAGGTCCAAAAGCAAGCGAGATTCACGGTTTTTTCCGAGCACTATTTCGCTACGTCACGGCACCAGGTTATAATGCGTGCTCGCAAAAAATACCGCCCTCCAGCCAAAAGCAGTGCAATATGGCGTAAAACCGCCTCCCCACGTAAAATAAAACTACCCACTACTCATTTACCAAATCCCGTGCCAAAATGTAACCATTGTTGGTTAGAAAGCTGAAAAGGCCCCTTTCACTCTTTTAACTCATTTTCGCTACAAAAAACCTCTATTAACCAATTCTGAAACCTTGATCCTCTGACAGCCATTTTCACCACCTTTTGTAACCAGAAGATGCTGCAGACACCAATTTGAAGTATCAAATAGACAATTGAAACATCAAAAACCTTTATTGCTACCACAAAATCTTGTCTGCGCACCAAATTGTCATTTTCCAGTTATTCTTGAAAGAACCAGAACGACCTTGTAATTTAAGCTATGCACAATAATTATCAAAAGTTTAACTAACTTAATTAATTAAAAAACATTGCTAGACTAAAGAAAACCTTACTGTGCATCCAAAACCCCTTTTCTACAGACTCTAATTACCTTCCCCACTATTCGAGAGCTTCTAAACTTACTCCTAAATCTAGAGAAAAAGTAATTTAGTTGAATAAACCAAATTATGGCTTCCCAAAGTAGTTTCTATGTAAGACCCATGTAAACCCCTCACCTAGATATTGACCACCTCCCATTGGCCAACAAAGATTTTCAAATTAAAGACATTGTTTCCCCTAGACATCTATTGAAACTCCATTGCTGGAGTAAATATAAATTCCTAAACAAGAATGATAACATTCACATATGGGAATCAAATTTTCCCAAGTACTTGTTCCCATAGGTATACCTATTCCCAGAAATCATCCACTTGTGCCAAGATTGTTGTGTCACAAGTCGAAGAGCCATAATCTCTCCTGACCAACAAATTTTATTCACCATTACTGCCGAGTCAATAAATCAAATGTTGCAGATCCATCCAAACCCAAATGAAACCCCACTTTCCATTGAAGACTTACTTGAACTATAAACAAAGCTGGACCTTCCAAAGAAAGCTCAAATCTTTCATACTTTTATCATAGAAGAGTCTCATACTCCTGCAGATATTCCTCCATATTCTACCACCATTTTCTCCGAGAGAGCTAGGAAAATTATAACCATGCTTTGTTGTATTCTAGGATACACCACTGATGAGCATGTGGATGATATTATACTTGCTTTCCTTTCTATTTTTTTCCCAGGCAACCCTCCAGCTACATTTTTTAACTTTGCTTAGTTCTTCACAAACATAATCCATGAGGAGCTTATCTTTTTGACTAATGAAAGAGTATTCAAATACTATTCAGTATTGTTTCACATGTTCCTATATTTTTAGTCAGAGATGTTTCCAGTCAGCATCCAAAAGTTAGATTCTAAGGGCCATCCAATATCTATCAACTTTCGGACACCATTAGTCCAAAAATATTCCATTATTTTTAGTTATAAAGAGTTCATTGATTCCTTTGTTCATCCAGTTGTAAACACAATCAACCCAGGATCAATGATGAGACTAAGAGATTTTTATAGTTGTCTAAAAACAGTAGATTGGGAGACTGGTATTTATACCATGACTAAACTGAAATCAGGATATATGAACGCCAACTCACTCCCTACAAGTTGCCCAAATACCTCCCCATGATGATATTTGCATTAGAGTATTTCAAACAGATCATAAACTCAGATGAGGTCAATTTACTGTCACCTAGGAAGAAAACTCAGTTCAAGATCAAAAACCAATTGGGCCCTTTTATTTGTAATAGTAGGGAAGCTCGACAAGAAGCAGAGAAAAATTTACAGCAAATGAACTTCAATAGTAGTTTTATGTGGCAATATGACCCTAATGGATTCATAAACAAACTAAGGCTCAAATTCAAATTAATTCCTTTCATACATGAGCCTAGGCCAGACATTGAAAGATATGCCAACCAGTCAGAATGGTTGGAAAATACTTTAATAGATGTGGAAAAGTAGATAGATACTAGTTCCTTTCTGTAGCTTCCAACCCTACAGGAACATATGGGTATTAGTCCCATTCTACAGACTCTGGCCATGCAGGAAAAAATGTAAAGAGAACTAGGGAAGAGGGCTCTAGCTCTGGAATGGATACTACAGATGACAGGTTTGATATTAGATACAGGAAGAAGCCCAAGCTTAATATTGTAACTGAGCAAGAGGACACCATTGAGACAGTTGAAATCATTGATAATGACACAATGGTTGAAAAGAGTAAAGGTCCAGACATTTAAGAGGAAACTCATCAACCTTCTACCTCAAATACTAAAATTATTGAAAAGTAGCTTAGCATTGAAGTCTCTTCATCTAGCAAACCAGTGGATAAACAGAAAGATATAAAAGAGAAGTACAAAGAAATCAAGTTGAGGGATGAGGCATTAAAAGGCTGAAACATATGCCCAGTACTTCAAACAGACACCTACCAATCATAATAGATTAATGTCATCCTCTGACACTAAAACTGGTAAAATGAAAATGACCTTTATGCAGCTTACAGTCCAGTAGCCTAGATCATTAGCAGACTACAGGAAGACATAGTTTGAAGTTTTTGCGAGGGATTTTCACCGTATTGATAAAATTGAATTCCATAAGCATGCAAGTGAAATGATTTAATCTACAATGACTTACAAAGAAATGAGTGTGCAGAAGCTTCAAAACTCTCTAGACAACATCACAACATAGTTTAAGCTAAGGAAGGCATCATCACAAACCAAGGACAATAGAATCAAGTCAGTTGAAAACTTGGTAATTGAAATTGGATATAATCCAAATGATATCGAGGTTGTATAAAAACTAATAGAGAAGAAAAGTGAGGATATTGCTTCTTTGAAGAAACAACTAAAGTTTCCTCCTTCTAAACATCCACAGACCAAGGAGGTCTTAGAGAACCAAACCCAGTAGGAAGAAATGATGGATCTCATTCTTCAATTAAATGCTCAATTAAAATAAATGGAGAAGGAATTGGATGAGTTAATACAGCTGAAACAAGACAGTCTTGAGACAACCATTGCCACTGCTATTCCTACAGTTACTACAGTATTCCTTCATCTTTGGCAACTTCATTAGCCCTAACACCTCCACTAGCTACAGTTCTTCCAGCTGCAATAACAACTACATCAACAACAGGTTCAACAATAACAACAACTCATCCAAGTGATGAAGCAAGTAAACTGGTCAAAGCCATGGAGGACATGTCCATTCGTACCACTGAAATAAATAAACTTAAAGAACAGATAACAAGTCTAGAGGATGAGAAGAAACTTGCTCAAATTATGCATAAAAATGATGTACAGAAGTCAAATAGGTTAACTGAGAGGATAAAGTACTTGGAGAAAGCATTAACATTGAAGGAGTCACTTGCCCAAGCAAAAGAGTAGCTATGGGTCAATATCATTGACTCTGTCAATGATATTTCGCCATCTATATAGGTTATCTTTGAACAAAATGATTTAGTCAAAGAGGCTGGTGAAGCAATTCAAAGAGTTAAGGTCGAACTTGGGAATATCCCAGAAAAAGTCTCAAGAATAATCCAATTCCTTAACTCAAAGAATAAATATGAATTGTAGGAGCTTGACATAGCTGACATGCAAGGATAATTTTAGGGGCGAATGTTCGCCCTTTGGCGAAATTAAGGGGTTTTAAATTTTTAGTGGGCGAATATTTTGTATCATAGTACATTTTTACAAATCACCTCAAATAGGCCACCTTATTTTAAGGGAGAGCGTAAAAAAGGTAAATTTAGCCCTTGAAATTAGGACTTACAACCTTCCATTCGCCCATTTTCAAGAATAGGCTTTATTTAAGTGAATCCATTCGCCCATTTTCAAGAATAGGTTTTATTTAAGTGAATCCTATGGGCCAAATACCATATTTATAAAAGAGGTATGGTAAATTAATAAAAATATAAATAAATGAGAGGTATGGTAAATAAATAAAACATTTTTTATATTTACTCCATAAGTCACCTTATATACATGTAAGGGTGTAAACAAATAAAAATATAAGTAAAGTGGAGGTATGGTAAATAAATAAAATGATTTTTTATACTTACTCAAAAGGTATGGTAAATAAATAAAAATATAAATAAACTAGACGTATCGTAAATAAATAAAACCTCTTTTTCTATTTAGTCCATAACCCTCGTTCTATTTATGAAGGCTCAAGAAAGAGATTTTATTTAAGTGAATCCTATGGGCCAAATACCATATTTGTAAAAGAGGTATGGTAAATTAATAAAAATATAAATAAACGAGAGGTATGGTAAACAAATAAAACATTTTTTTATATTTACTCCATAAGTCACCTTATATTTACGAACAGCTGAAACCTATGGCCAAAATACTACGGGACAAATACCATGGACTAGATTGTTATTAATACCATGCAAAAAACCATTATTAACCCTAATATTAGAATTAATAAAAAAAAAAATGGCACATGGTATTGACACATGGTATTCACCAAAATGGCACATGGTATTGACCCATGGTATTCACCTGGAATGTAGCCTATTTAAATGGGGGAATTAAACCAGCATGTAGCCTATGCTAAGATTCACTAGGACTTTACAAAGTTTTATTATTTAGTGAAAGACTCGCCAAGATCTTACAATATTTTATAATTGAGTAAAATATTCGCCATGCCTGGTGAGAGATTCGCCAAAAAATTATATATACATATTATATTATTGATAAAATTGCCTTCCATTTTTCCTATATACCATGGAGATTCGCCCATTTATTATATTTATAAATTTAGGGGGGGTTCTTAAAATTTTCCCTACTGACATGACTAGAACTATACTAGAGGTGAAGAAAGTAATCACCAAGAGGAACCTGATGATGCAGCTTGACGAAAAACGCCAAACCATGGAGCTAGCTATAGGAAGGTTCATGGTCAAATTTGATGCTCTGAAGCAGAAATGTCTGCCAAATCCATTGGTAATAAATGATAGGTTAAGGCCACATGAAGACTATAACAAGAAAATCAGAGAAATGGCAAGGGAGAAAGCCAATATTTCCTCTATGAAAGGGATGCCAATAGGAAAGGTTCTTGACCAGAATTTTGAGAACCTCTTTTACCTCCAAGATGAGGTAAAATATCCTTCTGTAAATAATCCCACCTTTGAAAAATACACAAAACCTGATGAATTCTACAGGAGAATGGTAAATATTAAATTACCCGATATAGAGACTTGGGAGAAATTAAATTATTTACTGTGAAACTACAAGGTAAACATTGCTTATAGAGCAGTGAAACAAAAGGAGTAGATCAACTAAGTCAAAGAGTATCAGATGAAAGAGTATAAGTCAAAAGGCAAAGTAAAAGAATAGTCAGCATGGAAGACAAACAACAAAGGAGAAAAAGCAGCAAAAAATCTAACAGTAGAGCCAAATAAATAGGGATAGCTTGCAACAGTTACATATTTGACTCTATCTTCTTGCATGAATATTTTTCTTTTTCCTTAAATACTTCCCAAAATAGTTTGGGATATTTTGTAATAAGTTTTTGTATAAATACTTCATAATTCTAAGTATAGAGTGTGGATTGCTAAACATTTCTATAGTTATATTGATCTGAAACCTAAGGGTTCATTGTACCATTTTTTCAAGTAAGCAGAATTGACTAAGTAATAAAGGCATTGCATTATAGGATTCATGTGTTGGGCCACTTTAGTGAAGTATTTTCTGTTTGTAAAATTGTTATCTTTGTAAGTGTTTCACATACTTTCATGTTATCTAAGTTGAATCAAATAACTATAATATTATTACAGAATTTGTTTAAGTACACTCTATCATGAATAGTTATTGATTTTAATGTTTTCTTCTAATATCCATAGTAGGGAATCCTTTATTGCTCGCTAGTTTCGATTGACCTTTGTCATTTCCCTCATTATCCAGTTTGAGGAATCCTTAGTTGCTTATTGACCTCGATTAAAAACCATTTCACCATCCAGTCTAAAAGATCTGAATTTACTTAGCTACCTTGCCCTATGAACACTTTCTTTAAAACTTGATTCAGTGATGTTTTCTTGACACTTGACCCCATAGGCGGATGTTAAAATACATCCCTCTATCCATCTAAGTCAGTGATTCCACCACCAAATCAAAGCCAAAACCCAATCAAGCTTAAACTAGCCTAAAATCAACTAACTCAATAAAGTTAAATCATGAAGAGAAAGCCCTCTATGAGTATTAGGAAGGCTACATCTTGATCTCAAAAGTAGGTTTGTGGTTACCTCTAATATTTATTTTGACACAAGATATCTACCCTAGGGAGATTTTAGAGTGCTAACACATTCAAACTTATAAAAATAACTATACCAGCATAGGTTTATCTTAAATACGGATCTAACATGAGCCTAGAGGGATCCAATTTCTTCACATGCAATATTTTTATGAACCGACATTGTTTAAGTATTTTGTATAGTTATTTTTATTTTATTTTAAATTTTTTTATTTGGTCGACATGAGAAAAATTTCAACTTTGATGACTGATAGACAAGCTTATACATCACGCTAGGTTGTAAAATGAGCCTCTCACCTCAATACACAACCACCATAAAATTATATCACTCGAAAAATAAAAATAAATGTCGACTTCAACCTATAACTATATAAACAACACAATTAACTAGAAAAAAATAATGCACAAAATTGATTTTTTTTAGAAAATCTTGGCAAACAAACTTTGAAATTGTTCTTTTAGAAAAAATTGACGTACAATCATGACATAATAGTGTGATTTGGCAGAAATAGACTTGACTATTGTGGGTCTCAATGCAGTGGATAACAACTATCAAGTTCATGGACTCATAATTGTTGCATTGCCACACACAGATGTTAGCTACAAGTATGCCTTCAAATCTCGATTTCAATTTTATGGTGAAAGTCTTTGATCAGTCATAAACCTACACAGAGTAATGTAGGGTTGTTGTGCAAGAAATGTGTTACTTCCTTGAAAATACCATTTTAAGGTGTGACAGGGTATTACAAAATGGTTACGATTCATTTGGAAAATCCTACCATCATACTTCTAGTTGCAGAAGTGCCCACATGTGCACATGGATTCACGTTAGCTAATAGTTCCAAAAGACTTGTCTTTCAAATGTTATATATTTATCTGTTCTTGTCCACTTGTAAAAATTCTTCCCTTTTTTTGTTCATATTAACTCTTCACTTTCCATTGGAATCAATTCTGAGACATCTGAATCCTGATTGAATTTCAGGAGGCACCTAGAAAATTTGAAGCAGATGTAGAACCTACTGACAGAGCCCTAGTTGAGCCCATGGATGGTACCCTGAACTCAGAAGGCTTAGCTTTGCTGCACTTCACCAAATCTGCCCATATATCAGCAATAGTTAGAGTCAACTGCAAGGTTGGTCCCATGGGAATTTATCGTATTTAGATATCTACCTTTAATCATGTATATTCCTTTAATGCACAAATGAAAATGTTGTGTGTATAGATATACTATTGCAAAGAGGACGAGGTGTGTTTGTCTAGGCATATTTTCTAGTCAATTTTGCCTTAGATCCAACAGGGAATTGTTCGGATCACATTTTGAGCTGTGAAATCTACATAATATGAGAGATGCAATAGTTTTCAAGGCATTGAATTCATTTATGCATTCAAAAATTCATTTTAAATAACAAAAATTCCATGATCTCCTGAAAAAAATGCATCTCTGGATTCTGGAAAAAAAAAAGAAGCCAAAATGTAGAATAGTTAAAACGCGCACTTTTAATAAATTTGCATGGTAAGCAACCATAATCATTTTAGAATGTAATTTCACTTATTGGATATTGCACATATCTATTGGGCCAGAGTTGAAACTAAAATGCCTAGCCATTTTCATTAGAAAGGTACTCCTTTTATCTATGATATTGCTAGAAAATATGACGTAACACAAGCTTTTGTTAATATCAAGTGTTCCATCTGACTTGCTCGAGCTGCAATATTTTGTTTTCTCATGCAAAGGATTATTTGTTGAAATTGAATTGTCAATTATTATTTTTTAGTTTCTAGTGAGTAATCCTAGCTAATATCATGAGAGTAATTAACTTGAGAATGATTTTTGTGACTTCTAGAGATCATTCATGATTCTATGCACAACCATCTATAAACACAAGCTTCTACAACACAAAACTTATGAAAGTGATAAACCTTTCATTTGAAGGGCAAGGTATTAATCTCTTTTTGACCATAAAAATGAGTCCTTTGAGATCTAATCTATGCACTCTATGGGAAGAATCGTTGTATGTTAGAACCATGAACCATAGTTCTACTATATAAGGGATATAGCATCTTCATTTATATAATAGTAGGAGAATTATTCGGTCAATCTTTAACTTTGACTATTTTCTTCTCCGTGGATTTTTTCATTGGAACCACAAAATGTAGAATTTCTAATTTTATATTAATTAAAAGGAGAAGGGTGAGAAAATTGTATGCCCAAGAGATTTAATTTTCCCATAGCTCGATGTTAGGTGGATTGATGCTTATGTTTCTACATATTATTTTTCCATTGCATTTATCTTTAGGGATGGTCCTTAATGCCTGGTAAAATAGGCTATGAAGAAAGGATTGCACATTAAATGGCTTACCCTAATTATCAGATTTGCATCAACAATCAAGCTATAAGGTATTTGTCTTTTTGTTGAATATGACACTTAACATATTGAGATGTTGTTTATGATTCATGAGTAAATTGGGAATTATATTGTTTGAAATGATATTCTATGCTAAATTAACAAAGTAATGTCTTTTTGTTGAATATGACACTTAACATATTGAGATGTTGTTTATGATTCATGAGTAAATTGGGAATTATATTGTTTGTAATGATATTCTATGCTAAATTAACAAAGTAAAAGTTTACTAAAAGTACATGGAAACTGAGTATTTGTGTAAAAATAGAAGTTGCGTCCATTATTATCTTACAAGATCAAATTTAACTAAATGCTTTGTTATTTTTTTATCCAGAAACTTCAATGTGATGATGAGCTATCTAGAACCCAAAACTATGGGATGTGAAAAGAAATCCTTAACAAATTTTCATACAACCCACTATAAGAGTATTTTAGATTATTGTTTTCTTATTACATTCTCATGCCAATAATTATCATGTTTTGTCCATTAGGATATTTGTTTTTCATACCTAAGAAGTGTTAAGATTGGCAACCAGGGCAAAACTTCATGTGGGTCATCTTATTCATGGCTAATAATATTTTTATTAGATTCCTCTCATCGAGAGGTGTAGGATTGATATAAATATCATCCAATTCCGATAAGTATTCATGGAGATATGAATTTATTTTGATTATGGAATTATTATCAAGCCGACCTACAACTCATGTAGGCTCATAAGCCCAACAGTCGCATCTATTCACCCACCAACGTTGTGTATAAATATAAGAGGACTTTTCCTCATTTGGACTCACTCATCTCATCACATCTCTCTCTCTCTCTACTGCGGAGATATCAGTCTCTTCTCTACTACACTGAAATCGGTCTCTCTCTCTCACACATGTGAAGCCGGAAGCTGTTGAATTTGAAGCTGCAACTGCAGGAGTAAAGATTGACTTGTGTGGCCTAGAAGATATCCTATTTGGAACTATGCTATAGGTTCATCTGAACCTCCTTTGAAAGCCGCAACATTTGGTGGTGGAATGAAGTCAATCCGACGAACGGTTTGCAAGATATCGACTGCCCTAGTTTGAAGCCGGAAACTGCTGAAACTGAAGCTGCAACTGCAGAAGTAAAAATTGACTTGCACGGCCTAGAAGATATCCTCTTTGGAACTGCACTGTAGGTTCATCTGAACCTCCTTTGAAAGCCGTAACTTTTGGTGGTGGAATGAAGTCAATCCGACGAACGGTTTGCAAGATATCGACTACCCTAGTTTGAAGCCGGAAACTGCTGAAACTAAAGCTGCAACTGCAGAAGTAAAGATTGACTTGCGTGGCCTAGAAGATCTCCTCATCTGAACTGCACTGTAGGTTCATATGAACCTCCTCTGGAAGCCGAAACTTTTGTTGGTGGACTGAAGTCAATCCGATTGTCGGTTTGTGAGATATGGTCTACCCTAGTTTGATAACGAAGCCGCTAATGCTGATGCTACTGATCTAGGGTTTGCTACTACTGATATGAATCAGATTTATTGTACTATTTCTCTCTGCTGAATTATTGAAGATAAAAGAAGATTTGATCAAAGGGTTTCCCCACAAATTGCGGGGTTTGTCCCTGGCTATCCACCACATCTTGTGTCTCTTGTCTTGCCTTGTTTTCTGTCGATCGTTTAATGTTCTATCTGCACTTTACTTTATGTACATGTGATCGCTAATCGGTGGAATATAATAAGGGAAAGAAGTAAACTGTTATAAGCATAGAACATACCATATCTTAACATGGTATCAGAGCTGAGGTGAAGACAAAGCCCGAGCAAGAGCAAGAGCAATCATTGAAGAGAAGATTGGCAAGGCTATCCTAAAAGAACTATGGGGTCCTCAACACTCTTTCCTACCGAAGACAAGCTCCGTGAGAAAGCTGACTATCACGGATGGAAGATGTCTATCGATCTAACCCTTGAAGATCAAGGAGTGCTGGACCAAGTAAGAGGTAATATTGTTGAGCCTTCATCAAATGCATCTGTTGCTGCCTAGAACAAATGGAAAAATGGAGAAGTCAAAACAAAGAAGATCATTCGGGACTCTATCGACAAGTGCTTGGTGGCCTACATCTCTGATCTAGACATCTCCAAGGAAATCTACGACAGATTGGTGAGTTTATTTAAAGTTAATGATGCAAATCAAGTTTTGTTTCTTAGAAATAAGTTGAGGGAAATCAAGAAGGGTAAAGATGAAAGTATGCAAGCATACTTCTTAAGAATCACCGAGATCAAGAACGATCTCCTATTTATTGGGGAAACCATTACTGACAGAGAAATGGCACTTACAACTCTGGGAGGATTACCATATGAATGGTATGTGTTTAGGACTACTCTTCTTAACAATAATGTAATTCCTAGTTTCGAGGAATTAATGGCTAGATGCATTCAAGAACAAACAAGGGTAGAAGAGCAGGAAATGCCCTTGCCTAAAGGTCCTCTTGCTGCTTTTTCTTCTCATGCTAAGAAAAGAAATAATTCTGGGTCTAAATCGAAAAGAAAGGATGGATTTAAGGGTGGAAGAAAAGGACGATGTTTCATTTGCAATAAAGCAAGTCACTATGCAAGGGAATGCCCTGATAGAAAGGACTCTCACCGTGACGATGATCAAAATCCCTCTCATGGTAATCGAAGGAATGGAAAATTCAACAACAAAGGAAAAAGGAATGCGGGAAATCAAGGAAGAGGGCAACCATTCAAGAAGGCTAGAAATTCCAGGTATGAATCTAACACTGTTGACGATAAGCAGGCTGAATATTATCTACCAGCTGCTTTATCTACCTCTGCTCCTTCGGACTCAATGGGAATTTGGCTCATTGATAGTGGTGCCTCAAGAAATTTCACTGGTTACAAAGAAGTACTCTATAATCTGGTAGAGAAAGAAACTAACCCGGAAATTTTCCTTGGAGATGACATGAAATACCCAGTGAAAGGTGTAGGCAATGTTTCTCTTAAACTCAATCAAGGTAATACGATTCACTTACAAGATGTATTATATGTACCTGATCTCAAAAAGAACCTGGTATCCATCTTAGAAATGGAAGACAAAGGCTATAAGGTAACCTTCAGCGATGGTAAGGTATGCATATGGAGAAATAATGTTAAAGATGCTTTCACTGTTGGGTTTCGAGTTGATTCTTTATATCAAGTCGGTGGAAGTCCGCTAGGTGTCATGTCTTGTGACACAACGCTTCAGTCCGAACTTTGGCATCGGAGGTTTGCCCACCTTCATTACAAAGCTCTACCCGATGTAAGACAGATGGTAACAGGGATACCTGAATTCCAAGTAAAGAAAGAAGGTGTATGTCCGGGATGTGCCGAAGGAAAGCTCAAAAGGGGACCATTCCCTTCAAGTCAAAGCAAGACCTCCGATATATTACAACTAGTTCACTCAGACATATCAGGTATGATGCTTGTGAACTCCTTGGGAGGGTACTCATATTATCTCACTTTTACAGATGACCATTCTCAAAAGACCTGGATATACTTCTTGAAAAAGAAGGATGAAGTGTTCCCTTAGTTCGGACACTTCAAAGCCCTAATCGAGAATCAAACCGAAAAGAAGATCAAGATCTTAAGAACTAACAATGGGACTGAATATGAATCTAATGAGTTCCATGATTTTTGTAAAGAGGCTGGCATCAAGAGGGAGACTACTACACCACATACTCCTGAGCAGAATGGTGTGGTGGGAAGGAAGAACCGCACAATTATGGAAGCTGTATGGGCCATGCTACATGATCAAAGTCTTCCTAAGTTTCTATGGGTTGAAGCTGCAAATACTACCGTATATGTACAAAATCGATGCCATCAAGCATCAAGTATGGAAGGATGCTATGACCGAAGAATATGAGTCTATCATAAAGAATGATGCTTGGGAAGTAGTTCCCAGACCCCAGGACAAGACTGTTGTTACTTCCAAATGGCTTTACAAGATAAAGCATGCAGCAGATGGAAGCACGGAAAAGTATAAGGCTCGTTCTGTTGCTCGAGGTTTCTCCCAAAAGGAAGGTATAGACTATGATGAGATATTTGCACCTGTTGCTAGATATACGACCATCCGCTTGATCATATCCCTTGCCTCTTCATAAGGATGGAACCTACATCAGATGGATGTCAAGACTGCATTCTTGCATGGCTTGATCAAAGAAGAGGTCTACGTGGAGCAACCCGAAGGATTGGAGATTTACGATCGAAAATCTCATGTATGCAGGTTGAAGAAAGCTCTTTATGGGCTGAAGCAAGCACCCCGAGCATGGTATGAGAGGATCGATAGCTACTTGATGAAGCTAGGATTCACTAGGAGTGAAGCCGATCCTAACCTTTACTTTAAGGTTGAAGATGAAAAGCCTCTCATACTGGTGTTGTATGTGGATGACCTCTTTCTAACAAGTGCAGACCCTCTCATTCACAAATGTAAGAGGGAGCTGGCCTCTGAATTTGAAATGAAAGACCTATGACTGATGCGCTACTTCCTAGGACTTGAAGTATGCCAGAAGCCAAGGAAAATTTTCCTATCTCAAGGGAAATATGTGGTAAAGATATTGGAAAGATTTGATGGACTACAAGCCTGTGACTACCTCAAGGATCTTAACTTTTAGAAGTTATATGGTAGTGGTGTCGGACCAGATTTGGGAAATGCCTCTGAGTTTCATAAACTCATTCGAATTGATGTTCTTGGTGAACCTCCACCCGAACATATTTTTTGCAGTTAGCATTGTGAGCTCATATTTGGTTGAGCCTCACTGGATTGATGCCAAGAATCTTCTGAGATGTCTTCAGGACACAATCTCTCATGGATTAAGATACACTACCGGAGATGTGAGACTACTTGGATATACTGATGTTGATTGGGTAGGCAGTGTGGTGGACCGTAAGAGCACTTACGGGTGTTGTTTCACCTTGGGATCTGCTTCGATATCCTGGATGAGCAGGAAGCAGAAGTCAGTGGCTTTGAGCACCGCCGAAGCAGGATATATTGTTGCTAGCATAACCTCGTGTGAGCTAGTCTCGTTGCAAAAGCTCTTCAGTGAGCTGTTTGGATTTACATTGGATACCACTGTGATTCTCTATAACAACCAGAGGTGGGATTTGATTATTGAGGAATCCCATATTCATCGGTTGCTCCAACAGATAGACATCATCTTGGATATGGTAGGAGCCTCCATCGCATTAAGATGATGTACAGGTTGATACACCTTGTCAAAGCCCCGAGGAAAGATCTAATCTGTGATTTTCCCAGATGACTTGGAGTCGGTAAGAAACCCTTGTACAAGGGTCCTGCATGTTGCATACATTGAGCTCTGGGAGCTCTGAGGGCTTGCAGTTATTACTGGAGCAACATACGACCACAGGGTGACTCACCCTCCCCTGGTGGTGCACACTGGAACAAGATGATTCGCTCTCTTGTGGGACAAGATGATTCGCTCTCTTGTGGAATAGGATGATTCGCTCTCCTCTGTAGTAGGATGATTAGTTCTCTTGTGAGGCCTGGATTGATGTGTTCTCCATGGCAGCCTGGATTGATATGTTCTCCATGGCAATTATAGTAGGATTGATGTGTTCTCCTATGAGGCCTGGATTGATGTGTTCTCCATGGCAATTGTAGTAGGATTGATGTGTTCTCATGTGAGGACAGGATTGATTAGTTTTCCTGTCGAGGCATCATACCCATGCAGTTTGGAACTCATGGGAAGTACCTCTCATATGATCAATGAGCAGGGAAATGAATTTAGGGACCATAGTAGTACCGATGGACGCATCGTTGTAACTATCATACTCCCTACGCTAGGATGACCTCCATTGATCTGGGATCAATGATACTGGTCTGGGACCAGTGGTAGGAGTTGTACCATACTATGATGCTGACGTCGGGTCGGTTGAGACTGGTTTGGGATCAGTGGTACATACTCTGAGACTAACTTTGAGTCAGTGGAGGATGATATTGGTCTGGGACCATTGGAGTTGTACTCACTATGACGCTGACTTTGGGTTGGTTGAGACTGGTCTGGGACCAGTGGTACATACTCTGAGACTGACTTTGAGTCAATATGATACATCCTCGATCATTTCTTCTTCTTCATAATTCGGACAAAAGCAGAGTAGAACAGAACAATGCAAGAGCAGAGCAGAACAGAACAAAACAATACAGATCAGTGCAGGGCAGAACAAGACAAAGCAGAACAGGAAAAATAGAGCAGAGCAGGGCAAGGGTCAGGCTGTACAAGGCAGTGCATTTGATGGATGAATAGTAACGACCGATAGACAGATTGCAGATGAAGTTCTCCATGGTTGAGAGGGAATGTTAAAATTGGCAACCAGGGAAAAACTTCATGTTGGTCATCTTATTCATGGCTAATAATATTTTAATTAGATTCCTCTCGTTGAGAGGTGTAGGATTGATATAAAGATCATCCAATTCCGACAAGTATTCATGGAGATATGAATTTATTTTGATAATGGAATTATTATCAAGCCGACCTACAACTCATGTAGGCTCGGAAGCCCAACAGTCGCATCTATTCACCCACCAACGTTGTGTATAAATATAAGAGGACTTTTCCTCATTTGGACTCACTCATCTCATCACATCTCTCTCTCTCTACTGTGGAGATATGAGTCTCTTCTCTACTGCACTGAAATGGGTCTCTCTCTCTCACGCATGTGAAGCCGGAAGCTGTTGAATTTGAAGCTGCACCTATAGGAGTAAAGATTGACTTGGATGGCCTAGAAGATATCCTCTTTGGAACTATGCTGTAGGTTCATCTGAACCTCCTTTGAAAGCCGCAACTTTTGGTGGTGGAATGAAGTCAACCCGACAAATGGTTTGCAAGATATCGACTGCCCTAGTTTGAAGCCGGAAACTGCTGAAACTGAAGCTGCAACTGCAGAAGTAAAGATTGACTTGTGCGACCTAGAAGTTATCCTCTTTGTAACTGTGCTATAGGTTCATTTGAACCTCCTTTGAAAGCTACAACTTTTGGTGGGGGAATGAAGTCAATCCGACGAACGGTTTGCAAGATATCGACTGCCCTAGTTTGAAGCCGGAAACTGCTGAAACTAAAGCTGCAACTGCAGAAGTAAAAATTGACTTGCGTGGCCTAGAAGATCTCTTCATCTGAACTACACTGTAGGCTCATCTGAACCTCCTCTGGAATCCAAAATGTTTGGTGGTGGAATGAAGTCAACCCGACTGTCGGTTTGTGAGATATGGTTTGCCCTAGTTTGATAATGAAACCGCTAATGCTGATGCTACTGATCTACGGTTTGCTACTGCTGATATGAATCAGATTTATTGTACTATTTCTCTCTGCTGAATTATTGAAGATAAAAGAAGATTTGATCAAAGGGTTTCCCCACACATTGTGGGGTTTGTCCCTGGCTAGCCGCCACATCTTGTGTCTCTTGTCTTGGCTTCTTTTCTGTCGATCGTTTAATGTTCTATCTGCACTTTACTTTATGTACATGTGATTGCTAATCGGTGGAATATAATAAGAAAAAGAAGTAAACTGTTATAAGCATAGAACATACCATATCTTAACAAGAAGCTTCATTGTATTTTCTTTATTCTGATTAACTTAGGGAGGATCAGAGTTTCTTCTTTAAATGCAAGTTTCATTAATTATATATTTGTAATTTTTTACTCGTTTTGGAATTTCAGAGAAGGTTTATGGGTTATTTGTGCCAACCATGAAATGTTTGTTTATATTTGTTCATTGTGGTATTTAGTTAGTCATTATCATGTGTGACATTATTGTTAAATGTGTTCAACTACTATTTTCATTTTTTTACTGTCTCCGTCTTATAATCTTCTTCATGTTTCTAGGTTTAGTTGAAGGATGTTCTAGTGTTGTTCTTTTAGAGGTTTTTTTTATTTGTTTGTCTTGATTTCTATTAGGTTTGTGCCTATATGTGTATGTTCTCTACAATTAGTTTTGCTCAATTTCTAGTTCACTAGTGTATATTTTTTCCTTAATTTTTGACCCAAAATAGATCACTATATGTTATTTCATCTTATGAGTTCACATTTTAAAAGATATAGGGGAGTATAGTATTGAGTATGTAAACTTCTATAAACTTTAGTAGTGAAATTGTTGCACGGACATGGGTCCCTTGTCCCACAAACAAGGGGGACTCATATACCAATATGTTGTTTGGCTTAGGCATTACCTTAAATTTAGATTATTATCATTATTATGTTATGAAAAATTAGAGTTGTGGAATAGCACATGCCATTTTAATTTTTCAGGCCTATTTGTGAAATCCATTGAGTAGGGTCAAAACTGAAAGTTCACTGTTTGAGAGTTGAAACAATGTTTTTTTGGGTCAATCTATTGAAACGTCATCTATTATCCCTTCAAGGTTGAACATCTCATTGAGAGCTTTTGAATAAACTAAATAAGTGAAAAAAAAGATGTTTGTGCTAGAAAATTATGCCCTGACAAGTAGACCTATGCTTTGACCATCTCAAGATGAAGTGGAAGTCATGCCAACTTTTATTGATCACATATTTTGAGCTATCCATATATGTACTTTCGAAAAGGCCCTAAAGGGTCCAGAATCCTTAACTAATTGGCAGTAAGGGATTTCACATGCCACAAATGCTAACCCTAATGTTTATGTCTATCAACTGGTGTTTAAACTTCATCCACCAAGGTAAAAAGGGTTCCATTCCATGCTAGCATAGAGAAAATGACTGAGATATAATATCAAGGTGGAGGAAGAAGGAGACCTTGTAGGAACCTATTATAGGCCACAAATCTTATTTGTTCCATGGTCTGTTATGAAACCATCTCACAAAAATATAGAAAAGATATATCAACGACTTAAGAATTAGCCTCTTCGAGGGGGAAACCTCCTTTACATTACACAAATGAACAATTCATGGATGATTCAAATGAAAAAGAATATTTTCTATATATAGGAGTCTAAGGGGTTACAATATAATCAAAGTCGGCATACCAATAATGATATAAGGGCACTAAAATAACAATAGTGGGCTTTTATGGGGCACAATAATAACAAAATGGGGACAATAGGGGAATGATAATAACAATGAGGGCTACAATGACAATAGTAATGGGGCAATCACTAGTATTATAGCGACCTAACATTCCCCTCTCCTTCAAAAAAATGTTGTACTCAACGCTTGAGCAGTTATGGATGCTTCTGTATAAAATTCGCATCCTCCCATGTGGAATCTTCAGTAGGTAAGTTCTTCCACTTGATGAGATACTCTGGAATTGATTGATTTCGTAGCTTTCAAGTTCTTGTTTCTATGACTACTTCAGGTTCCAATATCATTTTTCCTTCCTCATCAAGTTCTAGAAATATTGTTTGAACTGGGAGCTTTTCACCTATAACCTTCTTTAATCATGAAACATGGAAAACTGGGTGCACTCGGGAAGCTACAGGAAGCTCCAATTTGTATGCCATATATCTATCTTTTGCAACACCTGGTATGAACCATAATACTTTGGTGATAATTTATTAGCCTTCTTATCTTGCTTGAGGGACATTAGTTTATATGGTTGTAGTCGTAGGAATACCCAATCACCTACATCAAAACTTCTTTAAGAGTTGGAGAACTTGTTGTTGATTCTCGATGTGATCTTCCAATGCTTTAACCTTAGAATTTTATCTTAAATATGATGTGATGGATGGTGGATGATATCCATAAAGTTCCATAAATGGGGTCAATTTTGTTGTAGTATGGAAGGAAGTGTTATACCACCGTTCAGCTAGAGGCAACCATTTGACCCATTGTGTCTATTTATCAGATACAAAGCAACGACGATATCATTTCGAACATTTGTTTACTATATCAGCTTTCCCATTAGATTGAGGATGATAAGATGAGATATGAGGTAAAAGAGTACGAAGACAAGAAATCATTTTTTTCCAAACATTTCCAGTGAAAATGGGATCTCTGTCGCTTACAATAATCTTTGTGTTTCCATGTAGCTTTTGAATTATTTCCATAAATGCAATAGAAAATGTACTCGCTTTAAATGGTTGAGATAATGCACAGAAGTGTGCATACTTGGTAAGTTTGTCAACTACCACCATTATAACACTCTTTCCTTCGGACTTGGGTATAGTTGTGATAAAACTCATTGAAACATCCTCCCAACGTTGATTGGAATGGATAAAGGTTGTAATAGACCTAGGGTCTTAATTGTTTCAAATTTATTTTGTTGGAAAACAAAAAATTCTGCCCCAAACTTTTGAATATCCGATTTAAGGCCATCCAAAAAATATTCCCTCTTAACCATATGGTAATTTTTTAGAAATCCTAACTGCCCTCCTAAGGGAGAGGTGTGCAATTCCATAAGAATATTTTGTTTGAGTTTGGAATTCTTACATAGGTATAAGCGATATTTGTACCATAACGAAACATTTTTCCAGCTAAATGTACCATATGTACTGGGATATTGTTGTAACTTTTGAATGAGCCCACACTTCTTCTTCATTCTTCCATTCATCCATTTCTTCATTTATCCAATCTGGTTGGATAATAGAAATGGTGCAAAGAAATACTTCCACATCCTCATCCTTTCTTGAGAGTGCATCTACAACAAAATTTTCCTTCCCTTTTTCGTAGATGATTTCAAAGTCATAACCCAATATCTTTGTGACCCATTTTTGTTGATCTTCTAAAGATAATATTTGTTCTAAAAAGCATTTAAGATTATCATGATTTGTTTTTACCTTGAAGTGCCTTCCCATTAGGTAGGGTCGCCATTTCCTAAGTGCATGTAGTATTGCCAACATTTCCTTCTCATAAATATCTTTGTGTAAATAATTTGCTTTGATTTAACAACTTTCAAAAGAAAAGGGTCCGTCTTCTTGCATTAAAACAACACCAATTCCATTTCCTAAAGCATCACATTCCACAATAAAGTTTTTTTGAAGTCTAGCGTAGTTGAGACCGATGCTTAGCACATTACCTCTTTAAGATGTTCAAAGGCCTTCGCTGCTTTTGGAGTCCATGAAAATACATATTTCTTCGATAATGTTGTTAGAGGTGCTGCTATTCTCCCATAATTCTTAACAAACTTGCGATAATACCCTGTCAACCCAAGGAATCCTCACAGATGCTTTATGGATGTGGGGATTTTCCATTCCTTAATGGTTTTAATTTTTCTAGGGTCTACTTTAACACCTTCATGAGATACAATATGACCCAGACTGATGCAGAGGTAATACTTTAACCCACGGTGATGTAAGGTTAACACTAAACCCCGATGTATAACCCAGGTTAATGCTCTAATACTAATTGGTGCAGCCTAAGTCACATATATCAATAGTACCCTTTTAACTCTAGTTTTAGTTTAACCCAACATTAACCACAATACATTTATTCCGCTTTATTTCTATTATAATTCCATATAATACAAATATTTCATGGCCCACACTTAAACCTTACCTTTCTGCCATTCCACAATCCTTAGCACATTTATCGATGCTCTCTTTAACGCATTCAATCTCCACCATTGATCTATCTCACCTGATCCAACAACTATCTCGTCGTCAGCTCGTCAGCTAGCCTGGACAATCTCCACCATTGACCAACCCTGCTTGATCCAATGGTTGTCGCTCCATCTCATGCAGATAGTTGCATGACCGATATCAAATCAAAAGCGCATGAGATTTTTGGTTTTCTCTTTCCATCATGTGCTACGTGTTGCTCAATTAGGCTAATCGTGTGAAATTTTAGAATATCGTTTACTGCTTTGAGTCTGTGCGATATACCACTTACCAGTTCCGAAGACCACTCCACTATTCTACATGTGGTTTTAATCTCAGCCATTCATCTTCTTGACTTTATCTTGCACGACTTAATCTTAGCCATCTACCTCACACAACCTCGTCTGTTGATCTCACTAATCTAACGATTCTTGTTCATTGTTACGTTCTTTTATTTCTTACTGTGTAATAGCCATTCAACTTTCTGCCTATGTATTTGATCTCGCCTTCTGGTCTTCACTCGTTCTGATCTCGATCCCCACTCTATTACTTCATTTCTTCATTCCTTTATGCATCCTTCATAAATCCTTAGGTTTTAGGAAACCTTGCAGTTATACCTTCGCTATAACACTGAAGGTTTTCTCCAATACTGTCTGTGTGTAAACCTATACATTCTTCTCTATCTTCTTCTCTAATTTTGCACACCTGCAAACCTATGTTACGCAGAATTACTCTAATCCACACACAGTTTATAATTCCATTAATCAATACACACCACACAACTTAGAAATCGAATTCTCTATCTTTATAAATAATTCTTTACATAATGAATCTCTCTCTCTCTGGCCTGATTTTCTAATCATTGGCCTTTTGCTTTCCCGCCTGTAGGCTTATAGTCAAACCTATATAATCTCTAAACTCTAATTCTCACTCTAACTAACTAACTCTCTCTATGACTTTTAGGCTTACATTTATGCAAAATGTTCTCTAACCAATTTTTGGTTTAGATCCTTAATCTTCTCATCAAGTCCTAAAATCTCTTAATGATCCCTTGGGGATCTCAACAACTCAACTAAATCCTAAGGATTCCCTTTAATCCCCAAAATCATGAAACCAATTCCTAATCTAAGATTTATAATATTTCAAAATCTCTCAACCCTCACTAATCACTCATCATCACTCATGTTCTCCTACATTCGAGAACATTCACAAATATCCTCACAATGTCGAATTAATTCCTATTCTAAATATCTCTCATAAGCTTACTTAGAAACCTTAATAATTACATTAATTTAATACTCAGGAAACCAGTTTCCTTCAAAACACAAGGCCCCCCATGTCTACTAAAATACAACGATATTTCTAAGTTGAATGCTCCTGCATCAGACTCTTAAGGTTGAAAACATTCATGATCTCCTGATCATGTGTTCTCATATGTTGATAAAAAACCTCTAGGGTCCCAACTATGTTTGTAGTTGTCTGAATTCTCTGTTCATTTATTGTTGTTGTGTGTGTTGTCTTCTATTTCATCTTCCTCTCCTTGTCAATCAGTTTCAAATTCTGACTGATCACTCTTCGTGTTGATGTCAATCTCCTCCATCTGGATTGCTTCATCATCAACTCCCATAATTCTTCAATCTCTATCTCCAGCACATCCTTAGGTTGGTACATACTCTGCCAATTGTTGTTGTACTCTATCCACCCATCTTCAAACTTTTGTTCATTATCTTCTCTTTGAAGTTTCCGGATTCTTACTACCGCCCTTTCATCCTTACCCTCTTGTGACTTTCCAAACAACCTCTGTTCAATATCTATAAATTTACTTTCAAAGCATAAATTTTCCTCCAATTCCCCTTGTACTTGATTCCTCTCCAATACATCACTATGTTGTTCATCAATTCCAGCATACATTCCTTCCTCTTCTTTGACAATCCTCAGTAATTCTCCTTCACTTCCTTGACTGATTTTGCAGTCAATTTAACTTCTCCAAGCATGGTATCTTCCTGCTTTTCATTTTCCTCATCAGTATGTCTAACCTGGAAACTTCCAGTCTTCTTCAGTTCTAAAAATGGCTCTTCAACTTGAAACATGTATGTCTCATTTTCATCAAATCCTATAAACATAAAACAATTATCAGAATTAAAAATATAGGGTCTCATTACCTTCTCTTCCTCTGGAAACATCTTAATTTTCTGCTCTGAGTTTTCCTCCTCTATCAGTACATGAGTATGCTGATTCAACCTCTCTAAAGAATTCTCTAAAGGACTCTCGAGACTGTTAACAAAACTATCTTCGACACCATCTGCTTCAATGAAGTATTTCTTCTCTTGTCCACTGTAGTAAACTCCTTGATCTGAAATCACGTTGTCATACTCTTAGTTTTCCAGTAAATACTCCAGTAATTCAATTTCTCTTTGACACTTCATAAGTACTTTATCATCACTTATATTTCTTGCATTTGTACACAATTTATTAGTCTTATAATTACAAGGTTTAACAGTCTCAACTGTTGCTTCACATATTAGTTCTTCAGACTGAATTTCATCTGTTTCTTTCACAATAAATTATTCCTATGTTATAATAGCTTCAAACATCAATGCATTACTATATTCTTTTTGCTACAATAATTCACTTCTTTTCTCATTCAAGAGATATTCTCCATCATTCTCTACCTCAGAATATTTATCTTCTAAAATATACTCTTCCATACTTTTGACAGCTTCAAAAAACTACTCATCCTCTACAAAACCTATAATCACATCAAAATTATTAGATTCAAATATATAAGGTTTCATATCCTCCTGCTGATATGAATTTGCCAATAGTTAAGAAAATCATCAATAATTACTTCTTCAGCAAAATAAACTTCTTGATGTCTTGAATTTGTACAATGGTTAATAACATCTTTCACAGATCTCCAGTCTTCATGTTTTCCCAGAACTTTACCCTGTTCTGCTTCATAAGTGGAAACTTCCATTTCTAACTCAACTTCTCTGAGTTTTTCCACCAGCCACTTCACTTGCCTATGCTATAGATTTTTTTGTAGCTTAGGCCACTTCACTGCCTTTTTCCTCAAGACCCAACCTTGTCTTTGGTTTTCCTCTAGTATTATCCTTAACACCTCGAGTTGTTATTTTAACTCCGCAATCTCTTTGTCATGCTCCTCTTGACTCATTCTCTTGTCATTTGCTTTGGCATCCTCTTTCTTCACTTTTATTCTGTTGTGGTCTTCCTCAGAACCTTTGTTATCTTTGTTATGACTATCAGTAGTCATATTCTTATCTATCTTCATGAGTTCCTCACTCACTTACTATGAGCTGTATTAAAACCTCTACAACAACAAGTCCTCCTTGCTGTCACTTACCTCACCAAGCTCTCCTTTGTACTTGGTCTTTTGGAAAGAACTTGGTTCTCTATTCTCTGGTTCTCTTTGAGAAATTCTCTCTATTTCTTCTAGGCTTCAACTCATCTGTACCTTTTAAGAACACAACTGTCCTCTTGTATTTCAATGACAAATGAAATACTAGGTTTTGGCCACCTCTTCTTTCACTCGGAAATTCTTACCAGCTTTCTTCATCCCTTAGCAATTCTACGCACATTCTCTATGGAATTTCCTTCATGATATTTCCTTGAGCTACAACAACTTATACAGTAACAAGTCCTCCTTGCTACACGATGCCTCACTAAGCTTCTCTCCTCTGAGCTTAGTCTTTCAATATCTTCCTGGTTCTTTCCTCTGGAACTAATTGAGCACTCCTTGCTCTAGGTTGCTGCAATCTTCTCACCTTCTTCTACTGCTACCTGTGCGATGATATAAATACCACAAACTCTCCAATATTCAAACCAAATTAAAACAAAAGCATATCATCTCACCTTCAAGATTTCTGCATCATCTTTTTCTACCATTCATCTACACTTTGAATGGATTGTTCTTTGCTTCTTTGCATCTCCAAATTCTGCTACACTTTATCCCTGTGTACCTTCAAAACATAACTACGTTCTAAGTTTTCTCAAGGAATTCTTACACATAGAATTTCCTTATTCATCTCTGATACCAATTAATGCAGCCTAATCTGCATATATCAATAGTACCCTTTTAACTTTGGTTTTAGTTTAATCCAACATTAACCATAATTCATTTATTCCGCTTTATTTCTATTATAATTCCATATAATAGGAATATTTCATGGCCCACACTTAAACCTTACCTTTCCGCCATTCCACAAACCATAGCACATTTATCGATGCTCTCTTTAGCACATTCAATCTCCACCATTGATCTATCTCACATGATCCAATGGCTATCATGTCGTCTGCTCGTCAACTAGCCTACACAATCTCCACCATCGAGCAACCTCGCTTGATCTAACAGCTGCCATGCAATCTCGCATAGATACTTGCACAACTAATATCAAATTTAGAGCACACGAGATTTTTGGTTTTCTATTTCCGTCATGTGTTGTGTGTCACTCACTTAGGCTAATTGTGTGAAATTTTAGAATATTGTTACCACTTTAAGTCCATGTGGGATACCACTTACTAGTTTCGAAGACCACTCCACTATTCTGCATGTGGTTTTAATCTCTACCATTCATCTTCTTGACTTTATTTTGCATGGCTTAATCTTAGTCGTTTATCTCACACAACCTTGTCCATTGATCTGACTGATCTAACGGTTCTTGTGCACTATTACGTTCTTTTGTTTCTTACTATGTAATAGCCATTCGAATTTTTTCCTGTGTATTTGATCTCGACTTCCAGTCTTCACTCATTATGATCTCGATCCCCAATCTGTTACTTCGTTTCCTCGCACCTTTATGCTTCCTTCATAAATACTTAGGTTTTAGGAAACCTTGTAGTTATACCTTCATTGTAACATTGAAGGTTTTTTCCAACACTATCTGTGTGTAAACCCATACACTCTTCTCTATCTTCTTCTCTGATTTTGCACACCTACAAACCCGTGTTACACAGAATTACTCTAATTCACACAGTTTATAATTCCATTAGTCAATACACAGCACACAACTCAGAAATCAAATTCTCTGTCTTTATAAATAATTCTTTATGTAATGAATCTCTCTCTCTTGCCTGATTTTCTAATCATTGGCCTTTTCCTTTCCTGCCCATAGGGTTACAATCAAACCTATCTAATCTTTGAACTCTAATTATCACTCTAACTAACTAACTCTCCCTATGCCTTTTAGGCTTACATTTATACAAAAGGTTTCGTAACCCATTTCTGGTTTAGATCCTTAATCTTCTCATCAAGTCCTAAAATCTCTCAATGATCCCTTGAGGATCTCAACAACTCAACTAAATCCTAAGGATTCTCTTTAATCCCTAAAATCATGAAACCAATTCCTAATCTAAGATTTACAATATTTCAAAATATCTCAATGCTCACTAATCACTTGTCATCACTCATTTTCACGTACATTCGAGAACATTTAAAAATATACTCAGAATATCTAATTAATTCCTATTCTAAATATCTCTCATAAGCTTACTTAGAAACCTTAATAATTACATTAATTTAATACTCACAAAACCAAATTCCTTTAAAGCACAAGACCCCCTATGTCTACTAAAATAAAATGATATTCATAAGCTGAATGCTCCTGCATCACAGATATTCCACCTCTTGTACTCTAAAGAAACATTTGGAACTTTTTGCATATAATTGTTTCTCATCCAATAGTTTGAGCAGCCTGTCAACATGTTGAACATGATCGTTCTAAGACTTGTTGTAGACTAGTATATCATCAAAAAATACTAACACAAATTTTCTAAGGAAGGGTTTGACAATGGAATTCATTAAACCTTGAAATTTATAAGGTGCATTGGCACAGCCAAAAGGCATGACCAAAAATTCATAATGACCCTCATGAGTTCTAAATATTGTTTTCGGAATGTCTTCAATCGTCATTACGATATGATGATATCCTGAACGAAGATCCAACTTGGTGAAGTAAATTGATCCGTGCAATTCATACAATAATTTATCAATGACAGGAATGGGAAATTTATCTTTAATAGTGACCTTGTTGAGCTCCCTATAATCTAGAAACATGTGCCATGATCCATCCTTCTTGTGAACCAAAATTACTGGAGTAGAGAAAGAACTTTGACTAGGTTGAATTATACGAGCCTCTAGCATTTATGTGACCATACATTTAATTTCACTCTTTTGGTCATAGGGATATCCGTGAGGCCTGATGTTTGGAGGAACGCTTCATGGAATAAAATGAGTAACATGATCATGATCATGAATAGGTGGGAGGCCTTTGGGAGTCTCAAATAACTTGGAATTATTGCCCAATAATTTTTCGAGATATGGGGAATAGATGATTTCAATATGGGAACCTCTAGTGAACATAATTGTGCAATTGTGTCACGTTGTTATTTCTTTAGAAGCTTTGTCATTCCAGTAGAGATAATTATCTTTCTCGGTTTCCCTGCAATACCCATTAATTCAACTTCCTTTCCTTCTGAAGAAAATTTCATCAAAATTTATTGAAAACTAAAAGCTATTGTACCCAAGGATTGTAGCCATTTGACTCCTAGTACAACATCAACACCACCCATTGGAATGGAAAGCATTGGACTATTCAATACATATTCTCCCATGGATAGCTTGATATTGTGGAACTTTCCAAAGAAATTTATGGTTCCTACACTTGCAACGATCACTTGACACTTTGGTTCTGGAATAGGAAGCAATTCAATGCCTTGGTTATCTTACAATGAATAAAACTATGGGTACTACCCGAATCAATCAACACTGTTATCTTTTTCTCCTTCATATGTCCTTCTATATTGACAGTTTAAGGAGTGGTAATTCTGGATAATGCATTACAAGATATGGTGAGATTCATTCCTTCTTTCTCTAGGGTTTGTTCTTGGTGTATATCCTCTTCTTTTGAAATTTCTTGTTCCTTTTCTTCCTCCTCTTCACAATCTATGTGAAATAATTTCTTCTCAGCACACTTTTTACATTTAGTGTATTTGCTATCACAATTGCAACATATCCCTTTTTCTCTTTTTTATTCCAATTGTCGTGGTGTTAACCTTGTAGGTTGTGGAAGGCTAGGGGCAACAACACTTCCATCTTTATAATTGTGAATGGTAAGCTTCCTTGTTGCCATAATTTTTCTTTCCATTTTTCTTGCCAACCTGAATGCCTTCTCTGATGAATCAGGTTTCCAAAGGCGAACCTCATGTTGGATGTTATCCTTTAAAGCTCCTATGAACACATCAATCCTATGCTCCTATGGAATATATTTTACCCTTATATTCAATTTTTTGAAGTCCTCAATATGCTCCATCATTGAACCCTTTTGTTTGAGATTTATCAATTGGCTAAAAAAAGTGTTCCTTTTTGTATCCTCATAATGTGTTATTGTTTCATCCGTAAAAATTACCCAAGTGACAATTTGTTTACGAGAGCAAACCCATTAATACCATACAAACCAATTTGGTTCCAAATATAAAGTTTCAATGTGTACCTTTTGTGTTTTTTGAACATTATGGAGATCGAAATATTGCTCCATCTGTAGTATCCATGTTACAAGATCCTTGGCATCAAACTTACTCATACCAATATTTGGAACATTGTAGGTCTTCAATCCAACATTATAGTCTATGAAATCATGCTTAACATTTATTTTGTTCTCGTCATGAGTTTCCTTTACTTCTCTTTCACCATTAGTAAGAATTTCTTGTAGAAACTTTGTCAAATCTATCTTCAATTCTTCCATGTTTCCTTTAAGTTTTCCTTCTAAACCATCCATCTTAGCTTCCATGCCTTTCTTTAAACCATCCATCTTAACTTCCACACCTTCCATATTAGCTTACACGTCATTCATATTATCTTCTACTCCTTTCTATAAATCATCTATCTTAGCTTTCATTACTTTCTGTGAGAGTGAATTTTGTTGCACTTGGTCTCATAATTTTGGTATATCATGTTTCATTTCTTCCTCTTCATCATCAGTCATGCTAGAGATTTTAGGTTGCTTACTATGAGTTTCCATTTTCTTTCTTCGGGGAATTAATTAATGATAATTATGCTTCACTATGCCCTTTGAATTCCTTGAAACTAATTTCTCAAAGCAAACTTATGCAAAATTTAAAAAGAAACTACACACCTTTTCTCACTTTGTAGGAGCTCGATATTGTATCTGATGTATCTTTGAAATTTCAGATCACCAAGATCTGAAATTACGAACTGCGGTATCCCTCTGAGTCCTATTTCCAACGCCACTAGTTTGATAAAAATTGGATTCTCCATGAAAGCATTATTCCCAATATCCCAAGATGGTCAAATTATACATTTTTCAGTAGAGTGAACTTGTAAGAAGTGGCACGTGTCACTGTTTCAACCTTTATACCTGAAAATGATGCAAACAATGCTATAGTCTGTCCTTGTTCTATAACTACTTGCGAAATTTCGATCTGAGAATCAGAGAGAAGGTTATGATGATTTTCCCAAGGTCACTTGTTTGGGATGTAATTTGAGAGACTAAAAAACCCTAAATTCCTTGGATCATATACCCGAAAATATAGTGAAACAAGATCTGCAATTCGGTCCCTAAATTCTGCCCAATTTTAGCTCAAATGGGTTTTAATTTTAGAGTCTGAACCTTTGTAGAAACAAAATTACAGTGATAATTCCACGATGACCGTGTTTGTGATGGAATTCTGGAGCTTACAAAATCCTTAGCTTCCTCAAATCATATCTCCGAAAATATGCTGAGACGAGATATGAACTTCGAAACCGAGGTTTAGAATGATTTTGGCTCCAATGGGTTTTTCTTTTAGCTTCTGAAATAGGGTAGAGAAAATGCTGTAGCCTAACTTCCATGATGATCTGTTTGGAGTAGTGAAACCCTAGAATCCAAAGCTTTGATACAAAATTTTATGAAACCGGCTCACAAAAAGATAGAAACGATAGATCAACAAATTGAGAATCACCATCTTCGAGGGGACAACCTCCTTTACATTACACAAATGAATAATTCTTGGATGATTCAAATGGGAAAACCTCCTTTCTATATATAGGAGTCTAACGGGTCACAATATATTCAAAGCTGACATAACTATAATAATATAAGGGCACAAAAATAACAATAATGGGCTTCTATGGGGCACAATAATAACAATATGGGGACAATAGGAGCACAAAAATAACAATAATGGCTAAAATGACAATAGTAATGGGGGAATCACTAGTATTACAGGGACCTAACATGGTTAGTCAAGTTGTCTTTGTATTTTTCATTGTATGTCTCGGAATAAAAATAACAAGGTACAACCCTTATTTCTTGTTAGATTTTTCCCTCGCAGGTTTCTTCAAGGTAAATCTTGGCATAAATGGTTTTTTCTTTCCATTATTGCATCTTGTTCTTAATTTCTTAGTTATATTTTTCATAATGAAAGCACTATGTTTCTAATATTAAAAATTAATCACAGGTAATAACTAAACACTAGAATATAATATCACTACATTTGGAGTGGCTTTGTTGTGACAAATTGTCCATTGGAATATCCAAGGCAATTTTTAAATCATATTGGTATCAAAGTGGTTTTTCTGAGTCTTTTGGAAGTTGTAAATATAATATCAATGCATGAAGTTTTGAAGTGAAAAAAATTTCAATACCTGAAGAATGAAACCAACACACTCAAGAAGAGAATAAAGAAATAAAAAAGATATTCCAACACTTGCCAGAGGAGAATGAGGAGATGCACAAGAAATTGTTTATCCTACAAAAACTCTTCTCTACTATCATGGGCAAGATAAAGGAGTGTAGTGTGGATTCCTTGGAAAATGGAAAGTCTTTTCTCAATGAAGTAAACTATTTAGAAGAAGAGAATGTCTAAGCCATAGAAAAACTGCAGCAACAATTAATAGCCAAGGAAAAATAATGGGACAGACTTCAAAAAGAACCTGAAAAGGTGAAGAGAATGGGTGAAGCTTTCCCTACAAAGTTATTCAGTCATGTTTTTAACTCTACACAAAGTTGTAGTTGTTGCATTGAAATGGTTTCATGTATATCTTTGGTTTTGTGGGTTTCTTCAATTCATTTTGTGGCATATGACTTGTTCGTTTGTGTGATTCTGTAAGAAAGAACAAGATAATGCTTGTTGCTTCCAAGAAGAACAAATGAGTTACTTTAGTGTCACTAATACTTGGCTCTCTATTTGGATGAATGCATTCTTTTTTGACATTTCATATCATTTCACCACATCCCTATGTTTATATTATTGCCAAGAATGCATGCATTAATGATTTCCTTTTAAATTTTTAATGCATCAGGTACTTGATTTAGTAAATTATATTTTATGTTATGCGAGTTACATAATTTTTATATTGGGGTTAAAATCTAGGCTATAATAAGTGGGGCCTTTGACAACACAGTCAACTGAAATATAAATGGAAAGGGAGAGAGTAAAACACATAAAATGGCTAAAATTGTTAGCTTTTCCCTTTATCAACTATAATTGAGGCTCAATAACCTTGCTTTTGAGGTTCCATTAAGTGGATTTAATGAATTTAACAATGATAAGGAGGGTTTCTCTCCCATAATATGCATGTTTGGTAGTGACCAATGACTTATAGGCCAATTTTTGCCTAGAATTTTCAGAGATCATGGTCTCATGGTATCAAAGGAAGGGAATGAGGACACTAACCCACTAGCAACAACACTTATGGCTTGTATGGTCTCATGATGACCAAACATAGGAGAAAGGGACACTGCAACCTTGAGATGGTGAAGTGGTTTCGTTGGGTCATTGATTTTTCCTTAACAACTCTACATTGACATGTTCATGTTTGAGGGTTCTCTTAGAAGTTGTGTCCATTATTCTCTTACAAGATCAAATTTAACTAAATGCTTGGTTGTTTTCTTATCCAGAAATTTCAATGTGATGATGAGATTTTTAGAACCGAAAACTATGGGATGTGAAAAGGAATCCTTAAAAAAATTTCAGACAACCCACTATAAGAGTATTTCAGATTATTGTTTTCTTATTACATTCTCATGCCAAAAATTATCTTGTTTTGTCCATTAGGATGTTTGGTTTTCATACAGAAGAAGCTTCATTGGATTTTCTTTATTCTCATTCACTTAGGGAGGATCATAGGTTCTTCTTTAAATGCAGGTTTCACTAATTCTGTATTTGTAATTTTTTACTCATGTTGGCATTTCAGAGAAGGTTTATGGGTTATTTATGTCAACCATGTCATGTTTGTTTATATTTGTTCATTGTGGTATTCAGTTAGTCATTATCCTAGCTCACATTATTGTTCAATGTTCTTGACTTCTATTTTTATTTGTTTATTGTCTTCAACTTTTAATATTCTTTGTGTTTATAGGTTTAGTTGAAGGATGTTCTAGGATGGTTCTTTTCGAGGTTGTTTCTATTTGTTTATTGATTTCTATTAGGTTTGTTCCTACATATGTACATTCTCTACAATCAATTTTTCTCAGTTTCTAGTTCACTAGTGTATATTTTTGCCTTAATTTTTGACCCAAAATAGATCACTATATGTTATTTCATCTTATGAGGTCACATGTTCAAATCTGGAGGGAATTATAGTATGTAGTATGTAAACTTTTGTAAAATTTAGCAGTGAACTCATTGCATGGAGATGGGTCCTTTGTCCCACAAATAATGGGGCTTAATATACCAATTTTCTGCATGGGTTAGCCATTACCTTAAATTTAGATTTTTATCATTATTATATTATGAAAAATCAGAGTTGTGGACTAGCACAGGCCATTTTAATTTTTCAAGCCCATTTGTGAAATCCATTGAGCAGGGTCAAAACTGAAAGTTCCATGTCTGAGAGTTGAAACAATGTTTTTTGGGGTCAATCTATTGGTACCTCTTATGTTATACCTCCAAGGTTGAAAAGTTCACTGAGAGCTTTTGAACAAGATAAATAAGTAAAAGAAAGATGTTTGTGCTAGAAAGTTATGCCTTGACAAGTAGACCTATGCTTTGACCATCACAGTATGAAGTGGAAGCCATGCCAGCTTTTATTGGTCACACATTTTGAGCTAGCCATATATGTACTTTCGAAAAGTCCCTAAAGGGTCCAAAACCCTAAAAATAATTTGTAGTAAGGGATTTCACATGCCACAAACCCTAACCCTATTGTTGATGACTATCAACAGGTGTTAAAACCTCATCCACCCATGGAAAAAAGGGTTCCATTCAATGCCAGCACAAAACAAAGAATTGAGATATCATAGGTGGGTGGAGGAAGAAGGCAACCTTGTAGGAACCTATTATAGGCCACAAAGCCTATTTGTTCCATGGTCAGTCAATATGCATTTGTATTTTGCATTGTATGTCTAGGAATAAAAATAACAAGGTACAACCCTTATTTCTTGCTAGAGTTTTCCCTCACAGGTTTCTTCAGGGTAAATCTTGGTGTAAATGGTTTGTTCTTTCCATTATTGTAGCTTTTTCTTAATTTCTCAGTTATTTTTTTCATAATGAAAGCACTATGCTTCTAATATTAAAACTTAATCATAAGTAATCATTGCACAATAGAATATAATCTCACTACATTTGCAGTGGAATTTTAAGATTTGTTGTGACAAATTGTCCATTAGAATATCCAAGGCAATTTTTGGATCATATTGGTATCAAAGCGGTTTTTTTTATTCTTTTGGAAGTTATAACAATAATAGAAATGCATGAAGTTTTGAAGTGAAAAAAATTTCAATACCTGGAGAATGAAACCAACAGATTCAAGAAGAGAATGAAGAACTGAGAAAGATATTCTATTACTTCCAAGATGAGAATGAAGATCTCCAAAATAAATTTTCTATCCTACAATAACTCCTCCCTGCTATCATTGGAAAGATAAACGAATGTAGCGTGCATTCCATGGAAAATGGAAATTCTTTTCTCAATCAAGTAAACTATTTAGAGGAAGAGAATGTCTAAGCCACAGAGAAACTGCATCAAAAATTAATAGCCAAGGAAAAGTAATGGGACATGCTTCAAAATGAACTTGAAAAGGTGTAGAGAATGGGTAAACCTTTCCCTACAAATTTATTGAGTCATGTTGCTAACTCTACACAAAGTTGTAGTTCCTGCACTAAAATGGTTTCATGTATGTCATTGGTTTCGCGGGTTTCTTCAATTCGTTTTGTGTCATATGAGTTGTTCATTTATTTGATTCTATAAGAAAGAATAAGATAACACATGCTGCTTCCAATAAGAACAAATGTGTTACTTTACTTTCATTGATACATGGCTCTCTGTTTGGATGAATGAATTCTTTTTTTACATTTCATATCATTTCACCACATCCCTTTGTTTATAATATTGCCAACAACACATGCATTAATGATGTCCTTTTAAATTTTTTATGCATCAGATACTTGATTTAATAAATTATCTTTTATGTTATCCCAGTTTTGTAATGTTTATATTGGGGTCAAAAGGCAGGCTATAATAAGTGGGGCCTTTGAACACACAATCAACTAAAATATAAATGGAAAGGGAGAGAGTAAAACATGTGAAATGGCTAATATCATCAACTTTTCCCTTCGTCAACTATAATTAAGGCTCCAAAACCTTTCTTTTGAGGTTCACTTGAGTGGATTTAATGAAGCTATTAGTGATAAGGAGGGTTTCTCTCCGATAATATGCCAGCTTGGTAGTGATCAAGGACTTATAGGCCAAATTTTCCCTAGAATTTTGAGGAATGGAATAAGAACACAAACGACCACCAACAACACTTGTGGTTTGTAGGTACTCTTATTTTAGCATTTCACTATTTTTCATGATGACCAAAGACAGGGGAAAGGGACACTACAACCTTGAGATGATGAAGTGGTTTCATTGGATCATTGATTTTTCCTTAACAACTCTACATTGACATGTTCATATTTGAGGGTTCTCAAAAACTCCTTACAAAGCACTTGCCCCCAAGTTAGAGCCATATGCTATCTACTAGTTTGCACATGGATTAGAATGTATATTCTAGAATTTTGGATATAAGGGGATTCCTATAGAAGGAAGCGTATGATGATAAATATGCATGACCTCAAGATTACAGTTTGATTGATGTGTCCATGACACATGAGAAACTAGTGTAGGATTCAATGTGATGTCCCAAGAAAAAAGTTATTAACTGCAACAATTTTATTTTTAGAGTGAAAATGGCCTTGGAAAGACAATGCAACTCACCTCTTGTAGCCTATCTTATGGGTTCAAAGGGAAATCAAATATTTCTCTCATCATGCTATCATGTTCAATAGGAAGGAGGGTCCTTGATATGTACCAACATTTATTACATCATGGTGAAGGACAATTTGGTGGCAGCTATAAGGGAGTCGAAGACATGTTTGAAGAATCTGAAGATGAAAAATCACATGGTGGTGTCTTCCCTATTACAAAGGGGAGTCTCATGGGCTCCCTTGAGGATGATAATGTTGACCAAGAAGAAATTTATGAGAATTTTTAGTTTAATGCCTTTAGTGATAAAGATGTTGCTCCAAAGGAGGATCAATGTGGTTGGCTTAAAGAAACCACTAGAGACAAGAAAATGGGCATGGAGTACTGGGTGGATGATCCTATTTTCATCATCATCAGAGACCACCATGAAAGTTTACTTCCCAGTGAGACATGGGTGGTATACAATAATAACAAATGAAGAATTAGAACCAGGGTTTAGAAGAGATAACATCATTGGCCTCATGGGATATGATGATATGCTCACTATCCTAGAAGGACATTACAAAAAAATGAGTTAGGCTGAAGAATTGAGGTGCATAGAAGATCTAGGATATGAAGTCTTGGGGGCTTAAAGGCATAAATTCCTATTGGAAAATGCAAACCTCAGACACCAAACCATGCTCATGATAATGATGAAATTATCATTGTTTTGGACCCAGAAAGTGAGCAAAACAATTACACATTTATAGCCCTACATTTGGAGGTTGTTAACTTAAAGTCTTCATGCATGCCATCTAATGAGAACACAGGAAAGGAGTTTTTGTAGAGGGCTAAGGTTAAGTGTGTTAGAGACAAGATTTTAGGACCAATAAAAGGACCCTAAAATTAACCTTCTAAAGGGTTGCTATGTGAATCAGATTCTGTAAGTTTGAATAAAGGTTTGATTCAAAAACAACACCAGGGATGACATGATAAGGTTTTCATGATTAGAAAGAGCACCATTCTTTGAGCTCAAGACATGATACAAATAGGAGTGTTCTCGGCCCTAGAGACAACCTTTTCTCTGCTAGAATGAAAATATATTTTTCATGAACTAAAGAGAGTCTGAATGTGGATGTTTGCACAAGAGCCTTAGAGGGTGGATTTAATGAAGTTATCAGTGATAAGGAGGGTTTCTCTCCCATAATATGCCAGTTTGGTAGTGATCAAGGACTTATAGGCCAATTTTTTCCTATAATTTTGAGAAGTCATGATCCCATGTTATCAAAGGAAGGGAATGAGGACACTAACCCACCAACAACAACACTTGTGGCTTGTAGGTACTCTTATTTTAGCATTTCACTCCTTTTCATGATGACCAAACATAGGGGCAAGGGACACTACAACCTTGAGATGATGAAGTGGTTTCATTGGATCATTGATTTTTCCTTAACACCTCTACGTTGACATGTTCAAATTTGAGGGTTCTCAAAAAATCCTTACAGAGCACTTGCCCTAAAGTTAGAGCCATATGTTATCTACCAGTTTTCACATGGATTGGAATATATATTCTAGAATCTAGAATATAAGGGGATTACTCTAGAAGGAATCCTACGATGATAAATATACATGACCTCAAGATTACATTTTGAATGATGTGTCCATGACACACGAGAAACTCTTGCAGGATTCAATGTGATGTTTTCCTAGGAAAAAAGGTATTAACTACAACAATTTGCTTTTTACAGTGAAAATGGCCTTTGCAAGACAATGCCAATCACCTCTTGTCGCCTATCTTATGGGTTCAAATGGAAATGAAATCTTTCTCTCATCATTCTATCATGTTCAATAGGAAGGAGGGTCCTTGATATGTACCAACATTTATTACATCATGGTGAAGGACAGTTTGGTGGAAACTATAAGGGAGTCAAAGACATGTTTGAAGAATATGAAGAAGAAAAATCACATGATGGTGTCTTCCTTGTTACAAAGGGGAGTCTCATGGCTCCCTTGAAGATGATAACATTGACCAAGAAGAAAATTTTGAGAATTTTCAATTTAATGCCTTTAGTGATAAAGATGTTTTTGCAAAGGAGGATCAATGTGATTGGCATAAAGAAATGAATAGAGACAAGAAAATGGGCATGGAGTACTGGGTGGATGATCATATTTTTAACATTGTCAGAGACCACCATGAAAGTTTGCTACTTATATAGATAGGAGTGGTATATAATAGTAACAAAGGAAGAATCAGAACCAAGGTTTAGAAGAGATAACATCATTGGCCTCATGGGATATGATGATATGCTCATTGTCCTAGAAGGACATTACAGAAAAATGAGTTAGGCTAAATAATTGAGGTGCATAGAATATCTAGGATATGAAGTCCCGAGGGATTAAAGGCATCAATTCCTATTGGAAAATTCAAACCTCAGACACCAAACCATGCTCATGATAATGGTTCTTATTTAATTAGAATTAAAAGTTGACTTCTTGAAATCTAGGTAACTTCTATAAAATTATGATCTCACTTTAAGTATAAGATTATTATTAATACATGCATTTATTACAACCTTTGCCCGCATTTTCTCTTCGTTTTTATTGATATTTACACACTCAATGAGACAATACCTAAATTTGTAGGACCTGTACTCTCCTTAGGGTACGTATAGATCATCTGATGGGGTTTTACCATTCACCCTCCCCATTGTGATCATGGAAAAGTCCCAGGTCTTGGTGATTGCAATATAGAGTTCTCAAAGTGGTTGGTGTGAACCTCATTATCCATGATGAGAACATGGGTTCATAATAAACAAAAAAATTACGTTCAAGATCTGAGTGTCACCAAGTCTAAATCAAAATCAATTTGCAATTTTCAAACTTCATATTGTCAAATATAAATGAGAAAATTTGTTTAGTAAATGGTTTTGTGAAAATTTTTAGTGACATTAGGATTATTTTGTAAACTTTTATAGAACAAAATTATGATGCGATGAAAGAAAAAATGCATTCCTTAGGATTTTGGTTAATGCATATTTTCTTTGTAAAGAAGGTTGTTAATATTGAAACAATGTTTCTGGAACCTAGAAAGATCAACTTTATTTTTTTTCTTGCTTTAAATTTGTTAGTTTGAAATCATGTGCATATCTCCCTTTATCATCCTCTTGAGGGTACACTTTAAAATATCTTGGTTTGTATGGGCCTGACCCAAGTTTAGAGGTGATTTAGCCAAGAAAATCCCAGCACTACTGGCCGTTTCGGCAATAGTCTAGTTTGAAATCATGTGCATATCTCCCTTTATCATCCTCTTGAGGGTACACTTTAAAATATGTTGGTTTGTATGGGCCTGACCCAAGTTTAGAGGTGATTTAGCCAAGAAAATCCCAGCACTACTGGTCGTTTCAGCAATAGTCTGTGTAGCGCAGACTAAGGTCTCACCCGAAGTAGTATGGGAGGGTGCTAGAACCAGGTTTCCACACCCTGGGGATGTCTGATGGGCTTCTAGAGGTCTGTATTTTGACCCTATGCATATTTGCTACATCCACTTGTTATTCCTTTGCAACCTATGTTGCTGGTTCCGCACAGCCCTACCCGGGGTGCGACCCATATCATACCCAAGTTTCGTGCTAATTACCTAATTACTTAACTTGTGTGTGTAAGATTAACGGTTATTATAGCATATTCAGAAATCATATAAGTGCATGCAATACATAAACCAATATAAACATAAAGAAGGAAATGTACAACAAATACACAAAAATAAGAATCAACTTCTCTTTATTAATATTCCATCCCAATTACAGGCTCAACACCACCCTACGCACTGAGTTTTAGGCGTCTGCGCACTGAGCTACAGACTCTACTAGGCCTCTACGCACTCAGCTGCAGAGCCTCTTCCTACTACTATGACCCAATACACTTAGAATCCTACTCTAAGCTTGAACCATTCCTTCGCTATTTTTCTCTCCTTTACAAATTAAAGCCTCACTCTATTTATACAATCCCATGGTCCGCAGACCATGGGTAGGCCGACATGACTTTACATTACATTACATTACTTTAGGGCGGACAACCCTATGACTTAACCTCTACTTCGTGCTCCGTGCCCGCAATTCGCAGAGTCTTTACAAAAACTTTGACCAAAACATGGGCTTTGAGCCCCAAAACATGTTGTGGGGCGATTCCATGCCCAACAGGCCCCCAACACAACCATCATGACTCATCCCCAGTCACTCTATTGGTGCGGCGATCTTGGCACGGAGCCCATCCAATTATTCCCGTACTGCCCGAAGGTCCGTGGCACACTGTTCTATGGTTTGCTGGACCAGTTTCATGCATTCCTTTGATGCTTCTTTGTGAGGATCTGCTACCTGCCTTAGTGCATATATCTCCTACATTTGTGCGAGCTTTCCCTCAATCTCAGCCATAACGGTGAAAGCCTCATCGGCCTAAGGCTAGATGCGCACTTTAAGAAGTGCCTCTTTCGGTCTTGCAGCATCCACCTATTCCTTCAGTGCCCTTGCTTGGTGCATCTTTGCCAGCCGTTGGGTGAGGATGATTATATGCACAGTTCCCCTTACACTATCATACTACTCATATAGTTCACGCGCCTCTGTTTCCAGGCATTGTATGTTGGGGTCCTCCTACAAGGATGTGAGGACATCAAAAGCTTGATCCAACATACCGGTACAGTCCCACACTGCCCGTCAAATTTCTTCCAGTCCTGTTTGAATCGCTCCAACGCAATGTTCTCTGACTTCTGGAGGAGTGGAAGGTTACACCTTTATCTGCAGCTCAACAATCTGGAGGTTCAGCTCCAGCTGCACTCATGTTGATTCCTCGTGCGCGCTTCGGACTCCACTTGCCAGACAGTGGATCCGCATCTCTGTTGGTAGGTCTGCGGTAATGGATAATTTTGGAGCACGTCAGCATGCTTCATCCACTGTTTGTGTGATCTGTTGATTTTGTGACACTAGCTCATCATGTTGTAGGCTGAGTTGTTTGATGTTGATCTTCAGCTCACTCAATACCTGGATCACATGGCCTTTTGGGTGCGTAGCTCTGTTGTTATGCCATCCTGCAACTAGTATAATGTGTCTTGTGGAAGGACAGCCAAATTTAGGCCAAGTCCCTTGATCCTGTCCATCACGGCTCTATCATCCTCATACTCCACTATTAGCGCTCCTTTTGGTAGCACTATGGTGTTAGCCATCTTTGTGCGTAGCAGCTGCTCTGCTGTTGATGTACCTGCTATGCCGTAGGTGGCTAATGCTCCTTCCTGTGGGGGCCGCACCTAAAGTTCCTAGAATCTCGCCCTTAGGGCCTCCAACATAATCTGTTGATCCATCATGGCTTCCTGTAGCACTTCCCGGGTGACCTCGTGAACCGTGTTGCCAATGTCGTAGAGGTCGCCTTCTGTCAGTGTAATCGGTTTGCTGTCCAGTTTGGATGCCTTGACCTTTTTCCATGGAACTGATCTCACCATGAAGCACAACCATTTTAGCTGGGTGGTCATTGTGCTTGGGTCCATGCCTTTTGCTGTGTTCTTTGCTCCCTGTCCTGTAGACAAGTTTTGGCCCCCTTCCTCTTGCATCCTGGTGGCCCCTATTGCTTACGCTGCTGCTGCTTTTTTAGTGGCCTTTGCTTGATCTGCGACTGCTTTAGTTGCTTCGCGAGCATCCCTTACCTCCATGGCCGCTTGTTCGTTGCACCTCTGCTGGGCCAACTTCGTGACATGCACCTTGGTTGCATCCTTCTGCTTTTGTGCTATTGTTCTATCCTTCTCCGTGAGATCTGGGGTGTGCAACTCGGGAGGCCATGATTCTAGCACTAAGAAGATCGCATCATCAATGGCGATGAAGGGAATATTGGTCCACTTTTACTCTAGATATCTACGTGCCTTGATATACACATTATGCATATCTACCTTGAAGTCTGCAAAGCTCAGTAGAATTTTGTACACTATGGGGGATAGGCATGGCCTCTTGTTGATCCACATCTAGATCCGCACCTCCATAAGCACCCAGAAGATCTTTGTTTCAAATATCTAGTAACCTAGAGTGACACATACTTTGCGGCCTCTGGTATGTCCTGTTCAATATTAGGGAATTGACTATCCTCAGGTAGTTCCCCTGTTACAAATAAAATCGACAAGAGCAACCACGCATAGTAGAAGGTTTTTCCCTACTCGACATTTTTTCAGTTAGTTAGGAACTCCTCGTAGAGGAACTAAGCCCAGTTGTGTTACAGGGAAAAGTGTTTATGCAGAACTTCTAATCCCACTAAGGTGTGGTAGCTACCTTAGAAGCAAACAAAGTAAAGCTACTTTCATTTTTCCTTTATGAAATATAGATGAGAGAAGAATAAAGGAGACCAACCTCTATCTTGTGCTTGGTTCGTAGTTCGATTCCTCTCTCTTCTGATAGTCCTTTGCTACTTGCTTCCCTGTACGCCCAGCTTCACAGAGTACCTGTAGAATCAAAGTAGCATAACACTATACAAGAACATGGATCTATAATCATAAGCAATCTAAGATCAGATGTAAATTGACCATACAAATGCATGAAACATAAATGACACAAGAGTATGGAGGAAAACTTGAATAGCTTTTATTGATAATCAAGAAAGAGCCAAGAGAGTTACAACCCGCTGTTCTGACCCAGCATCATCCTCTCTGCAAGTAAGCCCTTCTTCACCTCATGCAAAGCTTAGATCACCCAACACTATGATGTTGCCTCAAGAAACCAACAGCAATTCCTTACAAGATGCAAAATTCCAGCCTCTGGATCTATGGGATGAGGGATCCATATATAGATATCTGTAAGGGAGATGAGTTAGCTGGTGATTTGATTAGTGTCTTCCCTCTAATAGTTCTTGCTTCCACATGGAGATTGATGATCTCTTACTCATCCTTGGTCGAATTAAAGGAGGCAAGTGTCACAGGAGAAGTTTCTGGAAGATTCCATGCCTCTCCACCTCGCGGATTGACACTTCCATTTGTCACTTCTCGCCCATCGCACCCCATAGAAGGGATTTTTGAAATGCAACGCGCCCACAGAGTGTACTTAGGTGAGATGCAACACACTTTGCCTATGGAGCAGGTGAAATGATCTTGTTTTGACCAGTTATGACCAGTTTTTCATGGAGAACTTCTGGGAGAAGCTGTAATCAGTTGACCTTGTTCCTTTAGGGGTTGGAACAAAACTTTTAGGGACTTAGGAGCCCTAGGTTTATGGACATTTTGTGCTTGGGGTTGCAATGCCCAAAAATGCCTATAACAGTTTCCCCCTAAAGCATGAGGTCGTTAATCTTTTTGATGTCGGATGAAATGCTTTATCATGAGGATCTGAAGTTCTTTCAAGCTGGGACGAGACCTGTAATAAGATATGATACAATACATTATCTTCATAATATTTTCATGATCTAGCTGAGGCGGGCATTCCCATGCTCAGATTTATAAATTCATTTTCATGTACATAGGACAGACAATCGTCTGAGTGTAGACTGATGATTCTGGTAGAGCCATCATCCCTTAGATTGGATGATTATCTGTGCAGCAATGATGCACATTTGACGTCTTTATTTTCCTGAATATATATCGCAGCCCGAATGGATGAAACTAGATCCGGGGTCTTCAATCTCGTTCGATCTTCACTCTAAGTACAAGTCGATCCATGTGAGAGATGTTGTGGAGTTGAACATGGAAATACATCGCCTGATTACCAGCCAATGATGTAAGATGTTAACAGGTGCGAGAAGAATCACCAATAATGATAATGATCCTCAAGGTACTGCAGTACAATTCACGTGGTGTGAATAAGGGCTTGCTGTCAAACACCACGCAAAATCTTTCGGTCGAAGGCCATTGATGTAAACCTGTTGCCGGAAGTGAGAAAATTGCCATTGAGGCATGCAAGCTTCAAAGTACTGAAAGGGGTGTCCCTAGATCGACTTCTTTGATAATGAGCTGATGTCGACAAGAAGTGATCCGTCATAGAAGGGCCTTAATGAATCCCACATCAATGACATGGAACGGAGCAAATGATTTTAATGGAGGTGATAATGATCTGGTGATATAAGGTTCAGGGTGGCAGTAATGAAAGAATGGAGCGTAAATGTATTTCAGCGGGTGAGACACAGGTGAATTCTCTGAGTGACTTCTCTTGAACATATTGGCAACACTAACGTGATGGATTGGTAGCACTAACCCCAAATGTGGATGGTGTGATGGGACCATGGTGATGTGACCGGTGAATGAAACAACCCAACCCGACTTGGATGCGGAGTGAAAGTGTCATGTTCAAGAGTGACTTGATACCAACAAAGTTTCTTCAAGTTTTCTTCCCAATTTTTCCCCAGTCATTGCTGACCAGTACCTCTTTATTTTTGTCAAGCTTGACGAGGATAACATATGCTTGTTCTATAATTTGCCCTTCGGGCAAACCCATCGCTATGTTTTAACGAGCCTAGCGATAGTGAAACTCGTTCTTGTCTGCTATGGACAAGTTTGTCGCTATTAGGTTTTAACGAATTTAACAACAAAGATAACTCGGTCCTTTTCATTTTTAGAGAGTCTGAAAAGGGACGTAAAGGAAACTCCAAAATTCCTTTTTCGTCATCTAATCCCTTAAGTCCGAAAAAGTATAAAACAATACAGAAGGGATGAATTTTCGATACTTTTAACGAGCTGAACAAAACAAGCGCTCGATCATTTTGTGTAATAATCCCTCAGGTCCAAAAAGATTAAAATCTAAAGGAGGGATAACACTTCTGGTCCCTTTAACGAGCTGGAGAGGCCAATGGCTCGGCAATCTTTTCATATTTTACAAGTCAGTTGAAAAGAGCTTAAAGGAGACTCGTCTTTTGAGGAACGGGTGATAAAAGTGGGTAGCAGCTGATTCCAGGTAAGGTTTGGAATTTTCCAATCACGGCAGTGTTACAAGGATGGCTAGCGGGATCACTCTTCGCAGCTATTCCTCAAAAGGGGTAAACAATCAAATGGAGGTGAATGATCGGCCAATACAGAGTGGAGGTGATGATGGGAACACGACCAAGGCTTTAAAGGCTGAAGTACTACATTCACGATGATTATTTACCGGGAATTGGTTCATTTTTTATTGAGCTTAAATGCGGGGAGAAACATTTGCTCATGACTTATGTTTATTTTTTAATGAGCTTGAACTATGCGCTAAAACTGCTTGATTAATCCAGTCATATAATAAGAATGTCTCATATATGAAAACGACAATTTTAGAGTTTTGCCCCACATCCTTCATTTATGCAAGTTAGGAAACGACCAATCCTACGAGTTTAAAGGGTTAGAGGACCTACAAATTTAAAAAATAAATAGTCGCTCTTTGCTTGCACACCAAAAGGTTTGCATGCCCCCAGATATAAAATAAAGCTTCAAGGTCACCTATTATTCTACCGAAAAAACATTTTTTTTATCAGGAAAGGTCTACCTCTTTCAGGTTACCAAAGATTGTTCTATTCACAGTGCAAAAAAAACACTTCTTCGGCGATGTCTACCGAAATAGACAAAGGTGAGCGGTGCAAATGCCTCCACTCACATAATCTTGACAAGGGAATCTTATTCCAGTCTAACCCCCTCTTCCAATCACGGACGGGAGTACAGAACAGTCATATATCTCTCGCGGAAACTTACCCTATACCCGATGTTTTCCTGCTGAAGCAGACCAGGGTGCATGCCCCTTGGGTTTCAGTCATGTCCCCAAAGCACTCGCGCTCATCAGGTGGACGGACTAGGGATTGATGAGACATTCCTTGTGTGAAAAGACCATTCAGGGATGGTATATGACTATTTGCTATGAGTGATCTGGGAAATGAAAGCTGGTCTACGAGCTTGACTACTCTTCCTTCGTGTGGAAAACACATTACTCTAAAGAGTGATGAGACAATGGATCCCATGCAATAAATATAGTCTCGTCCAAGGAGTAGATTATAATCCAGGGGTCCTTGGACTACCATTACGTTCATTTGAATTGTTTTCCCTCTCAATGTTATGGGCACATTGGGAAGGATCCCTAATGGTCGACTGGTTCCTTTGTCAAAGCCTATTAGATTTCTCATCTCAGGAAAAAGCGATGGAAAACCAAGAACTTTCCAAGCAGTCGAGGAAAGGATACTCGTAGAAGCCCCTTCATTTATGATGGTACCAGCCATAACCATTCGATATATTTGAGCAATGATTCGGAATGGTATACTAGCTGGTAAACGGGATCTGCCTAGTTGATTCCAATCGAAGGAAACAACTAAGTTGCTTGGAGGTGGGACTGAATAGACGGCCGGGTACGACTCTGACGAACTTCCTTCCTGTGGTAAAGGAATGGGTAAATTGCTCCCATGTTCATCAGAGTCTGTGCTTACGAAAAGATTTTGGACAGTGTCATCCTTGTTCTCTTCGGTGACTGTATCATCTAAATATGGAACCTCTGAAGGTAAGACCAGGTCAACTGCCGTCTCGACCTTTTGACTTTCGTCTGGTATGGATTCAGATGGTTTGCCTTCAATGATAGACGCTTCAGCCGACCACCTGGGAGGGTCAGCCGAATTTTCAACTAGTGACGGACTCGGCAAGAGTTTTTTTATATCCAGGAGGAAATCGTAACGGTGAAACTGGACGATCGTCCAAAACTCTTTCAGCCCCGTCTAAGAAGGGAAAACGGTGGACGGCATGATCGCCTTCGCATAGTTTACAAGGAAATCTATATTTTCCTTCTTTTCCTGGGGCTTCACTTTCACTAGTCGATGGTGTGTTTTCAACGTGACCATCAGAGGTTGACGACATCGGGTTGTGCAAACGAGGAGACCGGTCCCTTAACATCTGAGGGATGCAAGGACAATCTCTATGATAGTGGTCTCCTTTGCAAATGACACATGGCGATTTAGGCCTGGTCGGTGTAGTGTGTGGATTTTCGCTAGACGACGCTTGGTTGCCCCCTTTCGCTTTTGGCTCCTTCTTCTTCTTCTCTTTCTTCTTCTTTTCCTTCTTCTTCTCATATACTTGATTTTTGGCTTTACCATCCCCATCAAGTGAAGAGGAAGGAGGAGAGGAAGAATTGGAGGAAGTAGATGGTTGGGGGGTAACTCTGGATTCGTCTAGTTGCTGAATCGATTGTTCAGGAATTGCGGTGTTCTGAACGACAGAGGTTGAGAAGAGCCATACTGGCAAGCCAATTGTCAACCCTGGAAGCGACAATGTGGCCATATGGGGTGCACCAAAATCTCCCTAAGAGGAGAAGGGACTAGGATTTCCTCCAAGGGGAATTCCTTGGTTGGTGGACTCCATTTTCTCAACCTAAGACCAATGTAGGAAAGGTGATGATTATTCCATTTAAAATAAATTTTAGACGCTTTGACACAACTTGTTTTTTCAATTTTAAAGAGTCGAGAAAAAACAAAAGATGACTCTAGTCGCCTTCGATTTTTAATGAGCCTGAAGTGACAAGTGCTCAGATGGACCTTTTCCGTTAAGGAGTCTGAAAAGGAATGAAAGGGACGGCTCTGGAAATCTAGGCAGAGGGATTACCAAACCAATCGCAAAACTGCAGAATATTTTTTATGGTATGACAGTCAATCTTCTCGAATGCTGTGTTCAGTGCAATGCGATCGATAAGGCGGCAGACACGGCTTCCTATGGATAAAGGATTAAGCCTATTGTGGTCTCCCAAAATATACTCAACGGTACGTGGGAGCACAAGTCCGTACTGGCACTTATCGTCTCAAAGTGGAGGAATCATCCAACCAATAGTGAGAACAACAGTTACTAGGCTTTATGACGCCAGAATATGTCTCTAGCCTAGACTTCTAGATGTTGTGTGTTAGGTTCCAAAGTGTTGTTAGATTCATTAAATTTATTTTATAGTTGATCTTTCTTAAGAAATTTTCCTTTCAGGTTCACTGTGTGATGTAGATGTACAATTCCTAAAATGAAATCTAAGATGATAAACAGTCTTTTATCTTCTTTGTGCAATGAAAATCCTAGCTACTAAGGAAAGAGAGACAATATTCTTTCACAAAGAGCAAAGAGCACGCACTATATGCACTGTCCTAAATCAAAGCAATCAAACAGTCTAAATGCAAATGCACATGCATGTATATGTTTTCAGCCTTCTTAATATGTGAATGATAAAAAGAAAGCTAATGTGAAAACCCGAATTACTTTTCAAGCGACAAGTACTAACAAGTTTCTTTTCAAAATCAAAAATGAAGATAATGACAACACTTTGCGATTTGGAAATGAATACTTGCTTTCGACACTAGAAAAACTACAAATCCAGATCAAATACAATAGTAACAGGGTAATCGACTATCAAGAGCAATCAGACTCGCTTCTATGACTGAAAATGACTCTTGCGACACTTTCAAATCAAGAAATGATAGTACAATTACGTTACTTTTTTGCAAAGGAGAACTAAAAATGACTCAACAAATACACAAAAACATTTACAGTTCTTTGAACAATGGAGGCAGAATAACAGCAAGGAAAAGGGGTTTCAAATAGAGGTATATTGACTACAGGTAGCAAAATTCATGAATAGAACTGAAAAGAATGAACACAGAAACCAAAATTGAGGAACAATGCCTAGTCTGATCAGCGCACCTGTAACACAGTGAACTTGAAATGTAGCGCACCTACTACACTCGCGAAGTGTGCTGAATTTCAGATTCACAGAACAGAGACTGCGCTGGGCTAGAGATGAGACTTTGCTTGGGCTCAGGGTCACAGTTTGCAATTCAGTTCATGGATTTTGGTCGAGCAAGTGGCAATCAGTAAATCAACAATGGGGGTAGATCTAAGGAGGTTACTAGAGCCACCACAAGGGCAATTAGAGAGTTTGTAAATCAGTTGTTTAATTCATAAACAAAACCTGGAGATTGACTGAAGCGGCATTTATCTACTTTTCATTCGCATAGCAAATGCAGTTCGAAAGCTACCTGGCTCGACTTCAGGCTTCATCTGTAAGTTTATAAAATCAACAACAAGATAGATAAACAAACAACCTAGTCGATCCCCAGTGGAGTCTCCATTTCGTTACAGAGAAAAGTGTCTATGAGAACTGCTAATCCCACTAAGGTGTGGTAGCTACCTTAGAAACAAACGAAGTAAAGCTACTTTCGTTTTTCGTTTATGAAATATAGATGAGATAAGAATAAAGGAGACCAACCTCTGTCTTGCGCTTGGTTCCTAGTTCGATTCCTCTCTCTTCTGATAGCCCTTTGCTACTTGCTTCCTTGTACGCCCAACTTCACAGAGTACCTATAGAATCAAAGTAGCATAACACTATACAAGAACATGGATCTATAATCATAAACAATCTAGGATCAGATGTAAATTGACCATACAAATGCATGAAACATAAACGACACAAGGGTATGGAGGAAAACTTGAATAGCTTTTACTGATAATCAAGAAAGAGCCAAGAGAGTTACAACCCGTTGTTCTAACCCAGCATCATCCTCTCAGCAAGTAAGCCCTTCTTCACCTCATGCAAATCTTAGATTACCCAACACTATGATGTTGCCTCAAGAAAGCAACAACAACTCCTTACAAGATGCAAAATTCCAGCCTCTGGATCTCTGGGATGAGGGATCCATATATAGATATCTGTAAGGTAGATGAGTCAGCTTGTGATTTGATTAGTGTCTTCCCTCTGATAGTTCTTGCTTCCACTTGGATATTGATGATATCTTACTCATCCTTGGTTGAATTCAGAGACGCAAGTGTCATAGGAGAAGTTTCTGGAAGATTCCATGCCTCTCCACCTCGCGGATTGACACTGCCATTTGTCACTTCTCGCTCATCACACCCCATAGAAGGGCTTTTTGAAATGCAACGCACCCACAGAGTGTACTTAGGTGAGATGCAATGCACTTTGCCTATGGAGTAGGTGAAATGATCTTGCTTTGACCAGTTCTGAGCAGTTTTTCATGGAGAACTTCTGGGAGAAGTTGTAATCAGTTGACCTTGTTCCTTTAGGGGTTGGAACAACACTTTTAGGGACTTAGGAGCCCTTGGTTTATGGATATTTTATGCTTGGGGTTGCAGTGCCAAAAAATGTCTATAACAAGTTGAATTGGACCCCCTCTGTGCATTGTTATGCCAGTGCAACTACCAGCACTGGTACCTCATCTCTGTGACATTTTCGCATTACCTTCCTAGCCAAGAGTTCGGTGGCTACATGCACCCCTTTATCTTGAATGTTGTTGATTGCGTAACCCCTCTTTTTCTTTTCTAGCTTGTATTTCTTCTTCATGGCCTCTGCGAGTGCCAAATCTCCACTTTTTCCAGATATCTCTGTGGGGTGCTTTCCTTTACAGAGGATCTGGGAAATCCTGTGGATAAGGTCCGGCGTGATGGGAATAGGCTCCTCCAGCCATAAGTACCCATCATGCCCCAAGCATAGTAGTTGCCTGATGATGAAACTTGTGATAGTCGTGCGGTGAAAATGTGGAATCCATAGTAGCTGAAGTAGTCTGCCTTCTCCACATCTTGTAGCCATTTCTGCGGCTCTAGCGTCGTAGCTGACCCCTCCGTGCTCTGTTTCATGAGGTTCTCAATCTCTAAATGTGGGAATTCCATGAGGTCCCAATCTTCAAACTTCATTATGGGCACGCGCCCAGGGCCGAGCCCTCAAACACAATTGCATTGGGGAGGAGTGGGGTTTGGAGTGCGCTCTTAGTGGCATACAAATCCTTGGGTATCTTAGCCTTCCCATTCCACAGAGGAACGTACTTAGGAAATTTCGCTGCAGCTGGTGCCCTCTTCCATTTATTCTGCTGCTTCTATCTCATTTATGAGAACCTGTAGGTCCTCCTCATCATCATATTTCTCAATGGTGACAACCTTGCCCTTTTCTTCCATGGATAGTTTACCGAATTGTGGATTGTGCGGGGACATATAGACTGGTCCCATTGCCTGATTATCTTTCTTTGGCCTTAGTGTCTGAGGCAATTTCAAGATTTCTGGCATGATCCCAGTGTCTTGAGGAACATCATGCACTGTGGGGTTTCGCGTGGCCTCATCGGTGGTTTCTTCTACATAGCCCAAACCTCTCCTGGTAGCTGTCATCATGTTTGAGTTGTATGTGGTCATTCGTGAACTTCGAGGCTCAAATTTCACTTGGCGCTTAACACTCTATGCTCTACGTAATTTCTCAAATATCAAATGACAAAGTGTTGCCTCTTGGTTAGCCCTTGGAGTTTTATATCTCCGTTTGAATTCAAATCCGACCATTCCCCCCAATTTTGAGCCATCAATGCTTTCTTGGTGGCAGATTTCCCTAAATCTAGCTCTTAATTCATGTCTTAAATGCCCGTCACCTGCTCCCTTGTGCCTTAAATTGGACATCGCGTCGTGAATAGTGACACCAATGGTTACTTCCCAGCCTACCCACGTGGCAGCATAGCCCCCTGTGCTTGGGTGCGAACCTTTTGTCATGTTGATTAAGCACACACGTCCCTCATCGCGCAGTCCCCAAATAGACTCTTTTAGAGTCCCGTGCTCTCTTTCAATTGTTTGAAACATTGAGACTGTGCTCCCTATGGCTAGTCAGGTGGTGGCACCACTTGTGCCAGACTTCAACTCGCTTGTGAGCATAGTCTGCGGAAACTCCTCAATTGTTTGCACGATCTTCGGTGTCGTGCATTCCGTTGTATGTAGTGCATTCCCGTGGTTACTTTGTTTGGTGAGGTGTGGTTGTAGCCATGGCAGCAAAGTCATGAATTCTCAGCGACACTCTTCTAATGTCGTGGTACGATCATCTATATCTCTCCTTGTCCTCCTTGGTTTGAGACATACCTACATGATCTCATTTTCCAGCCTCTTGATCTCAGCATCCATCAAAAGGATTTTCTTCCTCAATCATACCCGGTCCTTTTCGAGTTCACGAAGTTTAAGGTTCCCTCGTTGGATGGCTTCCTGAATCCTTATATGTTCGTCCTCACATAGATGTGTGATTTCTTCCTCCTTGCCATCGCGCACTGCCACCACTACAGGGTCCAGTACGTGTGGATTTCTTTTTGTATTTTCTTCAGTAATTATTGTGTCCACTTTGTTCCGCACCTATGGAATCATCTCCGCATTCAGGGTTTTGCACATGGCCTGGTAGGCCCATCGAACCGCTGGCACTTGTAAGTCACAATCAGTCTGTTTCGCTTGGTCAACCTTGTTCAGTACCCTACAAACCTTATCAAATGCTTCAATGTGGATACTTGGTAGCATGCGTCGCCTTTCCTACTACTGCGATTTGTTCCAATTCTTTATCCTAGGGCTAGTGTGCACTTGTGCGAGCTTTACAGCATAAGTATGTACCCATTGAGAAAGATGGGTGCGCAAGTTGTTCTACCCCTATTGACTGACTTGCATTTGAACCTGGGGTTTCCCAAAATGTAGGTGCATCATCCTTTTACATCCACGCCAGTCCTCAAAATTTCCTTGATGCGTACCCCACCATCACGCAGGTGTTGCACACAGTGCCCACTTCAGTGCATTGAACTGTTGTTGTTCTGGTACTGTGCTTTTAGATTTGCTCAAAAATTCATCCACTTCTGAAAATCCATTATATGTTGGCAACTCCCTTTCCTCTGTTGTCACGCAATGTAGTGATCTAACAATCATGTTTCAATTAAGCGTTGTTACTTCATGCAGCCAATTCTGCCATCACTCTATCTCTTCGTCTAAATCTGAAGTGCAGGAGCTTTCGCACTCCCATGAGATCCTTCCATATGCAATCAGATTCACCCCATATTCTTCTCGCATAGCTATCCTGTAAATACAATCGAATTCGTCATCACTATCATCGTCATGTACTGGTTCAGTGTATCGCACTCTTTTGGCTAGATCTAATGGTTCTACCACGCATAGTGACTTTTTCTCAAAGATCATTTTGCACTTCTTCAGATTTATGACTCTGTTCATCATGGTGGCCCACTCTATTCCTAGTAGCATGGGATAGGGATTTCTATCATCGACAATCTCTATCACTTAAAATTTTTCCTGCACGCTCACACCTTCAATATCGACCATTACCCCTTGTAATCTTCCCATGGAAAAATTCTTCTATTGGTTCGTCATTCGTAACTGAATAGGGAAGCATTGTAGCACGGGTCTGCCCATGCATTCCCATGTTTGCTTTGATAGTACATTCATTTCCGAACCGAGATTTAGGATTACCTGATCCATTTCATACTCACCAATTTGCGCAGTCAACGTCATTTCCCTTCCGGTCCACAATGCATGCTTCCCAAGTTTCCGAACCACGTGCAACTCTCTTGACCCCACGCACCTAGTGATAAGTTCTTGTAGTCCTTTGACTACCTTGCTATCCCAAAACAGTTTCATGCATGTCTCCAGAAAGGTAGTGAGAATTGAAGGATCCATCTCGGGTTCTAGTTGATCCTTACTACCTGAAATGGAGGCCTTTGTGAAGCTCTTCTTAGATTCCAAAAATGACTCCTTCATGTGTTCTAAATCAAATTTGGGTTCCTTTGTAGGGGCCTTGCGAACCCACGTGCTTTCTTCTAGCTGCATCCCTTTATCATCTCCCATGGTCATCTCGCTCCTGAGTATCATGTTTACATTTGGGTCTTCTTCGTGCGGCTCAGACTTAATCATTTGTAAATTCTTGTTCGGAAGGGGCTAGAGTGCCCCTTTTTTGCGCATCCTCACTATCAGTGAAGGGCAATCTTCTGCCTCATGATCCAACTGAGCATAGTAGCAACATGATATTCTTGTTAGGTTTGTACAATTGCGGGCATAGTGCCCTAGCCCTCCACAATTGTAACAAACTATTTGTCTGTGACCCCTTCCTGGTCCCATTCTGCCTCGACCCCTACCGTACCACTGAAACCGACCTTGCGCCATCCCCGTATTTGGGTCGAGGGCTTGTGTTTTGGTCTGCACTCTATAGGTAGGAGTCTGGTCCATCATTAGTTCATAGCTTTGGCAGGTGCATTCATCATGGCCTACTGACCTGCAGAAATTACAAAACAATTGTTGGGACGTCTACATATACTTCTGCAACAAATGACAATTATCCATGGTTTGTTTTCTCCATATCTAGTAGATCACACACCATGATGCAGACGCTGTGCTTAGCCCTTCCTGCTCCTCAGGTCTTAACAGTATCGGCCCTCCCCTTGCCAAGTAGTTTGTGAACATTAGACAGTAGTCCTTGTCGTGCCCTTGGCCTTTGCATTTTACACACCATACTTCCTCATGCACCTCTGGTCGAGGTGTCTTGCCTTTTTTCAGACTTTGCATTTTGAGACACAGATTCTACAGTTGCACGTGGATTTTCTAGACTCCCAACCCAGGGTCTTATATAGGGGTCTCATGCAATCTCATTGCCATCTCCAACGCTTCGGCCTGGGTGGAAATATTTTTCTGTGACAGTGCCATCCTTAAGTGTGGCATAAGTGAGGCCGCAAACCATGCGTGATGCTGTGCATTTGTTAACATCATATTGGCTTCGCAGATTGTACTCTTCAGCCTTTGATCCAAATCCCTTGGGGTCTCGCCTGGGAGCATCGTGATCTCTTTAAACCTAATGATTGATTGTGTTTCTGACTTTGGCTTGCAAAATTCCCTGTTCAGCGCAGCCTAGATCTCTACAATTCCTGCATTTGGGTGGTCATTAGAATGCTTGATATACCATGTTAATGCGCTATCCTGCACCACACTCACCAGTGTAGCCTTTTTAATATTATCATCCACGATGCCCTCTACTTCGCATATGGCTCTTACGATGAACCAGAATTGGTCTGGATCTTCATTTCCCACTCCTCTGAACACTAGTAGTTTGATCGCAATTGCCATACTGAACTATGGTGGTGGCGGAGGCGGGTTGGGTGGAGATGGAGGTGAGGGGGGTGAACGGGTGGCAGTGTGGGTGGAAGTGGTAAATGTGGAATTCTATATCTTATCAAACTGACCGCGCTTCTCGAAGAAACTTTCATGAGCTCCTCCTCGCTTTCCCACGAGGGTGAAATTAAGGGACTGTTTTCCAACCCTTCACTACTTCCGCTTCTGTAGAACTTCCTACTTTTCGTAGTCCCAAACATTAATTTATTTGCATAACCCAATTTTCACACAATAAAATCTTAACCCAAGTGTTCAAAGATATAATATATTTACCTTGCGGTCCCTTGAGAAAATTTCACTCTGCCTCACTGTAGCTAATGGTCGTATCTACCATGAACTCAGTGATAAATCCTCCTATTATTCAGTCGAGCCAATAGTACATATCTTGCATTGTCTTATCTTCTGATGCTTCTAGTCTGCGAACTAATTCCGAAGTCTAGACTAATGGTTTGTCGAGCCTACACATTCCCTGACTATCTGCTAACTTCACGATCCACTCATACAGCTCAGAAGGAAAGGATGCAAAGAAAATTTCGTGGTTTTTCGTATACAAGTAGCACTATAACAATTGTTCCTTAGATACTCGTGGATTTCTGTTCTCCTGCACTGCAGACTCGTGAATCTTCTTGTCCAACCACTCTTCAATTTCTTTCTTCGTTGGATTCCAGTGGCACGACATCAGACATCCTTTATGCAGATCCCTGTCCTGGAAACGTAACCATTTGTTGGCTTGTATGGGCCTGACCCAGGTTCAAAGGTGATTTAGGCAAGGAAATCCCGGTACTACTGGCCCTTTCGGAAACATTCCACGGAGCCCAGACTTAGTTCTCACCTGATGTAGTATGGGAGGGTGCTAGAACTAGGTTTTTGCACCTTGGGGATGTTTGATGGGCTTTTGGAGGTCCGCGGTTTTACCTAGCTCATACATTGCTACGCACACTTGTTATTCCTTCACAACCTTTGCTGTTGGTTCTGCGCAGCCCTACCTGGGGCGTGACTCGTATAATACCCAATTTTTGTGCTAATTACCTAATTACTTAAATTGTGTGTGTAATATTAATGGTTATTATAGCATATTCAGCAATCATATTAGTGTGCACGATACATAAACCAATATAAACATAAAGAAGACAATGTACAACAAATACATAGAAATAAGAATCAACTTCTCTTTATTAATCTTCAATCCTGATTATAGACTCGACACCGCCCTATGCACTCAGCTACCGCGCACTTAGCTCCAGACTCTACTAGGCCTCTATGCACTCAGCTGCAGAGCCTCTTCCTACTACTACGACCTAATACACTTAGAATCCTACTCTAAGCTCGAACCATTCCTTCACTATTTTTCTCTCCTTTACAACTTAGAGCCTCGCTCTATTTATACAATCCCATGGTCCATGAACCATGGGTAGGCCGACATGAATTTACATTACATTACATTACTTTAGGGTGAACAACCCTATGACTTAACCTCTACTTCGCGCTTTGTGCCCGCAATTTGCGGAGTTTTTAGAAAACCTTTGACCAAAACTTGGGCTTTGAGCCCCAAAACATGTTGTGGGGGAGATTCGATGCCCAACAAAATATAAACACTTTTTAGTCACAACAACTTGATGATGTTTAGGAGCACTAGTATGAACAAAATTGTAATAAGGGTGGAATTTTTCGTGTAAATGTTGAGATATATTTTTTATTTATGTATGACTTTTTCCTTATGAAAATAAATCAAGTTTCTTAATTTTCATTCCTTTTTCTCATTATGTCATCATTGTCATCTATTTCAATTTTATAGATATTTTTTATGGACACTTTCCTCTTACACTATTGTTTTGTATATGTAGATATACATGATTCCTAAGAGTAGATAGAAAGGGGATCTTCATCTTTATCAAGCATTGAATTTTCCTCTTGAGTGGAGAATGGAGAAGGTTCTTCTTAATAATTTGCTTGTAGAAACTTTCTTGATCTATTATAATGAAAATGATTGGCTTTTTGGATTAGGTGTTAGTGAGTTTGGTGCAATAAAAAATGAAGAGTTGGAAATATGGTATGATAATTCACCACTTGGCCCTTAGAATGTGTAACTTAGTTTTCATGATTATGCCTAAGCTTTTTCTTGAAGGTTGAATACTAAGTTTCTAAGGTGTTCTTTTCTATGGTGCCGTTTATTTTATTTCTCTATACAGGTCGTCTAGCCACATGGTGGTCACTATTTCCCAGCGAAAGTAAACTTTTTTCGAATTCCTAATATGGATTCCTATGGTTTTTAATGTTGTGATTATTTTACCTCATGGTTATTTTGGATAAGAAAATGTTTTAGGAATGCCAAACAAGACACTAGTGGACAAGTAAACAATTTTTTTTTATAATTGCAATGCTCATTCCATGATATCCTCTATTTATTGTTTGATTATATTTTCAATGTTTCTTTTGATTTTTTTATTTTTTTTTTTAACTATGAAATTTAAAATCCTTAGTATCATGTCCATTTAAACAACAACTAAATCTTGAAGATAAAATTAGTATTACACTTAATTGGTTGAAATCCTTTTAGTTGTTTTGTGTTAAAATATTTTCATGGCTATTACAAAAGTTTAATTTCATGTTGTTATTTGAGAATAGGTTGTTTATATACCTGACCAAGTTCATGTGTTAGAGAATGAAATGTTGTTGTGAATAAAATGACAAGGATTATATATCACACCTTAGATTATTTGTTTTCACAATTTATCTATACCTTGAGCTTTTTAGCATGTAACTAAGTTGACATGGTTGTGCCTAAGCTTTTCATAAAGGTTGAATACTATGTTACTAAGGTGTTCTTTTTCTATGATGACATTTTATTTTCTATTTTTATATAGCTAATTTGGCCACATAGTGTCAATTATCGCCCGACTGAAGAAAACTTGTTCGGGTTTCCTTTTTTTATGGGGGGAAATGGATTTGACATTGTTGATGTTGAGGGATATGTTATATAAATCCTTTATAGTCTACATTAGTTTATATTATAGTGTTCATCATCTTTCATGTCTTATACTCTACATTGTATCTTATTTTGTTTTCAAAAAAGGAGCTCAGTATTGATGGTAAGAAGCAGGAATTAAAGAAATAGCAGAACAATAACATTGGAGCAACAAATGCAAAAAAAGAGAGAGAAGAGAATCAATCTATTTATACCCTTAGAGCCAATATCCCACATAAGACACACACATAGAGACTGATGGTCAAGTCTTCATAGTTGGTGAATTCACCTGTAATGCCTTGGCAACACAATGATAATGTTTTTAAGTGATGAAACGATATTTTATATATAAATTGTAGTCCAACCAATATTAAGTTGGAAACTCATATTGTAATACTTGACATTTCATATAATATAATTTTTGTGCTTGAAATTATTTATAGTTGCACTTGATATTATTTAGTATTGTAATTAACATATGTAACTTTGTATGACATTGTATGACATTTTTTTTAATTTAGTTGCAATAAATTAGTTTTTTATATAATGAATATGAAACTACCAAGAAAAGATAAATGAATACTACAAATGATAAATTTGTGATTACAAATGATGACTAATTTTGCATATATATGACTATTAGTCGCTAATTTATAGTATCTTATAACACGACCAACATTTTGGTCATTAATTGGTTTTCTAGGGTGATCATATAGTAATATGTTTTGTTCTATATTTGGTAATTAATTGTGGCAATTAATCACTAAATCAATGACTAAATTAATGACCAATTTTATGACTAAATATACTACTAGATGATAAAATTGAGACAACTAACTAATGACTAAGATTAAAATGACTAAAAGTTGGTCTCGTTATAAGATACTCTAAATTAGCTACTATTGGTCAGCGACTGAAAAATGGTCATTTATATGCAAATTTTAGTCATTTTTTAGTAACTAATTAGCCATTTTGTACCACTGAAGTGCACCCAATTTCAGGATGATCTTGGAAGTGTTAGCGTTATAGTTTCTGAAGACAATCTAGTGAACCTATCACTTGTCTGAATTCTCAAGAGGTGGCACAACTACCAAGACTCAGTTAATGGGAGTGAGAAGGTACCAGATTGGGACGATTGTGGTCTAACTTGGTACAAGAAGAGATTTTTCAGAACACCAAAGATGGATCCTCATCCAGGCATGATGATGAGGATAAATGTGCCTTAGATAGAAAGGAGAATAAAGGGAATGGGATATCATCTCATTCCAAATCAAATTCTAGTGAGGGTAGTAAGAATAAGAACATGTAAAATATTACATGTTTTCACTGTCATGAGGTGGGACGTTATCCCACAAAGTGTTCGCACAAGAAGGTTGGTAAGAAGCCCTCAGGAGGAGAGGCAAGTGAATATCTTGCTTCATAATTCGAGTTGGATTTCACCCTCATCACTTGCATGGTGACATCAGTGATGGGTAGTGTGTGGTACCTGAATAGTGGAGCCTCACTCCATATGATGAGAAACAAAGATTTATTTTATGACATGGAGGAGAAGGACCTCCAAATGCACATCAAGATGGGAGATGATGTAAGGTATAGTGCGATTGGCATCGATATTGTTACCTTTCAAAGGGATTTTGGTTATCCTCTCACATTAAAAGGTCTCATGTATGTTCCAGGTTTGAAGAAGAATGTAGTTTTAATTTCCATGTTGGAGGACCGTGGCTATGATGTGATATTTAGCAAAGGGAAAGGTTTTCCTTCATAACATAGCCTCAATATAGGTGAAGCGGATCAAGGTTCATATGAAGAACCTCTACAAATTGGATGTAGAAGACTGCAATTCATTGAGGAAAAAAGAAGAGAAGGTGTAGAGCCGAGACACCAATGAGTTGTGGCATAGAAGATTGGGTGACCTGCACCATGGAGCTTTGAAGATCATGCATCAAATTTCTATAATTCTGACCAAGGGTACATTAGAGTAGAGAGACACATGAAAAGGGTGTACATTGGGGAAGTACACCAAATCTTCCTTTCATAATAAAGATAATTGAGCGCAACTGATCCTTGATATAGTTCACTCAGATGTGTGTGGACTGTTCTTAAAAACATGTACAGCCAAGCACAGGTATTATGTAATATTTTTTTATGATTTTTCTTGTAAGTGTTCGATTTTTTTCATGAAAAAGAAATATGAGACGTCATTAAATTTTTTAATTTAAAGCACTTATCGAGAAAGATTCTAGCAATACATTTAAATCTCTCAGAAGAGATAATGATGGAGAATATGTGTTAATGAATTTAAGAACTTGTGTGCATTAGAAAGAATTCAAGGAGAGTTAATAACACCTCATAACCCACAAAAGAATGGGGTGGCTAAAAGGAAGAACAAAAGTATTTTGGGATCTCCATTGGTGATGTTACATGATCAGGGCTGACCATTGCACTTGTGGGCTAAAGCATGAAATACAGTTTTTTATTTATAAAACAGAAGCCCTCATCGAATTTTCAGGATCAGTAGACCAGAAAATATTTTTCAGGTAAGAAACCAGATGTGGTGCATTCAAGATCTTTGTTTCATCAGTCTACTATCATATTACTAAGGATGCACGCAAAAAGCTAGAGCCAACAACTGAGTTGGGAATATTTTTTGGGTACACTAATACACCTCACAACTATCGCATGTACTTTCCATCAACCAGGATGACATTGATTCATAGAGATGTGAAGTTTAGTGAAGAGAATGCCATGATATGTTCCCTTAATACGGAGCTTTAGTTACATGCATATGAGGATATTTTAGCTCCAATGGAGGAACCTGTTGTGCTATACAACAACCCCCCCCCCCCCCCCCCATTTCATATTTTTAATCATAGTCTAAAGATAATAAATAAGAAATAGGTCCCCTTTAGGATATAAAAATCAATAAAACCTTTTGAGTAAAATACATTTTCCATACTTTTCATATAAAAGTTGCTTTATGAGTGTTTGGAACCGCTCATTGCAAATCGCAATTTCTTAAGACCAATGAACATCCATTTGAAAAGTTGTGATCCAATCAAAGTCATCGCAAATGCCTCATCGCAAACTTTTAAATTGAAAAGATCCATTTATAAACATGTCATGTGATATAACTATCTCATTTCACCTATCGGTAATCCTAATGAATAAGTTATGGCACTCAGTTGAAACCTTGCGATACAATAAGGCTACGCATATCGCATAGCGCCAATCCATAGGAAAACATTGAGACCACTCCACTGAAACATTGCAATGCGATATAACTATCGCAATTGCATATAGAATACCGCGCTCCCAATAGAAACAAGTAGCATATACTATGAAGACTCGCAATATAAAGTTAAATCAATTACGAAGGGAAAACATGGTTTGCCAAGTTTGAAAAGAACTCACCAACTCTACATGCCAGCTCATCACTCATCACAACAATACAAGGAATTCTTTCAAACATAGCGCTTGTAGCTCCCGATTTGCGATATGCGATGGCTCTACACATATTAAAACAATACAATCACTAATCGCAAAATTACAAAGTTGTGACACCTGTTCTAAAAGGACCATTGGAAAACTTGCAATGTGACATATATTAATTCGGCATTAGAGTTTCACGTTATGAGGATACGGTAATGCATTAATAGGTAGTTATGGTTACAATCCTTTAAGGATTTCATCCTTTGTGACTATGTACTATATGAGATCTTTTGATGCACATAACTGCTTTTAGTCTGTAATTAGTTGTATTGGCTCCTCTAAAAGTTTTTCACCTATCACGCTCCTCTTTCTCATTTTGTAGTGTAAATCTAGAATCATGTAGTCAGTCAATATGTCTAAGAGAGCTCGAAAGACTGAGGATCCCATTACAATGGAAGAAGGACAAGGAAAATTGGCGTTAATTTCAGATACTACCTATCTAGGCTTTGGTAAGATCTCGTGGCAAGGCATATATGCTTTGCTTGAAAATGAAGATCCAAAGTAGATAGAAGAAGAAGCAACAACTGATGGAACTAATAAATCAGAAAACACGCTCAATGATTTGGCCAGCTCTTTCCTCCATCGAATAGTGGCCCATGCAATGATTTTACCATATAACGATATGGTAAGATGGGTAGTCGAGAGCATTAACATAACAGAAAAAGCTTTCTTCCCAACTAATGGAAGGATGTTTGGATCCTTCAAACCTGAAGATGTCAAGAGAATGTATCGCTTGCCAGATCCCCAGTGACACTACAACAAATCATTCCTGGAAGCCTTCGCCGAGGAGAATGACATTGAATCAGACCATATCAAGAAATAGAGACACTTTCCTAACAAGCACAAACATGAGTGATATGGTATGTATTAGGTGGACTCCTTAGCATCCCCATATTTTTATGTTGTTGCTATGATGTGTAGACTCATTGGAAGCCCTGATTATGCTAGATTTTCTATTGAGATGGTTGCACTGATAGAAGTAGCGATAAAATCCTTTGTCATGGATTGGGAAACTATCCTATCGAATAAAATGGCTAGTCAAATACTGGATTATAGAAAGAATAGATTTGTCACTACCCGAGTTGTGCCCCCCTTCCATATGGGTGCTTACATAGTTGACACAATTTATTTTAATTCTGGCTTTCCCATACTAGGTTGGAAAAGGACTGTATAGGACCCAACCCCCATTCATATTTACCATAAATACTTATGGAAGTCTGAATACAAGAATCATTTATACAGGATTTGCCATGGTTTCATTTTACCCATCCATCAAGCTGTCTTTAATAAACCTTCTCCTCATCTATCTGACGAGGCTAGCATTGATTTAACCTCAATCAGCAGTTGGTTCGAGGAAGAGACGTTCACCTATGTTAGGGTTTATGGCAGTATTACATATCCTTATGTCCATCCACTTTACATTTTAGATAAACTATTAGACAGGGAAGTAGCCTACCAGATAGCAGAAAAAGGGATGTCTAGAAATTTTAAAGACTCCAAGAAATAATTGTGGCCTACCATTCCTCTTCACTGCGACAGTTACTCATTACATGATTTTAAACATGCTGAGAAAGAAGCAAACAAGACAAAGGATCTGAGTTTAGCCATTATCCATAAAAGACAATATCACCCGAAAAAGGTTGCTTTCAATTTCACCACTCAGATGAAAGTTAATAAATTATTGCATGAGGAAGATGAGTTTGATGACTTATTTGCTTCAGCAGAATTATTCTCAACAGTAAGTCATTTGGTAAAATTCAAATTGAGTGCTGAGAAAATGGTAAAATTCATGGAATATAGGACACAGAGGTTACTGACAGTACCTTTGGATTTATTAAGTACTACAACAATCATTCAGCAGGAAGAACACAATACAGAGCAAGTTATAAATAAGGTTTCTGGAGAAGTTGAGACAAGTGATAAGGCCAGTGGAAAGCTAAACACTAATGTTCACATTGATCCCATATTGATTAAATAATGGGACCAATTTGATCAATAGATCAAAAGTCAAAATGATCCTCAAAACATTATCACATCTGTGCCTCTTGAAACACAATGGCCCATTATTTTTGATATCGTGATTGAAGAGACACCTAGCAAAGAAAAACTAGAAAAGAGATAGAAATAATCCCTAAAAATCCTTCAGGGGAGATTCCATTGAATATTGAAGAGATTCCACACTTGGATTTGTTTTACAGCCCAAAACATAGGGTTGTAGTCAAGAGGCAGAGGAAAAAGAGGAAAGTAGATAAAACATCATCCACAACTCCTCAATCTTAATTTATGGATTTCATATGGAAAGATTCAGAGGTAAATCATTCTAAGGATTTGACTAAGTTATCTCAATTTTCTGGGGCATACTGTTATGAAACCAGCTCACAAAAAGATAGAAAAGATAGATCAATGCCTTAGAATTCAGCCTGTTTGAGGGGGCAACCTCCTTCACATTACACAAATGAATGTTTCTTTGATGATTCAAATGACAAAACCTCCTTTCTATATATAGGAGTCTAAGGAGTCACAATACAACCCAGCCGACCTAACAATAATAATATAAAGCCACAAAAATAACAGTCGAGGGATTCTATGGGCCATAGTAATAACAATATGGGGACAAATAGGGGCACAACAATATTAATAAGGGATAGAACTACAATAGTAATGGAGTAATCACTAGTATTATAGGGACCTAACATGGCCCTCTCCTTCAAAAAAGTGTTATCCTCAACACTTGAGTAGTTTTGGATGCTTCTGTATAAAATTATCATCCTCATATGTGGAATCTTCAGCAGATAAGCTCTTCCACTTGATGAGATACTCCGAAATTGATCGATTTCGTAGATATCGAGTTCTTGTTTCTGTCACCTATAACCTTCTTTAAACATGAAACATGGAAAACTGGGTGCACTCGAGAAGCTGTAGGAAGCTCCAATTTGTATGCCATAGTACCTATCTTTTGCAACACCTTGTACGAACCATAATACTTTGGTGATAATTTATTATTCTTCTTAGATTGCTTGGGGGACATTTGTTTATGTGGTTGTAGTCCTAGGAATACCCAATCACCTACATCAAAACTTCTTTCACTGTGATGTTGATCTTCCTATTGTTTCATTCTATTATATGCCAACACGAGGTTATTCTTTAAGAGTTGGAGGACTTGTTGTTGATGTTCGATGTGATGTTCCACTACTTGAACCTTAGAATTTTCTCATAAATATGATGTGATGGATTGTGGCTGATATCCATAAAGTGCCATAAATGGGGTCATTTTTGTTGTTGTATGGAAGGAAGTGTTATACCACCATTCGGCCAGAGGCAACCATTTGACCAGTTGTGTCTATTTATTAGATACAAAGCAACGAAGATATCCTTCCAAACATTTGTTTACTATCTCAGTTTGCCCATCAGATTGAGGATGATAAGATGAGCTATGAGCTAACTGAGTACCAAGACAAGAAAATAATTCTCTCCAAAAATTTCCAGTGAAAATGGGATCTCTTTCACTTACAATAATCTTTGGGTTTCCATGTAGCTTTTGAATTATTTCCATAAATGCAGTAGAAACTGTACTGGCTTTAAATGGATGTGATAATGCACAAAAGTGTGCATACTTTTTAAGTCTGTTAACTACCACCATGATGACACTCTTTCCCTCGGACTTGGGTAAATCTGTGATAAAATCCATTGAAACATCCTCCTAACATTGGCTTGGAATGGATAAAGGTTGTAATAGACCTGGGGTCTTAATTGTTTCAACTTTATTTTGTTGGCAAACCAAACATTCCACCACAAACTTTTGAATATCTGATTTAAGGCCATCCAAAAAAAAATCCTTCTTAACCCTGTGGTAAGTTTTTAAAAATCCTGAGTGCCCTCCTAAGGGGGAGGTGTGCAATTCCATAAGAATCTTTTGTTTGAGTTGGGAATTCTTACAAAGCTATATGCGATCTTTGTACCATAATGAATCATTTTGCTAGCTAAATGTATCAGATGTACTGGAATCTTGTTGTAACTTTTGAATAAGTGCCCACACTTCTTCACAATTCTTCCATTCCTCCATTGCTTCATTTATCCAATCTAGTTGGATAATAGAAATTGTGCACAACAATGCTTCCACATCCTCATCCTTTCTTGAGAGTGCATATGCCACCACATTTTGCTTCCCTTTTTTGTAGATGATGTCAAAGTCATAACCCAACATCTTTGTGACCCACTTTTGTTGCTCTTCAGAGGATAATATTTGTTATAAAAATTATTTAAGGCTATCATGATCTGCTTTTACCTTGAAGTGTCTTCCCATTAGGTAGGGTCACCATTTCTTAAGTGCATGTAGTATTGCCAACATTTCCTCTCATAAATAGCTTTGTGTAAAAACTTTCCCTTGATTGGATGACTTTCAAAAGGAATGGGTCTTTCATCTTGCATTAAAACAACACCAATTCCATTTCCTAAAGCATCACATTCCACAATAAATGTTTTTGTGAAGTCCGATGTAGCTAAGACCGATGCTTGGCACATTGCCTCTTTAAGATGTTCGAAGGCCTTTGCTGGCCCTGGAGTCCATGAAAATGCATCTTTCTTCAATAATGTTGTTAGAGGTGGTACTATTCTCCCATAATTCTTAACAAACTTGCAATAATGCCCTGTCAACATGAGAAATCCTCGCAGATGCTTTATGGATGTGGGGATTCTCCATTCCTTAATGCCTTTAATTTTTCTAGGGTATATCTTAACTCCTTCATGAGATACAATACGACCAAGATATTCCACCTCTTGTACTCCAAAGAAACATTTGGATATTTTTGCGTATAATTGTTTCTCCTCCAATAGTTGTAGCACCCTGTTAACATGTTCAACATGATCCTTCCAAGACTTGTTGTAGATTAGTATATCATCAAAAAATACTAACACAAATTTTCTAAGGAAGGGTTTGGAAATGGAATTCATCAAACCTTGAAATGTAGAAGGTGCATTGGTAAGGCCAAAAGGCATGACCAAAAAATTCATAATGACCCTCATGAGTTCAAAATGTTGTTTCCGAAATGTCTTCAATCTTCATTCTTATTTGATGATATCCTGAACGAAGATCCAACTTGGTGAAGTAAATTGATCCATGCAATTCATCCATTAATTCATCAATGACAAGAATGGGAAACTTATATTTAATAGTGAGCTTGTTGAGCTCCCTATAATTTGGACACATGCGCCATGATCCATCATTCTTGTGCACCAATACTACTGGAGCAGAGAAAGAACTTTGACTAGGTTGAATTATACCAGCCTCTAGCATTTCTGCAACCATACATTCAATTTCACTCTTTTGGGCATAGGGATATCTGTACGGCCTGATGTTTGGAGGAACACTTCCTGGAACCAGATGAATAGCATGATCATGATCACGAATAGGTGGGAGACCTTTGGGAGTCTCGAATACCTTGGAATGCTTGTCCAAGACTTTTTGGAGATCTGAAGAAATAGATAATTCCTATGTGGAAACATCTAGCGAACATAATTGTGCAATTACACCTCTTTGTTCCTTTTTTAGAAGCTTGGTCATATCGTTAGAGTTGATTATCTTTCCCGGTTTCCCTGCAATACCCCTTAATTCGACTTCCTTTACTTCCGCAGAAAATTTCATGAAAAGTTCTTGAAAATTAAAAGCTATTGTACCCAAGGATTGTAGCCATTGGACTCCTAATACAACATCAGCGCCTCCCATTGGAATGGAAAGCATTGGGCTAGTCAATACATATTCTCCCATGGATAGATTGATATTATGACACTTTCCAGAGCAATTTATTGTTCCTCCATTTGCAACCATCACTTGACACTCTGGTTTTGGATATAGAAATCAATTCAATTCTTTTGCTACCTTACAATGAATAAAATTGTGGGTACTTCCTGAATCAATCAACACTATTACCTTTTTCTTCTTGATTTGTCCTTCTATCTTGATGGTTTGAGGAGTGGTAATTCTAGCCAATGCATTACTATATATGGTCAGATTCATTTCTTCTTTATCTAGGCTTTGTTCCTGGAGTATATCCTCTTCTTTTGACCTTTCTTGCTCCGTTTCTTCTTCCTCTTCACAATCTATGTAGAATAATTTATTCTCAGCACACTTATGACCTTTAGTGTATTTTCTATCACAACTGTAACAAAGCCCTTTTGCTCTTTTTTCTTCCAATTGTTGTGGTGTCAACCTTATAGGTTGTGGAAGACTAGGGGCAACAACACTTCCATCTTTATAGTTGTGACTGGTATGCTTCCTGGTTGCCATATTCTTACTTTCCATTTTCTTGCTAACCTGAATGCTTTCTCTAATGAATCAGGTTCCCAAAGGTGAAAATCATGTTGGATATTATCCTTTAAAGTCCCCATGAACACATCAATCCTATGCTCCTCTGGAATAGTTTTTACCCTTATATTCAATTTTTGGAACTCCTCAATGTGCTCCATTATTGAACCATTTTGTTTGAGACTTATCATTTGGCTAAAAAAAAGTTTTGCTTTTTGTATCCTCATAATGTGTTGTCAATTCTTTGTAAAAATTGCCCAAGTGATAATTTGTTTATGAGAAGAAAGCTATTGATACCATAAAAACTGATTTGGTTCCAAATATAACGTTGCAGTACATACCTTTTGTGTGTTTTGCACATTATTGAGATCGAAAAATTGCTCCATCTGTAATATCCATGTCGCGGGATCCTTGCCATAAGACTTCCTCATATCGATTTTTGGAATATGGTGGGTCTTCGATCCAACATTAGAGTCTATGAAATCATGATTAACATTTTTTTGTTCGCATCATGAGTTTCCTTTACTACCCTTTCACCATTAGTAACTATTTCTTGTAGAAAATTTGTCAAATCTGTCTTCAAATATGCCATGCTTGTCGTCAAATTTCTCTTCAAATCTATCTTCAAATCACCCATCTTAGCTTCCATGCCATTCATCTTAGCTTCCATACCGTTTATCTTAGCTTCCATGCCATTTATTTTAGCTTCTGTTAGCTTTTGTGAGAGTGAAATTTGTTGCACTTGGTCTTGTGATTTTGATATATCATGTAGCATTTCTTCCTCTTCTTCATTAGTCATGCTAGAGCTTTCAGGTTGCTTACTAAGTGTTTACATTTTCTTTCCTTGAGGCATCAGTTACCAATAATAGTTCTCTACTATGCCCTTTGAATTCCTTCAAAATAATTTTTCAAACCAAGCTTAAGCAAAAATTTAAAAAAATCTACACAACTTTTTTCACTTTGTAGGAGCTCGATATTGCCTCTGATGTATCTCTATAATTTCATATCATCCAGCTTTGAATATGTCATATATAGTAGCCCTCTATGTCCTCTTTCCAATTCCACTAGTCTGATCCAAATTGGATTCTCCAAGGAAGAGTTATGCCAAATCTCCCACAGTGACCTGATTATAGACTAGTTCAGCAGAGCAAACTTGTACGACATGCCACGTGTCCCTATTTCGACCTTTGGCTATGAAAAATATATAAAAGAAACTAAAATCCATCCCCTTTCTGTAAATTCTTATGAAATTTCAATCTGATGCTCAGAGAGAAAGTTATGAAGATTTTCCCAAGTCACCTGTTTGGAATGTAATTCAGGAGTCTACAAAAAGACCAACTTCCACAGATCATATCTTCGCAAATATAGCACAAAAATATCTGAAATTTGGATTTGGGGTTCAATGTGATTTTGTCTCAAATGGGTTTTGTTTTTCACTTCTGAAACATTGCAAAAGAAAAGTTAAAGCGAAAATTCCAAGATGACCTATTTGGAGCAGCGAAACCCTAGAATCCAAAACTCTGATACGAAATGTTATGAAACCAGCTCACAAAAAGATAGAAAAGATAGATCAATGCCTTATAATTCAACCTCTTTGAGGGGGAAACCTTCTTCACATTACACAAATAAATGATTCTTTGATGATTCAAATAACAAAACCTCCTTTCTATATATAGGAGTCTAAGGAATCACAACATAACCTAGCTGACCTAAAAATAACAATATAAACCCACAAAAATACAATAGAGGGATTCTATGGGGCGCAGTAGTAACAATATGGGGACAAATAGGGGCACAAAAAGATTAATAAGGGATACAACTACAATAATAATGGGGTAATCACTAGTATTATAGGGACCTAGCACATACACAGCTACTACAATTGAGAAGGCAACTGAAGTGAATCAATTGATCAAAGAAAAGGATCAAAAGATTAATTAGCTTGAAGAATAGTTGGCAATTGAATAGAAAGATATTAATCAGTTTGAGGAACAGTTAATGACAAAGAAACAGAAGAATGAGCAGATTGAAGAACAATTAAACTTGGAAAAGCATAAAATTGACTAATAGACCATTCAGAGACAACAACAGTTGTCTCAAGAGCTTGAGCAGCTTAAATTGACACATCAACAAGAGATTAAATCTAAAGAAGAGAAAATCACACAATTACAACTCTCTTTTGGACAATTCAAAGATTATCCCAAGGTTGAAGAGTTTAAAAAGGAAGCCTTAAAGGAAAATAAGGCTTTATCTGAACAGTTGAATCTACTCTGCCAGAAAATATCTCTTATTCATCCATTATGCATCATAAAAACATCACTGATTGACCAAGTAGTTAATACGAGGTTATAATTTGAAGATGCGGACAATAAAGTCACAAAATATCTCTCCTAGCAAAGCATAGAAGATGGAAGAGCTGCTAAATTACCTAATATTGAAGAGTCTCATAAAGAGATATTGTTTTCGAAGTGGGAAACACAGTTGAGAAAAGCAGAGAGAGCTACCTCCAGGGCCAAGGCTATAATAAGTAATGTTATTGAGTTGGTGAATGATAACTTATACGGAGCCAATTTAATTTCCAATCGTTGCCGGGGAAAACTTCCAAAGGTGAAATTTTTAAAGAAGCAATGGAAGCAAGATTTGGACATCAACGAAGAACAAATCAATGGAGTACAAGGTCTTAACTGGGATGCACATTGCTCCTTTTTTTTCAAGCCATAAAACCATCAGATGACTATCAAGTGCCTTGTTGATGCCATTGATCGCATGATGCCCGAGATCTCAGATGCCATATACACAGGATAGTTACACTCCGAGATGGGCCATCCTCCATAAATCCAAACCATGCTCTCAATTTCTCAGTTTAAGATACAAGAGAAAGCCTAGATACGATGAATATCTTCAAAGGTTATCGCGATACTATTTTTGAAATTCAAATCCCATTTTTTGATGAAGGCGGTTCCAAAAACTCTTAGCAATTTTTATGGACAATTTGTTTTTTAATTTTACTATAAAGACCTTTTCATGTCATTTTAGAAAGGGTCCTCAATTTGTATAAAACTAGACTTGAGAATTTTTCACTTCTACAGCTCTTAATTTATTTCTTTTATAAGCCATGGATTGAGGTTCAGACATGTTGTGAAAGAGCTTCATAAAGGCTTGCATTTTTGTATCTTCTTGGAGTTCCCAGAATAAGAAGATTGAACTAGATTGTTACTTGCATAACGAGACTCAAAGGCATATGGTACTTCTATCATTGTTCTCTTGTCTTGTTTTATGTAATTAACATTCCATTGATTTGTTATTGTTGATGTATTGTCATGTTTCAAACAATTTTGTATTATTTCACTTATGAATGATCTAGAATTGTTATATTTTATACATATGTCAATGATAAATATTAGTATGTTATGCGATATGTTTTCACATTACATTGTTTCATTTCTTAAACAAAGTAATCATCATTTAAATGCATATTTTTGTAGTGAAGTGAATAATCTATATTATCATTTGTCTGCTAGAAATCGTCAAGAATCGCATTAGTATGAGATCACCTGGGTTATATAGATATATCTGTATATTTTAGAGGTTATAGATCAAACCACCAATCATCCTTTTATACATTTAAAACACCCATTAATTAAACCATACTTTATTGGGAAACTGGTCCCATAATATCCAGTCAGAGCCACCATACCAAATGGAAAAGGAGCTGCACTAAGGTCTAGACCTGGTGGTTATCCCCCAATGTTGGTGCTATGATTTTAGAGGCATCAACATTTTTGGCGCTAGAAGGAGGGTCAGACTGTGAATGGCAAGTAAATCTAAATTTACAAGCCATTATAAGAGTAATTCCCCCTCACCATCACCTCCAACTTCTCCTTCTCATTCTAAATCTCCTATTCCTAAGGGAGAAGTTGAAAAGAAAAATACAAAACTCACTGTTGAAACCCTAAACAAGCCAAACAGTTCTTCCCCTGAACCTTCGAGAGTACAATCTTTGATTCATAAACTCCAGGGGATTTCAATATCCCAAGAAGGGTTTGAGTTATCTCAAGGCAGTGTTACTTCCCAATATATCCCATTGCAACCGCTTACTAGGGCAAAGAGTGAAAAGCTTGGCATTCCACCAGTTGAATTCCCCCTACCAAGTCGAAAAAGGGCTAGAAAGACATCATCAGAAGCTAATAGTGAGACTTTGTCCTCATCATCGTCCATTCCATCCACACCATTGCAAGGTCATCCATATGTTTCCCAACTTCAAGTCATAGTCCAAATAGGTACAGGAACTTCAACATCCTCTACCCAATCACTTTCAACTCCTTCGTCACCCTCTTCTACTATTAGCTCAACAATGGAACATAAGCAACCTCAACCAAGGCCATTGAACAACCCATGAGCTATCAGAATGCCTACACCTTTGACCCAATTGCTAGCACATCCTAAAAAATGGCTACCTAAATTAATCCTGACAATGGCTTGTTAACAGAAGAACATATAAACAATTTCATGTTATCGATTAACTTAAATGGAGTAACGGAAGAAGATGTTGTTATTAGAATATTTCCATACACTCTACAAGGAGCAGCAGGATCATGGTACTTTTCATTACCACTAGGTTCTATCAATAGCTGGGATGCTTTCCAAGAGCAATTTCTAACTAAGTTTGGAGACGATATGTCTACAACAACTTTGATTAACGACCTCTCTAACCTAAAAGGTGAATCAAAAGAGCCCATTAAGGACTTCAACTTGCGCTTCAATAAGTTTTTGAATAAAATACTTGCGAAATCCAAGCCTATTGAGGAGGTCCTAAATGAATGGTACATTTATGCTCAACCTTCAAACATAGCCATCTTTGTTGATAGGGCTGCAAAGCCAACATTAGCAGAAAATATGAAGGAAGTAATAGCTGTTGAAAACCGTATCCTTGCTTTCGAAAAGAAAAATGCTCTAGAAGAAAGGAAATCCAAAAAATTTACCTTTAGAGATGATTCAAGGAAGAAAGCAACCAAGGATCCATATGATATGGAAGGCTTACAAAAAGTTCTTAAAACTATGTCTAATGAAATGGTTGAAATAAAAAAGCAGGTAGCTGAAACTTCTACAAAAGGACCATTTAGGAACTTTAAAAGAAACCAGCCTACTAATTCTAAACCACCCAATGCTATATCTAATGCAGAATCTGACCTGGATGATGATGAAGAAGAAGATACAATTTTGTCAGCCGAAAAAATGGAAGAAGATGAAACAATTGAATGTCATGGAATGTGGGACTTTATCTTAACCAACGCTGATAATGAAAGTGAACAGGAAGCTCTCCCAGTAAACACCAGAAGTAAAAGTATAGTAGAGCCTAATCAAGCAAATCAAAAGAACAAAAGCTCAAATCCTGTTACTAAACAGAAATTTCCCAGAAAGAAAGCTCCAGTTGTGTCTCCCCACAATCAACCATCTTTGTCCAACCCTCCCTCATCATCTAAAATGCTAGTAGTTTCAGATTCCATGGATTATAACATAGTGGAAGATATGAAGAAGACTCGAGAAAATATTTCTCTACATGAACATAGCAAGCTCAAGAATCAACAAAAGTTGTTGCTTAAAGAATTAAATGCATTACCTTCTTCTCCTCTTCCAACTACTATATTATCAAAGGTTGCTAGAGGATCGGGTAAGCCACCATGTGATAAGGTGTATGTTACCGATGCCATTTTGATTGGGAATGGGTCAAATTCTCATACTCCTCCTTTTCTCTTGACTTATGAGATCTACAATAGAAATTTTCATAATTGCTTGATTGATTCCGGGGGTTCATTAAACATAATGCCAGCATCATTTTTCTCCAAGTTAAATATTTAACCCCAGAAGTCTGCAGTTCATATTGTCCAATTAGATCGAACTAAGGTTCAATTTTTAGGAGAAATAAATTCAGTTACTATCAGATTATCTACTGATCCCAGGGTTGTCCAAAGAATTGATATATTAATTGCTGACATCCCTGACTTTTATGGTTTGATCCTTAGTAGAGATTGGTCTGAAAAACTTCATGGTTATATTACAACTGATTAGTCTTGCTTGTGGCTTCCCTATAATGGGAAACCAAATCAAATCAGAGTTGATCGCGAAAAAATTTTGACTCACACAGTAACTGAGTTTAAAGAAGAAAATCAAACTGTAGCCTTCAATAATAACATTCTTGGAAATTATTCGGCTGAATCATTTTTTTGGAATTTCAATGCTCAACAATCTCCTTTTCTTGTTAATAGTTTCATATCACAACTCAAAAAGTTCTCCTGTACTAGTACTTCTAAGTGTGTTAGTGTTGCATATGAACTTGTAGATAAACTTGTAAATAAGCTTTTATTTTGGTCTTTGTATTTTGATGAATCTAAATCTAATGATGGTGCAGGAGCAGGACATATTTTAGTCAGTCCTGAAGGAGAAAAAATGATGTTATCATGTAGATTAGAATTTGAGTGTACCAATAATACTGCAGAATATGAAGCATTGATTCAAGGTCTCTATAACTCAATAGGCTTGAATATCCAATATCTGAAAGTATTTGGTGATTCTGAAATTGTCATTAAACAAGTGAGAAATACTATCCATTGTCTTTCAGGGCATATGAAACATTATCAATCACTTGTTCAAGATCTCATAACTCATTTTCTGGCATTTGAAATTTCTCTTTTTCCTAGATCATAGAATGCAGCAGCAGATCTCCTCGCTAATGTTTCTTCTAAAATCCTTCCATTCGAGGATTATAGTCTAGATAGATTTTCTATTGAATTAATTTTTCGACCATTTGTCCTAGATGATGTCACAAATTGGTGTGTGTTCAATTTGATGAGGATATCTTAAATTTCTTGACATCTAAAGGATCTTATGACGATCAAATTATCGATGAAAGCGATCACGATCTTCAATTAAAGCAGAGACTCAATAAAAATCCTATTCATAAATCTGTGGTCAAGCTAGAAGATATTTATGATATTAAGGATACATTCAAAAAGGTCACTAATGCAAAACTTCAAAGTTCAAATTTAAGGTTTTAATTAGTAAATCTCAACACTGATACCAAACCACAAAATGTCAATCTTGGACTTGGACTTTCATCACATGAAAGATTTTCTTTCATCAGTTTATTGAAGAAATACAAAAATGTTTTTGATTGGAATTATGAAGATATGGAAACTTATGATATCTCTATCATTCAACACACAATTCTAATGATCTCTGATGAGAAACTTGTACAACATAAACTAAGGAAAATTAACCCAAATATTGAAAGTCAAATCAAAGCAAAGTTGAATAAACTCCATAAAGCCAGAATAATCCTTCTTGTCAGACATTCTAAATGGGTCTCAAATTTAGTACCTGTGAGGAAAAAGAATGGCGATATTAGGATTTGCATAGATTTTAGGAATCTCAACAAATCATGTTAGAAAGATAATTTCCCATTACCAACAATGGAATAGATACTTCAATCAGTAGCTGGCTCAAAGTTAATGTCTGTTCTTGATGGTTTTTTAGGATACAATCAAATCCTGGTACATCTAGATGATAGATTAAAGACTACATTCAGAACCGAATGGGGAACATATGCTTATTAGAAAATGCCTTTTGGTTTGATAAATGCTGGAGCTACTTTCCGAAGAGATATGGACATAGCTTTCAAAGGTTTTATCAATAGGATGGTCATTGTTTACTTAGACGACATAACTGTCTATTCTAAGGAAAAGAGCAATCATATGCATGATTTAAAGAAAATCTTTGAATGTTGCAAAAAATATGGGATTTCCTTAAATCCCAAGAAATCATTCTTTTCTCTTAATGAAGGAAAAATTTTAGGGTTTATTGTATCCAAAAATGGCATATACACTGATCCTGACAGGATAAAAGAAATTTTTGTTATCCCTTTGCAACATAATAAGAAATCTATTCAATCATTTTTGGGACAGATAAATTTTATGAAAAGATTTGTTCCTGATTTTTCTCATGTTGTTTTACCCTTGCAATCGATGATTAAGTAAAATTCAATCTTCAAATGGGGACATAATGAAAAAGAGGCTTTTGACTCGATCAAGCAAGCGATCATTAATTCTCCTGCATTAAGTACTCCGAATTTTTCTAGTCATTTCATTTTGTATACTATGGCCATTGAAACATTTTATGCTGTTGTTCTAACACAAATCAATGATCAACAAGTAGAAGCACCCATATATTTCTTTAGTTCTAATTTGCAGGGTGTTGAGCTTAATTATTCCAAAGTTTAGAAACAAGCTTTCACTGCATTTAAATCTATCAAACATTTTAGATCATTCCTACTAAAAACACACACTAAAGCAATAGTCCCCTTCTCTGCAGTGAGGCAATTTCTAGTTCAAAGAGAATTAGGAGAGAAAAGAGATAACTGGGTAACAACTTTACAATAGTATGACATTGATATTAAACCAGCGAAAATTGTTAGAGGGAAAGGTTTTTGCAGATTACTCGTAGGAGCTTCCAATATACTAGATCATGAAGATTTAGATAGTAATGCACAAGTAAACGAGATAAGTATCATTGACTCTGAATTACAATATGCTAATCTGATATTTTACTAAACAAATGGATATGTTCCCCTTGAATTCAGCTATAAAGACAAATGTGCCTTAAGGGTAAAAGCCAAACATTATTAAATCATTGATGATGTGTTATTCAGGAGAAATTATGATTCTGTTCTATTAAGATGCCTTGAAAAGGTTGAAGCACAAACAATTTTGCAGGAACTACATGGTGGCCGAGAAGGTGGACATTTTGGACGAGACAGTATAGCCCATAAAATACTACATGCTAGATATTATTGGCCAGCTTTTTTCAAAGATGCCCATGACTACGTGAGAAAATGTAAAATATGCCAAACTGATAGCGGGAGACAAAGGAAACCAGCCTTCCCTCTACAACCAGTTAACATTGAGCAACCATTTGAATAGTGGGGGCTTGATATTATAGGAGAGATGATTCCAAATTCTTCGAAGAAACACAAATAGATCCTCACAACCACGGACTACTTCACAAAGTGGGTAGAAGCAATTCCACTAAAGGTATCCAATTCTGATGTGATTATTGAATTTATTGATCAGTTCATCATTACAAGGTTTGGTTTACCTAGCGCGCTTATCTTTAGCAATGTATCTTATTTTTCTGGAAATAATATTCTTGAATTTCCTCTTAAGAGAGGTTTTAAGTTAAAATACTCTGCAAATTACTATCCTCAAGGAAATGGCTTAGCAGAGTCAACTAACAAAAATATCATCAGGATTATTAAAAGAACTGTTGATCAAAACCAAAAGAATTGACATAAATCTTTAATATTTTCATTATGGGCAGATCGTACAACTCAGAAAGCCTCAATAGGTACTTCTCATTTTAACTTAGTGTATGGGAAAGAAGTTGTAATTCCAAGAAATTTTGCCCTCCCATGTCTAGCCCTAGTACAATTCATTGAAGAAACTCCATCTTCCTCTATTCAATAAAGGTTTGATAAAATTCTTAAATTGGATGAGGAAAGAGAAAAGGTAAAAATTGCTCCTGCTAAACATCAGCAAGTCGTTAAATCTTCTTTTGATGCAATTTCTACCGGCTCAAAAACATTACAGATTGGTGATCTCATTTTGAAATGGGATAAAGCACATGAAGACAAAGGTAAGCATAAAAAATTTTAGAAGATGTGGCTTGGACCATTTCAGATAGTTGAAACGATAGGCTCATCAATGTTTCTACTGCAAGACTTATTAGGAAAGAGAGATTCACTTCTTGTGAATGGACTTATCTTGAAGAAATTATTTTCCTAAGGAGGTAACCCCTTCTTACCTGTACATATTCTTTATGCAAATTTTGGTTTCTTTTAGAAATTATGTTGTAAATAGTCTACCATTGGCTTTCTACTATTGAAAAGCTCTTTGAAAGAATATTGTGACTACTTTCTTTTAAAAAGTAGAAACTTTTAAGGAAATGATTACAAATTTGGAAATTAGATTAAAAAACATAAAACTCCGAAATCCTCTTTAAATTTGTGAAATTTTTCAAACCTTGAAAACACAATAAATCATTTTGAGTTTTATCAGTTGAGAAAGGTTATTTATACAAAGGTAAAGACTTTCTCCAACTAAGCATCTACAACTCTATAAATGTCAACCATAAACTCTTAAGGAGTCAAGCATTCACCCCATCCACTAGGTTTATGATTTTTTAGAGTGTAATTCTAAAATATATCTGATTTAAAAGATAACAAGTCTCATTACAAGCCTGCTTACCATCATCATAGGAAACTAGTTCAGCTGACATTACCAATACTGCATACCAAAACAGGGTAATGGCTTTTAATCAAATAAAATAATAAAACAAAATATGAATATATATATAGGTAGATAGATAGATAGATATATCTTTTTGAATTTATCTTTAAAAGATTACACTCTTAGATGGATGGGACAATGAATAGTTGATGGTTAAATGGTAACCCTGTCAAGACTATAGATGTTTGCTGGAAGCAGTGGCACTACCTATGACAAAAGAGTAAATTTAAAAGCTAAGTTGGAGGTGCCCCTACTTTATCTTTAACAACCAATCAAAGCTTGAAGAAACCAAAAAAAAAAATTATTTATGATAAGGGTTTGTAAAAGAAATTGATAAATTGATATCTTTGTTTTATTCAGAGTAAAAAAAATATTTATCTAACCAAGTCCAAGATAGTTCCCTTTTCCTTAATTGATTCTACTTAATAAAGTGTTAGAAATTTCAGTATTTTATTCAGAGATAATTGGTTCTTCCAGTGAATAGCCAATTGTTGTGCTATACAACAACCCCCCCATTTGAGTAAAATAGATTTTCCATACTTTTCATATAAAAGTTGCTTTATGAGTGTTTGGAACAGCTCATCGTAAATCGCAAATGCTTAAGACCAATGAACATCTGTTCTAAAAGTTGTGATGCGATCAAAGTCATCGCAAATGCCTCATCGTAAAGTTTTAAATTGAAAAGATCTATTTATAAACATGTGATGTGATATAACTATCGCATTTTGCCTATTGGTAATCCTAAGGAATAAGTTAGGGCACTCCATTGAAACCTTGCTATGCAATAAGGCTATCGCATATCGCATAGCACCAATCCATAGGAAAACATTAAGACCACACCATTAAAACTTTGTGATGCGATATAACTATCAGAATCGCATATCACATACTGCACTCCCAATAGAAACAAGTAGCATATACCATGAAGACTTGTGATATAAAGTTAAATCAATAACGAAGGAAAAACATGGTTTTCCAAGTTTGAAAAGAACCCGCCAACTCTACGTTCCAGCTCATCACTCATCATAATCACAACAATACAAGGAATTATTTCGTACATAGTGCTCGTAGCTCCCGATTTACGATATGCAATGGCTCTACACGTATTAAAATAATACAATCATTAATCGAAAAATCGCAGAGTTATGACACCTGTTCTAAAAGGAATGTTGGAAAACTTGCGATGTGACATATATTAATTTGGCATTAAAATTTCACATTATGAGGATATGGTAATGCATTAAGAGGCAGTTATGGTTATAATCCTTTAAGGATTTCATCCTTTGTGAGTATGTACTATATGAGATCTTTTGGTGTGCATAACGGCTTTTAGTCTGTAATTAGTTGTATTGGCTCCTCTCAAATTTTTTCACCTAGCACACTCCTCTTTCTCATTTTGTAGTGTAAATCCAGAATCACGCAGTCAATCAAGATGTCTAAGAGAGCTCGAAAGACAAAGGCTCCCCTTATAGTGGAGGAAGGACAAGGAAAATTGGCATTAATCTCAGATACTACATGTCTAGGCTTTGGTAAGACCTCGTGGGAAGGCATATATGCTCTTCTTGAAAATGAAGATCTGAAGGAGATAGAAAAAGAAGTAACAGTTGATGGAATTGATAAATCAGAAAACAAACTCATGATTTGGCTAGCTCTTTCCTCCATTGAATAGTGGCCAGTGCAAAGATTTTACCATATAATGATATGGTAAGATGGGTAATCGAGATCATTAACATAACGGACAGAGCTTTCTTCAGAGCTGATGGAAGGATGTTTGGATCATTCAAACCTAAAGATATCAAGAGAATTTATCACTTGCCAGATCCCCAGTGACACTACAACAAATCATTCCTGGAAGCCTTCACCAAGGAGAATGACATTAAATCAGACCCTATCAAGCAATGGAGACACTTTTCTAACAAGCACAAACATGAGTCATATGGTATGTATTCTATGGAATCCTTAGCATCCACATATTGTTATGCTAGTGCTATGATGTGTAGACTCTTTGGAAGCTCCGATTCTGCTAGATTTTCTATTGAGATGGTTCCATTGATAGAAGTAGTGATAAACTCTTTTGTCATGGATTGGGCAACTATCCTATCGGATAAAATGGCTAGTCAAATATTGGATTATAGAAAGAACAAATTTGTCACTACCCGAGTTGTGCCCCCATTCTATATGAGTGCTTACATAGTTGACACAATTTGTATTAATTCTGACTTTCCCATACTAGGTTGGAAATGGACTGTTCAGGACCCAACCCCCATTGATATTTACCATAAATACTTATGGAACTCTGAATACAAGAATCATTTATACAGGATTTGCCATGGTTTCATTTTAACTGTCCATCAAGCTATCTTTAATAAACCTGCTCCTCGGCTATCTAACGAGGCTATCATTGATTTAACCTCAACTGGCAGTTGGTTTGGGGAAGAGACGTTCACATATGTTATTATTTTTTTCAATATCATAGATCTTCATGTCCTTCCACTTTACATTCTATATAAACTATTAGCCAGGGAAGTAGCCTACCAGAGAGTAGAAAAATGGATGTCTAGAAATCTCAAAGACTCCAAGAAATAGTTGTGGATTGCCTTTCCTGTTCACTACGAAACTTACTCATTACATGATTTTAAACATGCCGAGAATGAAGCAAACATGACAAAGGATCTCAGTCTAGCCATTATCCCTAAAAGACAAGATTACCCAAAAAAGGTTGCTTTCAATTTCACCACTCAGATGAAAGTTAATAAATTCTTGCAAGAGGAAGATGAGTTTGATGACTTACTTGCTTCAACAGAATTATTCTCAACAGTAAGTAATCTGGAAACATTCAAATTAAGTTATGAGAAAATGGACAAATTCATGGAATACAGGACACAGAGGTTACTGACAGTACCTCTGGATTTATTAAGTACTACAACAATCATTCAGCAAGCAGAACACAACATAGATCAGGTTAAAGAGAAGGTTTCTGGAGAATTTGAGACAAGTGATAAGGCCAGTGAACCACTAAACACTAATGTTCACATTGATCCCATATTGATTAAGGAATGGGAGCAATTTGATCAACTGATCAAAAGTCAGAATGATCCTCAAAACATTATCACATTTGTGCCTCCTGAAACACAACGGCCCATTATTCCTGATATCATGATTGAAGAGGCACCTAACAAAGAAACAACTAGAAAAGAGATAGAAATAATCCTTGAAAATCCTTCAGGGGTGATTACATTGAATATTGAGAAGATTCCACCCTTGGATGTGTTTTATAGCCCAAAACACAGGGTTGTAGTCAAGAAGTAGAGGAAAGAGAGGAAAGTAGATCAAAAAACATCCATAGATCCTCAATCTGAATTTACTAATGCCATATGGAAAGATTCAGAGGTCAATCATTCTGAGGATTTGACTAAGTTATCTCAATTTGCACGGGCATACACAGTTGCTACAATTGATAAGGCAACTGAAGTGAATCAATTGATCAAAGAAAAGGATCAAAATATTAATCAGCTTGAAGAAAAATTGGAAGTAGAACAACAAAAGATTAATCGGTTTGAGGAACAGTTAATGGTGGAGAAATAGAAGAATGAGAAAATTGAAGAACAATTAAACCTGGAAAAGCATAAAATTGACCAGTAGGCCATGGAGAGACAACAACAACTTTCTCAAGAGCTCGGGAAGCTTAAATTGACACATTAGCAAGAGATTAAATCTAAAGAAGAGAAAATCACACAATTACAACTCCTCAATATTAATTTATGAATGTCATATGGAAAGATTTAGAGGTCAATCCTTCTGAGGATTTGACTAAGTTATCTCAATTTGCAGGGGCATACACAACTGCTACAATTGATAAAGCAACTGAAGTGAACCAATTGATCAAAGAAAAGGATCAAAAGATTAATCAGCTTGAAGAACAGTTGGAAATTGAACAACAAACAATTAATCAGTTTTAGGAACAGTTAATGACAAAGAAATAGAAGAATGAGTAGATTGAAGAACAATTAAACTTGGAAAAGCAGAAAATTGACCAGTAGGCCATTCAGAGACAACAACAGCTATCTCAAGAGCTTGAGAAGCTTAAATTGATGCATCAGCAAGAGATTAAATCTAAAGAAGAGAAAATCACAAAATTACAACTCTCTTTGGGACAATTCAAAGATTATCCCAAGGTTGAAGAGTTTAAAAAGGAAGCCTTAGAGGAAAATAAGGCTTTATCTCAACAGCTGAATCTACTCAACCAGAAAATATGTCTTATTGATCCATTATGCATCATAACAACATCACTAATTGACCAAGCAGTTGATACCAGGTTAGAATTTGAAGATGCAGATGATAAAGTCACAAATTATCTCTCCTGGCAAAGCACAGAAGATGGAAGAGCTTCTAAATAACCTAAAATTGAAGAGTCTCATAAAGAGATATTGTTTTTGGAATGGGAAACAGAGTTGATAAAAGTAGAGAGAACTACCTCCAGGGCCAGGGCTATAATGAATAATGTTATTGAGCTGGTGAATGATAACTTATATAGTGCCAATTTAGTTTCTTATTGTTCCCGAGGAGAAATTCCAAAGGCGAAAGTTTTAGAGAAGCAATGGAAGCAAGATTTGGACACCAAGGAGGAACACTCAACAGAGTACAAGGTCTTAATTGGGATGCACATTGGTCCTTTTTGGTCAAGCCACACAGCCAACAGATGACTATCAAGTGCCTTGTTGATGCCATTGATCACATGATGCCCGAGCTCTCAGATGCCACATACGCAGGATAGTTACACTCCAGGATGAGTCATCCTCCAAAGATCCAAACTATGCTCTCAATTTGTTGGTTGAAGATAAAAGAGAAAGCCTAGATACGATGAAACTCTTCAAAGGTTATCACGATACTATTTTCGAAATTCAAATCCGATATTTTGATGAAGGCAGTTCCAACAATTCTCAGCAATTTTTATGGATAGTTTGTTTTTTAATTTTACTATAAAGACCCTTTCATGTCATTTTAGAAAGGGTCCTCAATTTGTATAAAACTAGACTTGAGAAGTTTTCACTTCTGCACTTCTTAATTTTTCTTTATAAGCCGTGGATCGAGGTTTAGACTCATTGTGAAAGAGCTTCATAAAGACTTGCATTTTTTTATCTTCTTGGAGTTCTCAGAATAAAAAGATTGAACCAGATTGTTACTTGCGTTAAACAAGACTCAAATGCATGTGGTACTTCTATCATTTTTCTTTTTTTCTTGTTTTATGTAATTAACATTCCATTGATTTTTTATTTTTGATGTATTCTCATGTTTCAAACAATTCTGTATTATTTCACTTCTAAATGATCTAGAATTGTATATTTTATACATATGTCAATGATAAATATTAGTATTCTATGCGATTTGTTTTCACATTTCTTTGTTTAATTTCTTAAACAAAGTAATCATCATTTAAATGCATCTTTCTGTAGAGAAGTGAATAATCTATATTATCATTTGTCTTCTAGGAATCATCAAGAATCGCATTAGTATGAGATCACTCGGGTTATATAGATATATCTGTATATTTTAGAGCTTATAGTTCAAACCACCTATCATCATTTTATACATTTAAAACACCCATTCACTAAATCATACTTTATTGGGAAACTAGTCCCATGATATCTAGTCAGAGCCACCATACCAAATGGAATAGGAGTTGCACTAAGGTCTAGATTAGGTGGTTATCCCCCGATGTTGGTGCTATGATTTTGGAGTCATCAACAAAACCTTAGGATGATGTGGAGTAGACACATGGAGAGGAGTAGAGAGTGGAAGAATCCACTCATGCAGAGACTTCTAGAGATGGCAGGAAGTGCAACAAAGAGGCTGGCATATTGATGCATGATGGTAGAGATAATGTGGGAGCACCTCATCACAGCGTAGGTAGAGGATAGCCCCATATCAGTACGCTGGCTACATGGCTTTGATGAGCTAGAGTGTAGATGTTGATCTATCCTCATTCGAGGAAACAATGCAACAACTAGTATGGGTTGATGTCATGGTTGAGGAGTATGAATCCATTATTAGAAATAGTGTTTGGGAAGTGGTACCAAGACCAATAGACAAGTCAGTGGTGAGTTCCATATGGATTTACAAGGTAAAGAAAGCAACATATGGGCATGTGGGGAAACACAAGGCCAAATTTGTGGCTAGAGGGTTCTCTTAGGTGGGGGGAATTGATTATGATGAGACCTTTTCTCCAGTAGCAAGGTGCTCTTCAATATCATCCATTATAGCATTGTTAGAGAAGATGGGATGGAAGATACATTAAATGAATGTGAAGACAACAATCCTCAATGGTATGATTGAGGAAGAGGTGTATTTTCAGCACCTGGAAGGATTTGACACCTTCAACAAAGAGTTGCATCTATGCAAACTCAAGTGAGCACTGTATGGACTAAAACAAGCACCCCGTGCTTGGTATACTAGGATTGAAAGCTAACTCACTGGGTTGGGCTTCACCAAAAGTGAAGAAGATGTAAAACTTTACCATATTGTGGTTGAAGGTAATTTTTTTATTATAGTATTATATGTCTATGATTTGATTCTCACAATTCATGAGAAGTTGATAAAATTGTGCAAAGAGGATCTTGCAAGAGAATTCAAGATGAAGAACCTCAGGCTCATACATTACTTTCTTGGTATGGAAGTATGGCAAGGAGATGGGGAATTGTTTGTCTCTTAGGGAAATCATGCCAACATGATATTGAATAAGTTCCACATGGAGAACAACAAACCCCATGGAGACTCCTCTAGTAGTAAATTGGAGGAAGAAAGATGTTACTTCATGTGAAGTAGTGGAGGCTACTATTTATAGATAGCTTGTGGGTTCACTTATATATTTGGTGAATGCACAGCTGGAAATGTGTTTTTAATTTAACCAACTTAGTGAAGCTATGGTTAAGCTAACCAAACTTTATTGGAAGGAAACTAGACATGTGTTGAGATACCTCAGAGGCACCACTCAATTTGGTCTTTGGTACAAATAGACAGAGGGAGTGAAGCTTCAAGGCTTCACAGATGAATATTGGGTAGGGATTCCATCCGACCAAAAAATCACTTTAGGAGGAATCTTCAGTATTGGGTTAGCAATAGTTCCTTGGTATAGAAGGAGGTAGAGATTAGTTGCACTAAGTTCAATGGAAGTAGAGTACATGGTTGCTAGTCAAGAAAATTGTAAGAATACTTGGTTAAGGAGGATCCTTGTTGGGTTATTTGGTCAACAGACGGATCCTACAGTGATTTACTATGACAATCATAGTTGTATCAAACTCTATGAGAATCCATTTTTTGATGATCAGTCCAAGCATATCGACATCCAGTATCACCATCTACAAGATTGCGTACAGAGGAGAATCATGTTGTTGGAGTACATTCCTACATAATAGCAAGATGCAGATATTTTAACAAATGAATTTTCAACATGAAAATTTGAGTATCACAGAGGAAGGATTGAGCTAGCATATAATCCCTTCTTGTTGAGAGGTAGTGCTGAAAATGCAACAATAAAATCCTAATTTTATTTTTTCCTTGAAATAAATTAGGAATTAAATTGTGGTTCCACATCTCATAAAAACTAGTAATAGTTAACTAAGTTAATTTGACTTAGTTGGCTTAGTTAATTTGATTTGAGGGTCTAACATCAGTCATGTAGAGTGTCTTCTACCTTTTAGGAGCCCTAGTTGAGTTTATTTTAAGTTGTAATTATTTAATTAAGTCTAATTGAGTTAAAGTTAGTTAAACTAGTTCCAACTAATAGAGGAATTAGTGGGAGATCCATTATTGGGGTGTAACTTTTAGTAGTGGGGTGTAACTAGCAGCGATCAACTAGTAAACTAAATATTCACTCATAATTAAATCATGCATGTCAGATCAGAGAAAGAACTAGTGGAGATTGGATTTATGGGATAGTGTATTATTAGTTGTATAATCATCTAAATTATACAAGTGGTGCATGCAAATAGAGGAAGGCCTATGAGGATTGTGCAATTCATATTTGTGGAATTTCTCAATTAAATATGGGCTAATTACCAAGGAAACTGCGCAACGAAATATGAGCTTAGGAGGCAGCATAATTGCTAAGTATTGGATTGAGCTTGTCTGAGAAGAAGTGAGATAGATAGAGATACTGCAGAGGTTTCAGTTTGAATATACAAGGAATTTCTACATATTACCCTTCTCTATGACAATCACAATCCTGTAGCAAATCTGGACAATCGTGTAGCGATAGGGGACAATCTTGTAGAAAAATTGTTTAATCCATATCTCTCAAACGATAGATTGGATTCACTTGAAATCTTTTGAGCATGTTTCCATAATCCTTATGCATCTCCCCATAAAAAATATTCTCCAATAGATGCATGAATCGTGAGAAATATGGAAAATGGTTGTAGGTGATGGAATCTAATTTCTCAAAATGTATGCACTAGAATTTGCTGAAATTTCTTGAGAATGTTTCCATTATCTTTATGCATCTCCCCAGGAGTTATTTTGGTAAAAAGATGCATATTTTTTTAGATATGGTCAAAACAGTTTCTCCTTGGGTATTTTTCAATCTTGTAGCATCACATGACTTTCCTGTAGCAATTTAGAACAACGAGTGAAATGAATGGGAAAGGCTTGAGAAAGATGGGTGTATGTTGGAAATGGATGAGAGTGATGGATTGACATGGCCTTGGTTTTGTTGGAACATCTAGGAAAAGGAGTTGAAATCTTACATTTGACTCCCCATGACTAGATTGTTTATCAACTTTATCTTATGATGCTAACATGTTCTTGTTGCTTGCAGAGGTTGGAGAGCACCTACATTCATCAAAGAGAGATACCTGGGGCAAAGAGTTTTTTTTCTTTATATTGATTTTTTCTTTTTTTCTTTGTGCCTACTAGATGCCTCAATGACGTTTTCAACTAGCAGGTCTTCCTAGGCACCTTGGAAGAGGTTTTCACCCAGGATCATATTATTTTATTATTTTTTTTCCAACCGACTGATTGCCTCATGGATGTTTAGAATTAGTGAACTAATCTAAGGTGCCTCAAAGGAGGTTTGAACCTGAGATTCCAAATTCTATTGAAAAGAGTGGTGCTCTTGGTTAGTGGTTGTGAGGAACCAAAGTTGAATATAGTTGAGGTGCCCTTAATTCACTTGATCATATGGATCATTTTGTATTCCTTCTTCTTCCTTTCAATTCAATTCTTCTACTTTTTTCTTATTAGTCCCTTGAACACATAAATGATCTAACGATAAGCATTGTAGAAATTCTTCAATCTTAGGTTCCAATGGCTTCTCTCAATCAAAGGTGGTCCATGAATATTTATTCTCCTATGAATATTATTCGTGATGTTGTTATTTAATGACAATAGAGGAATCATCTTTTTGGAATACTCTTCTTGATCTAGGATAAATATCATTTATATCAAGATGATATTTTTGGAGATTTTTCATCTTAGCATTGTAAGGGGGCTGAGGGATTTTATTATTGGGGTTTAGAAATGGTTTTGTAAGTAGTTTAGTGGTATTAGGTATCTAGAATGGTTTTCATTGAGGATGTGGTTGTGGTGGAGGTGTATGTGATGGATAACATTGAGTTTGACATGGATGATATTGAGGATGTTGAGGAAAATATGGATCGCCCTATTAAGGAGGTTGGAGTTTATATGGATTAAAAGGAGGAATTCCATATTAGGAAGGATAAGACCATGAATATGAATCACCCCATTGAAAAGGATAAGGACCATGGAGACTAAGGTGAGGTACTATGTTCATACCAAGGTTGAAATTGTGCGTTATAGATTGTATTGAAATAGGAGGGGTAGTTCATATCTTGCTAATATGAGTTGACAAAGTAGGGATGCTCCATGCCTCCTTATAAATTATGTGCCACAAATTATTCTTCAACATGCACTTGAGAAGATGGGGGGCTTTGTGGTGTTGAAGAAATATATATATTTTTTTATAAAACAATTTTGAATCATATTGATAATGAAATGAAAGATGCATAATGCAATTTTTTGTTTTTACAGAAAATATGAATGCAGGAAAGAAAGAAGGAATGATTCGAATACCAAGAGAGTTCATGCTTTGACACCCTCCCCAAAAACAATGAAAAAAATTAATGAGTCCCATTATTGCAACAAGAAAGTTACAATTCCCAAGGCTATCGACTTAAATTATCAACCTAGGGTTTGTACAAACTTAAGAGGGGCTAACATTGTATGTGAAACAAACACCTTACTCTTCCTAGTCTAAATCCAGTGGATTCAAGTGAAATAATGAAATGAAACAACTTCAAATGAGAAAATATCTAGGTAAGCCACCAATCCCATGTTGCAAAAGGTAGATAGTAAAAATAAAACATATTCTACTTTTGTTGGAAAGTAAATAGCAGAGAGGAAGTCTATTCTATTTGAAAAATGTAAAGCACAAATACAACCAAGTAAATCTAATATATCTTGTTAGAAAATAAATGGGGTTTAACAAAATCTATTCTATTTTGTAGGAAAGTGGAGTCCTAGATTACCTTTGGAAGAAGGGACATACATTTTTCTTAAAGTAAATTGCGGAAAGGAAATCTAGACTAATTGTAGAAATCAATATTCAAGAAGCAAGCAATGTAAGATATAAATGGAAACCTAACCAAGCCTCATATAAATAAAAATTGTCTTAGATTACTCATAGGCTATAAATATACTTCCACCATGAAATTGGAGTGAAATTGGGCAAGGAAGATCTTGAAAACAAACTACTACACGGTTACTACCGGATTATTATTTCTCAAGTTAGCTTGCTAAATGCCTAAGAAAATCAAATGAAAATGATATGAGAAAATTAATTTACTAATTTGGATTTCCTAGGACTCTAATCCAAGTTAAATCACTCAAAAATACCTCTATTAACATCTGATAAAAAATAACAAAATGTTACTACTCTAAAAATCAGAAATTCAAGAATTACTGAGCTAGATAACCTATCAAATGCCTAACCTAATCAAATGAAAATTATATGGGATTTTTTTTATTAAATAGATTCTTTTATGAATATATACAAGTGGAATCAACTCAAAATATCCTCTTTAACATGTGCTAAAAAATAGTATAAAATTACTACTAGAAACAATTTTTTTTTATAACAGTGAACAAGTAAGTTGATGTAAGTGACAAAATTCCCAGGCTAATAAAGTGAAAATGTTGTGGGATAAATTTTGTTAATAATTTTTATGTTTTTAAGCTCGAATAAAAGTTTAATAATCTTGAAATGAGCTAATTAACACGTGCTACAAGTTAGCATAAAAGTACTACTATTTTTCTACACGATACTTCCATAAATTCCAAAACTAGGAACTATTAAACCAATCCAAGTAGATCAATCATGGATATGAATTTGTAATCTTGTTATAAATATGCATCATTACTGTGACCTCATAAGTAACCTACAAAATAACTCACTTCAATCATTTAACCAATATAAACTACAACAAAGGAAACATGACTACTAAATGCAAAAATAGGAAAAACAAGAAGAGAAAATGTAAGTGAAAATATTCAAAGAAGATAAACAAATTGTATAGGAGGGATTTGAAGCTCCTAGGATGGCCAAGCCCAAAGATACTCAGAGTCCTATGAATTAAACCCAGCCTTAGAAGCTAAAAATGACATCAAACTTCATTATTTGAATCAATCCAAGTGCATCCCTACTACAAATGAAAGTAGAGCTACTAAGTAAAATTATTTCTCCTCAAGAAGACTAATAAATACATGCCCCCAAAGTAAAATTCTAATTGGTACTTGTAAAATTTTATGGGAAATCATTCTCAATGAAATGAGGCAACTTTCCCTTCCAAAATCCTTCAAAAATGGATCTGGTTCCAAACTGTAGGGATCTTCATTTAATGAAAGGGAACACATTCCTCGATTTTCTCAATCAAGGGAGCTACAAGATCTGTCAATGATTTCATGATATTTTATTTATTTATTGTTCCATCCTATAGCATGCTAAGGTAGGGAACAAGTCCTTAAATTCTCTCCTTTGGAATTTACACAGTATTCTCTCAATGTTCTACAAAAACAAATAATATTACTAACATAATATGCAATTATTTCTAAACTTTCCTAATGAACACGTTATAGCTCAAAAAGACGTTACCAAATGAAAAATGAGAGGTTAAATGTTGTAAAGGATGGTTATATGGGTCTTAATTTGTGTCTAATTTATAAGCCTATTACATAGTCACCATAGTCAATGTTTGAAAACGATGGTCAACCTATGCTCAATATTGCCAACAGTGGTTAATGTAGTCTAACATGTTCAACCTAGGTCACCACGGTAAAATGTGGTCAATATAGAAAACATAGGCATTCATTATTAATATAGAAAACCATAATATATCATATAAAACCATGGTAAACCATGGTTAAATTAGTCAAACCATGTTACCCCATGTTGGAAATTTGTCAAGCCATCTCCACCTAAGGTTAACCCATGGTCACCAATAGTCAATGTTTAAAAATGTTTAATAACATTAATATTAATATGGTTTAAGGCACATTGGTTTACTAATGTAGTTGACCATGTTTCACTATGATAAACTATGTTCAACTATGTTTGAGAGCCAATAAGGTTAAACATACTCACATATTATTATTAATGATTAATTGTAAAGTCCCACCTTACCAACCATCAGTATTATACTAAGGTTGACTCAAAATTTGATTTAAGTTCAAGTTTTTAAGATGTAAAAGTTAATGCAAGGTTATATATCTATATTTTTATTTTTATTTTTATTGGTATTATTTACAATACATACTAATTTCTACTAACTAACTAACCCATTGTAATATTAAACTTCTCATTAAGTCTACAGGGTCATGGTTCCTAAAGATCCAAAACTTACAACCATAAGTCTAAAAATCACATTTAAATGATAGAGTCTTTAGTGGGATAAATAATATGAATATTTACCAACCACAAACAATAATCAATTTTTCATTCTATTGCAATTAAGAGATTTAGAGTGGATTATAATTTGATTTTGTTCAAGATAA